>CM077231.1:14398667-14713667 GCA_039654775.1 Spinibarbus caldwelli
ATAGGCTACACACAATCAGCGTTTCCACGTTTATACTGGCCCCAATAATCAAAACTTCTACTTAGCACTTGCTCCATTTCTGCAAATCAGTTTTTGTAAATGAATGACTTGATCCTTCATCAACAGCCGCTTGCGCCACCTGCTGGTGAGCTGCTGACATCAGCTGGAGATCATGCATCGGTGCTCTACTGCTATTCCTGCGGTTCCCGGATGTGCACCGCTGAATTTTCTGCCAAATTTTAACCACTGAATTTGTGGCAGCGAATTTGGAAAGTGAAATAAAAAGACCGAAATCTGCCTGTCGAATATTATACATCGTATTTTTAAAATGCAAGCACTGTTAATTGCAATGCATCTTTTTTTCGATTTGTGGAATTCAGCATGCTTTAGCTTTCAAAAACTATTGTCATTATTCTGCTTCCATACACGAACTGCCACTAACAGAACCAGCTGCTTAATAACAATATATATCTCCAGCTGTAGATTGTAAAAAAAAAAATTAAATAAATAAATAAAAAAATAAATTCTCATGCTTTTTGTGTGTGTGATTTTTTTTAAGTAGCTACTGAAGAAATAGATCTTCCTCAGGCTATGCTTTTTGGAGCTCACAGGTGAGCGGTATGTACATAATAGTATCCATGGTATGCAGAAAATGAAAATGTGCAGCTGAAACATTTTATTTGTGTTCTATATTTTTGTATACTTGTGTTCCGTACTTTTTTCCTCTTTCTTCCATTTTTTTTTTTTTTTTTGCAGCTGTCGCCATCTTTGTTTGAAATATAATATTGCACGTTACCATAGGCGTAAATGGCAATTGCCGTGACAGGACAGGCAGAGAGTTCATCAACGGCCTCTGCGGCCATGTTGAAACAGGACGAGAGTTCATAGATGGCCTCCGTGGCCGGTTCAGGACAGAACAATAGTTCATAGGCCATGACATGAGCAGACGAAAGTTCATTATTGGCCTCCTCGGCCGGAACAGACAGTTCACGGAAATCGCCTCTGGGCGCTACCACCGCACTAGGAACTGAGGCAAGTACCGCCGTCTCGGGAGGTTCTGCAGCCTGCGCCGCCTCCTCTGAAGAGACTGCAGCGGACACCATGGCCTCTGGGAGCACAGCAGAGGATACTGCTACCTCGAGAGGTTCCGCAGCATAAGCCGCCAACTCTGGAGATGTTGTAGCCAGCGCCACCACCTCTAGCAAATCGGCGGTGGTGTACGCGGCCCAGATACACCATAAAGCAACCCCCCACATGGGAAGTGCTGCAGACAGGGGAATGAGTTCATGAGAGGGAGGACTAGAATGATTAGGTTTGGGGATACCGAACCTAATCACCACGTGCAGATAACAGTGGTGTATCCCTCACACTGGATACCAGACTGGGATATTGAAGGACTGTCCTTGAAGATTTGGGTTCAACAGACAGGACATGACAAGACTCTGGACGATCAGTTGAGACGTGACGTGACTCGGGACGATCAGTTGAGAAGTGACGATGCTCTGGACGATCAGCTGAGGCGTGATGAGACTCTGGATGATCAGCTGTCATGTGACGAGACTCTGGACGATCAGCTGAGACGTGACGAGACTCTGAATGATCAGCTGAGACGTGACGAGACTCTGGACGATCAGCTGAGACATGACGAGACTCTGGACGATCAACTGTGACTTGATTTGACCCTGGAACAGTAGCCATGATGGGATGAGATCCTGATATGGCGTTGGCCTGGCGAAGCTCAGGGATGGCGGCCATCTTGGCCGGGGACTCAGGCGTGGCGGCCATCTTGGCTGGGGACTCAGGCATGGTGGCCATCTTGTGAGCAGGCCCTGGGGTAGCAGACATGATGTTAGTAGACTCTAGATATATATATTATTATTGCTCAAGTGTCCAGTGAGGGGTATAGCGAGGCATGAGGAAATTAAGAGAATCATTAAGTCCATGTCGAAAAATGTCCTTTAAAGCCACATCGTTAAATTCCACCAAATGGCACAGTCCACAAAAGTCGGCAACATAGTCCTCTATGGCCCTGTCTCCTTGACGAAGGCAGAGGAGGCTAACTGCTGGGTTCATGGTACGGTTGTGTATTCTGTAAAGATTAGTCCACTGGAGGCGAGCGTAGTGAGAACCCAAGTGCAGTTTTATTTACAAAGGTGATATCCAAAGTACAAACAGATGAAGACGTGACATGAACAGACTTGACTTGACTTGACAATGCCTTGACATGAACAGACTTGACTAAAGCACTCACCAACAGCAGGTTAAATACATTCCATACAGGACAGGGAACAAAGGCAATGACATGGCTACTTACAACAAACAATGAGGGTCACATGACATGAACAAACCAATGGGAACAAGACACATGACTTAGGGCAACCAATCAAAACATGACACAATGAACAAGGGAACCAATAGCATGAATACATATGGGAAGGGGAAGCATGACACAAACAGGAACCGTGACGAAACTTCAAAATAAAAAACATGGAAAACAAGAACATGAAACAGAACCCAAAGCAGACCTTACAATCTGTTAAAAATTCTAAATTATTTTAGCCTATATGGAAATACATTCTTAGTCATTGTTTTATTTTCTAGTAAATACATTGCTGTGATTAAAAAACAACAACAACAAAAACTTGCTACTCAGTATAGCATTACCAGATTTATCCACTAGAGGGAACAGTAATAGTACAATTCATCTGGTATCTTTCAGAGCAGGAGTTTTGAGCAGCATTTCATTTTGTTTTCTTTCTGGAAAGGTATTAAGTGCAATGTGTTTTTCATGCCTTTGTGGGCACACTTACGAGCCCATATTTCAACAGAAACTTTAGGCGGCAAATAAATTAAACTAAAAGAGAAATGGTTAAAAAAAATAGTTGATTCAATTGTTTTCGGTCTGCATGAATCACTTTTGTTGCATTGACTGAAACTGCATGGAGTTTTGGAGTTTTAGTGGTGGAGTTTGGAGTTTTAGTTCCCAGCATGCTTTGCAGGACTGAATTGGGAGTGGTGTTGCTTCAATCAATGAACATAATTGTAGTGACAGGCAGTAAAAAAAAACAAACAAAAAAAAAAAAACGATACAAATTTAGCAAAAAAAAACTTGCTTTAAAAAAATTTCAAAAACAGTAAAAAAGGCTTAAATTTTACTTTGTGTGTGTGTGTGTGTGTGTATTTATGTGAGAAAATTGGTACTAAAACCTTACTATCAAAACACTGACTAATAAATGAGTGTAGTATATGCACTGCTACAACAATATAAAAAAATGTCTATTTTGAACAGTAAGGTTAATTAATCATCTGTTTGTTACTGGTTCAGGCAGTGCCCACAAAAAAATAAAATAAATAAATAAATAATACATAAAAACCCCGGTATTATTCCTTCAAGTCTGTATACTCGCCTTCAGGGTTTACGTTTTTCACCTCACTACATATCAAATTCATTCTGGCAATAAAAGGGTTCCTGGCAAATGTGCAGCTATCATGTTACTCACAGCAACAAACCAAACTTACTTAACCGGTTGCTAGGTTGAGAGACTATTCAGGTATTTAAGGAGGGAATACATTCAACAGTAAAGTCACTAGCCGAACTCATCGGAATGGCTATTAAAAACATTTGGCACAGGTAAGAAAATTTGTCCTTTTATTATTTATTAAAGTCTTATAAACTTGTAGAGTAACTCGATGTGCTGTGAAATTAAAATGAAAACAAAATTATTTGACTCTTGACTGCGGCTGAGCTAATACTGAACATATCTACGTTGATGGGAAGGTGCTCAGATATATAGTTTTGTTCAGTGACTTTCAGTCTGTGATAAAAAGGAATGATAAAAAGGAAGACAAATTAAAGGTGATATAGAGGAAGAGGAATGTTATTATTGAAATAGAGAACAAAGTAACACGTCAAGGGTTGAGACTTGCCACTAAAACACATTTCTGGCAGACAAATTAAAAAAAAATAATAATGAATTTTAATTTAGAAATCAAAAACGTGTAGTAGAACAGTGTATGTATATGTTGCAAGTTGTATGTTTTATTATTGTATACAAGAACTGTATTTTAATTAATAATAATAATAATGCAAGTATATAATAAATATGCAAATCACCTGCATAGTCTATATATCTTGATTCACATTACATGTTAAATGTTGGTCCCGTGAGATACATTACACACACACACACACAAATCACTCTGCTGTACTGTACAAATATGTACTGCATTTGATAAACTTGCTTCTCAACCATTATTCATAAATTCATCTAATATCATTTTGAATCTGCATATACGACGCACATTACACATTTTACGAATATGACGACTAGCCTACTCTTCCCTAATGTCATCGACTAATAAAGTGTTATAACATCTGCTTCAGAATGTCAACAAAACTGTAGGACATATGGGAATTTCTCTCCTATAATTTACAAACAAAAGATTCTTATCAATTGCTTTCTTTAATGAATCGTTAAAAAAATAAAAAATAAAACCCCCACGTGGTGCTTCCTGTCATTATGCTCCTCCGTTTTCTCACTCTGGCCTGTGATTCCATACCGATTTGAATCACAATCTTTCACTAAATAAATTAATTGAATCGGTCAGAGTTTACATCTGAAGCTCTATATAATTTATGTCCGTAAAAATGAAGTACCTGTGGATCTACTAGGTTTATGAAACCTAAATTAGTATCATTACTGACTGGTTAAATGTTTGAGATATTTTTGTAATAAACTACATTGTGGAAAATGTGGTTTCACTGTAACATTCATTTTTTGATCTGTTTCTCTTTTTTTCTCTGCAGTTTGTTTCCGGATAGAGGTGCATATATGTGTTACATTAAAAGGATATTTATTCTGCTGTTTACATTAGTATTTTTATCTTCTGCCATTGCTTATGTCTCTGATTTCTCTTTCGAAAGAATTAAGTTTCCTCAAACCTGGCTGACTAAATTCTTCAATCAAATTAACAACACTTTGACTGATCATACTCAAACGGATTTATTAGCACCTTTGCCCAATCAACAAATCCAACAAAGAGGTACAACTGTTGCACAAACCACAGACATTCCTATTTATCATCACGTGGTTTATCCACGCAACTATAATTTCATACTGGATGAGCCTGATAAATGTAACCACTGGGATCCGTTTCTGGTCTTGATGGTCCCTGTGGCACCAAATCAGGTAGACGCTCGTAACGCCATCCGGAGCACATGGGGCAATGAGAGCTCAGTGCAGGGAAAAGCAGTGCTGACTCTGTTCTTGGTGGGTTTGACTGGAAGATCTGAAGTTCAACAGCAGCTGGAGGAAGAGAGTCGACAACACAGAGATTTACTGCAGAGCAACTTTGTGGACTCCTACTTCAATCTGACCATAAAGACGATGGTGATCATGGACTGGTTGGCCACTCGATGCTCTCAAGCGAGTTTCAGTATGAAGGTTGATTCTGACATGTACATAAACCTGGAGAACCTGATGAACCTCCTGTTGGCACGCAACACACCCAGACAGAACTACATCACAGGATTTTTGATGTGGAACCAAAATGTCATTAGAGACAAAAAATCTAAGTATTACGTCTCAGAGGAGCTGTACCCTGAATCGAAATACCCCACATATGTTTTGGGAGTAGGATATGTGTTCTCCAATGATCTTCCCAAAAAACTAGTTGAGGCTTCCAAGGACATGAAGCCATTTAACATAGAGGACGCGTATGTGGGCACTTGTCTGAAACGGCTGGGCATAAAACCCTCACGTGCTCCAAATCCTTCTCAGTTTCGAACCTACATGAAGGATTCTAAAGGTCATGACCTTTCCAAGGTCATTACAACAATTGCAAGGTCACCGAAACAGATAATAGAGTTCTGGGAAAATGTGAAGAGACCCAACTGAACCAACAAAAGCATAAATGAGCAAAATTAAGACCCAACACATACTCTGTGAACAAATGACTATACACTTTTCTTGAAGAGATTTGATAGTATGAAGACATTTTAAAAAACAGTTTCTTAAAGTAGCTGCCATCGGAACAATGCTTTAAAGGTTTATGCACTGTATTATATAATAAAAATAGCAATGTTTATTATAATGACTAGATGATTCAGAAAACATTTTCCTCAGTAGGTATGTAGCTTATGTAGTTTATAGAAGCACTGGCTATATACAAAATAAACAAGAAATTACAGAATACTCACACCAGGCCAGCTTATATACATTTTATTAGATACAGTTATAGAAGATAATTTCATGCATAAATTGCATTATTTAGTTTGCTCTACTCTGTGCCTGTAATCAATCAGGCAATACAGCTCAGAAGATTTATCATATTACACAAATTATGCATTGTTTTGACACTCTTGCAGTTAATGCTTAGCACTGAAACTTCATTACCTTTTCAAAAAATAATCCATTCAACAAGTTGCGATTTGAGGAGCGTGCCATGCACTAATATTTTCAGTTCCATTCATTTGTGCGTTCTCAAGGACATGAATATTCATGTATACTCCACTGAAGTTTTTCACAGGAACTGTATTACACAACACTGGCATTTATATATTTTAATCTTAAGCGTACCTTCACTTTTCCTTGCATACTGCCACTACTCACATGTTGTCGGTTCTTTGCCACTCCAAGTCAAAGCTTTTAATTACACTATATAAATAATCTATATAAAATCACACTACCCAGGAGGGGGGCACTACGGGATCGAATTACCTCTTATCTCAACAAATCACGTGAATGCAAACATTAGGTGCGTTCGAGATACTCTACACTAACCTGCCACCGGCAGGCGAGAGCAGCCGCTTGCTGTCGGGCAGAATTAAAAGCGGAGACGTCAAGTTTTTATTTTATTTTATTATGCAATAACAGAACAACAAATACAATTACAAAGACAAAGTGAGAACAAAAGACACTGAGGGTTACAAACAATAATCCAAAGCACAGCCTACTATGTCAGCTTATAAGACTTACACCATGAAAGAGTCTTACATGCAATGGAGTTATAAGATTTTCTTAAAGAGTTTACATACACATCAAAGTCTTTCCCGAAAATTAAAAAGTAAGGAGTTTTCTTTGAAAATTTACATTTATGAATGTAAAATTTAGCAAGAAATAGCAATATATTAATAATAAATTTGCAGCGAGAAGGGTCTAAATTCAAAGAGTAACCAAAAAAAAAAAATTTTTAGGGTTATACAAAAGTTTGGATACAAATATTTTTTAACAAAATTGGAAAAGTCAACACAGAACACTTTACAATAAGCACAGTCCCAAAACAAATGATTAATAGTTTCTTCAGACTGAAGGCAAAAGGAGCAGTTGGGGGAAATACTATTGTTAAATTTAGCAAGTTTGTAATTTACCGGATAGCAATTATGGATAATTTTGATAGAGACTTCAACAACTTTATTAGATAAGAAGAATTTTTGTTAAAGACGCCAAAACTTTTCCCATTCTATATCACTAAATATGTTATTCCAAAAACTCACCCAAGCAGGTAAAGAAATCTGAGATTTATTAATAATTGAACGAATATCTTTGACTGACATGGTATTGAGAAGTCGTTGGTCAATAAATAAGTTAGTGTTGTCAAAAAGAGGAGTCTAAAGAACCTTTAGGGCCAGACTTGACTAAAGGTATCATACAATCAGGAACTGCACCAAAAACAATGGCATATTCTCTTGGGGGGACTGGGAAAGAGAATTCTTGCATAAATTGTTCATAAGTAAAAAAAAAAAGACACCACAATTATCTAAAAGTTGACTGACTAAGAGTATATTTTTATCAAACCAATTATTATAAATATTTTTTGTTCCAAATAAAGTAGCTATGTGGAGAAAAATTATAATTATGTATAAGTGACCAACTAATTAAAGCCTGTTTATGAAAACTAGATAAAGTTAAAGGTATTTTAGAGATGTCAAAGTTGCAGCACAACAAAAAATGTAAACCTCCAGCTGAATTAAACATATGATTTGGAATAAAATTCCAACAGGATGTGGGGTTGTTTAAAAATGTCTTTATCCATTTAACTTTAAACGAATTATTAAGAGTGGAAAAATCCACTAACTCAAACCCCCCCCATAGCTCAGCTAGCATAACACTTTTTTTAATTAAGTGAGTTTTAGAATTCCAAACAAAGTCGCAAAGAATTTTGACGCGCAAAGTTCTTCAGTAAATATTTTTATTAACATTAATAATATTACACTGTGAAAGAATAAGATTATTAAATGTGGTAACGTTAGCAGTGCTCAATGTTTTCACTAAAAGTGTATGTTTGCCAGTTGTGAGATGTCATCATTTAGTGACAGCACACACAACACAAACTGTACAAATGTATCTGTGGTCTTAAAATGTTTTGTAACCTGTGCCATTGTGATAATTATGTTATCCTCAGTTTCTTGTGTAAATTAATTACAAACCCGATTCCAAAAAAGAAATCTGGTTGCCTTGACAGCGAATCAGGTTTCTTGCCTCTAAATACAAGCATTTTGGAGGCAAAAGACTAAATATAATATAAATATAAATCAAATCCGTACATATGAACAAAAATGAATGAGAAACAGAGCCTACTTTTCCCCCATTGCGTATGTTTGTCTACAGCTGAGAGGAGAACGATCACATGAGCTCTACCGTTTTCTTTCCTATTGGCTGTCGCTCCCGAAAGTCGCTCTTCATTTGCATAATTCAGTGTCCTCTAATGACAAAAACGTCTTTGGGGTACCTGTACCAATGCTGAAAAGTCAAATCATAAATCATAAACATATACTATTTAAATACCAAAAATAAAGTGGGCATATAAATGATTTTATCAGTGTTTTTGATAAAAATGATTCAAGATAACAGTGCGACTACACTAAAAAAGCTTTTTCTGTTATAAAAACACAGATTTGTGAGCATTATTGGAATTGAATTGTTAGAATAAACAGGCAACACACCTCGTGCTTGTCATCACAGAATCTAACCAATGAGGATAAAGTGTGTCGTCATCAAGGCTCTCGCAGCTGATTTTGAGCAACTGCAGCACCTGACCTTGGCGGCTGGTCTCGTTTTGCTCTCGCGGTAGTTTGATGGCATATGCGATCGTAAGGTGGCTGCAGCGCCGATCAAAGTCGGACAAATGTTCTAACCAGAATTCATTGCTTTTGTCAGGCGGCAGCGGATTTTTACGGTGCTGCATGAAGTTGAATGCACCTAATAGGTTTGTTCGACTTAACACGGCGCTGTGCAGATCGATCAAATTCTGACTTGAAGCGGTGCATGCCGGCTAGAAATTTTGTCCGACTTGAGAAGGTGCCGATGCCACGTGACTGTCACGTGTGGCATCAAAGTACCGCGATAGTGCTCTGAGAGCAGCCGTCTGACTCAGCCAGTGCAGTTTCTCAAGAGCGGCTGCAGGAGCTCTGATGACGACACAGCTGTTTCACGATTGACCAGATTCACCGCATGACAACGATCACGTGCGTTTCGTAACAACTGAGGAATGGTCATTTTTTTTTTTTTTTGGTCCAATAACTAATATCCCTTATCCGAATTTAATAGGAAAAAATTATTGGTCATCCAATCTTTTACATTTTTAACACATTCTGCTAGCTTAGATAATTTAGAAGTTTCATCTGGTCTTGTTGAAATATATAGTTAAGTTTCATCAGCATAACAATGGAAACTAATCCCGTATTTTCTAATAATATTACCAAGGGGCAACATGTATATTGAAAATAAAACTCTATATTGAAATTAGGCATGCGTTAATTCTGTTATTACTAATGTACAAATAAACATGTATGTGTACTTTAAGTGCACTGATCGCTGTAACAACTCATTTCAAAATATTTGCGTAGACATCAAAATTCATATTTTGCAAGTGTTTTATAATGGATGCTGGCTGAAGAAGCGTGTTTTAGAGTATGTGAGGGTCAGTGGTGTAGGGAGTCTGAATGGATCAGTATAGTACCATATGCATTCAAGGCAGCTGGTTTAATAGTCTTTTGTCATCTCCCTGTTACAAAAATCATAAATGCAAGACAGACTCAATGAATTTAAAACTTCTCCCAGAGTTTAATTTTCAACATAAACATAAATTGAATTTTGCATATGAATTAGGTGACTTTGACTTTAGTCTGGAAACCTGAGATTCAGATGAACCTCTGAAGACACACCTGATATGCAAATAGGATTTATCCTCTAGACTTGAGAGAGGCAACACAGCATGTCGTTATATCATTAGTAGTGGAATAGAAATTTATCTGGTTTCTTTTAGAACAGGAGTTTGTTTTGAGCAGCATTGTATTTCGTTTTCTTTGTGGAAATGCATTATGCAGATTTTTATGCCTTTGTGGGTACACTTACTAGCCTACACTTATTTCAACAATCTTGAGGGGCAAATAAATTATACCTTAAGCAAAATTGTCTGATTTGTATATACTTAACAGCACCGCTCTCCTCAATAAGCCAGATGATTTTAATAATTCTTGTTTATAGTGCAAACAATACAAGTTTACACCCCAAAGGGTAATAGTTAGACATAAGTGTTTAAAACTGTCAGGATCCTGTTTCTGTCCTGTTCTTGAGAATGTTTGTGTGCAGACTTTTCTTTTCCAGCTAATTTGCCTCTTGTTTTTTTTTGCCTCTTGGCAGATTTACTGCCACAACCCTCATCAGGGTGTCATCAAGAAGACATCTTTTTGTATTTGTTATTTTTTGTTTCTCCTTTCAAATAAATTTCACCAGACTGGCTGTGTGAGTTTATGTCTTGATGGCACTACAGTGAATGAACACGCAGGTTGCCAAACCATTATTAAAAGACTGTTGTGTAAGTAAGTATATTTTAAATAAAAAGACAACAATATGGGCATAATAATTGCTAGGGATGGGTCATATTCATTGACTACCATAATTACTGCTTACATTTTCTTTAGTTTTGAATTTTTTAGCTGCTAGCTGTACAGTAAAACCATTATGAAAAACTGGCACTACATTCAGATGTCTTCGGGCCACAGCATTGTGTCTTGCACTGCTTTAATGTCTCACATTGTTTAATGATGCAGGAAAACAGATTTTTGTTAAGTTATTCAGGATTTTTTTGGGGCAGCAGTTCCTGGTTGATCATGGACAGTAAGGTGGGAGCAACGGAAACCATGATGGTCGGCCGTAATCTTAAAGATTATTAAAACAAGCAATTTTTTCATTGGATTAATTTGAATGGATTAATTGTTCACCTCAAGACTAGCAATGTGTACTAACAAACTAAATAGTGTAAATTTTAATATTATACATATGCCTACTTCTCTTCCATAATTTCTCCATTTATAGGCTCTTTTAAATAAACATAAAATAGAGTAAGTACAGAATAGGCAATACAAATTAAATAAATATTGAATTTATAAGTTAAAAAAAATAACTGGTGTAAATCTTCTTTAGAATAGATAACAGCTTTAAGCACTTAAAACTAAATTTTCACTTAATTCACTAATCTTTTCACTTAATTTTTCCTCACAATTTCATCTTTGAATGGAATAGAATGGTTAAGCCTGACAAATGCAGTCAACACACAATAATGTTTGTAAAAACCGAGAAAATGCAATGAGATTATTTATTTGTCTTGATGTTACGCCCAGCAGTATTCTGCCTTCAAAAGCTCATTCTGCGCAATAGATTTCTTTCAGTATTAAAACTGTTGCTAGCCAGCTCAAGAAACCATCTCTTGATCATTTTAAAGTCAAATGACATTTGCAACCCACCTTACTTTGTAATGTGATACATTTCTGAGATGAAAAGGCTTGTGAATAGTCAGCCGCAAAAATAAGTACAATGCCTTTTTATTACTATTGTTTCACTATGTGTCTTTAGTAAAAGCTAACATTAGGTGCCGAAAGAGGGTTTGCGCAAGCTGTTAGTAAATTCAGTCCTACAAAGGAAAAGAATGTTGGTCGGGACTTGATTTGATCCATCAGAAAGTGATTTGATCATGAAAGCACGACCAGAATGAAAAGACATTACACTGATGAAAAATAATGAATTTTTGTTGTTAGGAATTTGCAGGCAGGATCAAGACCAGGAAGGCATGTAAGTAAATAATCAATTCCACGCCTCAATGTTAAATTTACATCACAAATGCAAATTTTTTGTTCACTAGAAGACTCAGGTTAACTGAGGAATGGTCATTATCAGGTATTTCATGAAAGGTTGTCAGGCATCTGGTATGAAATAACCATGGTGAGTAAAAGAGTATGGAAGAGGTGAGTGCACTCCTGCTGTCATTTTTAATGCTGCTTTCTGGTTTTTCACATTAAATTAACTTATTCTGTATAACTGAATACAGAATATTTATTCTCACATGAAACAGCTTCAAAATACAGCTAGAAATGTATTTGGCATTGGTAAAACTAAACTGAATGTTGAACATTCAACATTTATGAAACATTCTTAAGAATTAAAAAAAAGACAAGAATGTTTTGTTTTCCAGAAAAGAATGTTATTTATTTTCCTAAGACTGTTATTGCTTGCTACAAGGTTAATAGATTTATACATTCATTGGTAAGACTTTCACTTTATTCCTTAGAAAAATGTTATCTCTTTAATGATTTTTTCAAGAATCAATAATAAAAACAAACATATAAGCTTCTTATAACTTATCCCAAGAAAATCTTTTTTTTTTTTTTTTTTTTTGAAAAGATTTTTGGGAATCTGGCTTTTAGATGCACCTGCATGAAAAATGCTTTAAGAACTCGCTCTCTTTTTTAAATGGTTGCAGAAGGAATGTTATTAGATTTTATTTTCTTACAGAGAATGAGTTTGAGTTTTGACATTTTGAATAAACTGAATCATACATACACTGCATTCTTGAGAACAAAATGTAGCCTAAATTTAATACACATGCATACACTGCATTCTTGAGAACAAAATGTAGCCTAAATTTAATTGTAATATAATTATGACAACAAATTATAATGTCAAAATTATTTAAATGCATTTTAGAATAACTCAAAGATAATAAGATTATAATAAAAATAAAAGTAGTTTAGAATAAAGTTATGACGTATAAATGAAGTGAATTATTTCCAATAATTTCCAAATAAATACATTAAGTACACAATTATAATTATGACACACTTAATTAGTCTTTGACTGAAAATATTTTGTTTCCTTTTTTCACAGATACATAAGTGGTCTCATCTTGCTTATATCGACTTTCTCCTTGTCTGCCATCCTTTACAACTTTGATTTTTGTATCAAGCCTGCTATGCCTCCTGAAACCTTTAATAATGCTGTAAATCACATAAGCTCCTATTATATGATGACACAAACAAAAGCCACTGCAGCACCCACTGTGACCAAACACATTTCACTGCATTATCATGTAGCTCATCCACTCAATTATCATTTGATTCTGGATGAACCTGATAAATGTAGTCAATGGGATCCCTTCCTGGTCTTGATGGTCCCTGTGGCGCCCCATCAGCTGGAGGCTCGTAATGCCATCCGGAGCACATGGGGCAATGAGAGCTCAGTGCAGGGAAAAGCAGTGCTGACTCTGTTCATGGTGGGTTTGACTGGAGGACCTGAAGCTCAACAGCAGCTGGAGGAAGAGAGTCGACAACACAGAGATTTACTGCAGAGCAACTTTGTGGACTCCTACTTCAATCTGACCATAAAGACGATGGTGATCATGGACTGGTTGGCCACTCATTGCCCTCAAGCAACTTATGCTATGAAGGTTGATTCTGACATGTACTTAAATGTAGAGAATTTGATGACTCTCTTGTTGGCACCCAACACACCCAGACAGAACTACATCACAGGCTATTTGATGTGGGACCGGCCTGTTATCAGAGACACAAACTCAAAATGGTATGTCTCAGAGGAGCTGTACCCTGAACCGAAATACCCCACATACCTACTGGGAATGGGATATGTTTTCTCCAATGACCTGCCAGAAAAAATTGTGGAAATTTCCAAGGAAGTAAAGGCCTTTAACATAGAAGACGCATATGTGGGTGCTTGTCTGAAACGATTGGGCTTTGCACCCTCATCTCCCCCAGACCCTTCACAGTTTAGAGTTTATATGGGGCAATATAAGCAAGAGGATTTTCTCAAGATCATTTTGGTGATAGTGGGATCCCCACAGCAGATAATGAATGTCTGGAAGGATGTGAAGAGGCCCACATAAAAGAACATGACCACAATGTAGGATCTCTGTTGTTCGAGCAGGCCACCACGTGAGATATTGAACATATTCCTGGAGAACTAAACTAAACTAATCACGAGGACTAAACTAATCACACTATCACTAGTCAGTTCCTGTCAGCGCTTCTTTGTTACCTACTCAGAAGGGTGATAAAACTAATTTGATCAAGAGAACGACAAAGATCTTTTGTATCAAGAACTGAAAGAGTCCTTTCGCAACCCGAGAGGAACCTCATGATCGCTATGTATGGACTATAGTGTATCCACCGGAAAAGGACAATTCACTGATACCCTCAGGCATGCAGCCACCGGACATCATACAAAGTGACCATCCCATGACTCGCTTCCTGCTCTTCTGCATTTTCAACTCTTTTCTTTAACGAACAGAAAAGTTTCAAATAGAGGGTTTCTAAAAGACAATCATTTATTTCCCTTTGCTATTAGAGCAAATATATTCGCAAATGTGCTATATGCCTTTTTGTATGCTTGATGTGTTTTATGTAATCGGTGGTACTTTAATCTATGCATTATAACCACGTTTTGGTAGACAAAGTTAGTAAGTGTACGCTGTATATGCAGGATATCTGATATTTGATGTTGAATGAAAGCTTGTCTTATTTGCAGAACAATGAAATGGATGAAAAGTTGCTATTATAAACAGCGTTAGTTGTACGACATTTTATAGAAGTTGTTAACAAACTTCCAGAGATGGTCTCACATGATGGATGAGACATCATGTGATTCATGCATGATAAAGAAACAGTACGGGGTGTGGTTAAGCCCCGCAACAATATCTGATTGGGACATTCGCTCCTGGGATGGACCAAATCGGCTCGTTTAAAATCAAGTGACACAAAACCTTTATTGCTCGCCGGCTTGCTCTCTCGATCTTTGGCTCTTCCACCTTGTTAACCGGGCCACAACTGGTGATCACAGCCTTAACATCAGGCTAGTGACTCCAGAACAACAAACACTTTGTCAAACTTCTGAAGAAGCCTTTAGAAGCCTGAAGCCATGCAAACAGAATCTGAGAAGAACTTTCAGCGTGTCATCACTCTCAAGAAACCAGGCAACAGCCAATCGCCGGAGGGCATCCCCAGAAACGCGTCAGACAACGACCGCATCAGCAGCCCCGGGATTCCCTCAAGCAACCATCCGGAAAACCTGTTTGTCAGCTGCCAACTTGAACGCAAGTAAAACAAATCACCATCTCTTGCTGAACTGGGCGAATTAATCTTTAAAAGTAAAGATAGTAAAGTGCTCTGCCTTATGAATTTTCTTAGGTTGTGATTTAAAATACTTGTAGAAAACGAGTATTAGAACCTTGGGAACTTCATGCAAATGCAATAACTCATTTCCTGAATCGTGTTTGTGTGTGTATGTGTGTTTTCAATAGGTTTAGTTCATGTATTGTAGACTAGCTGTTAGCAAATAAACTTTGTTTCATTTATAAAGAAGTATTGTCTTGTGTCGTGTATTTTCAAGTCTAAACATTTGCCTAGATCTTGCGTTACCTATAGCTCAGCCTAAGAAGCTATTATTAACAGTTATTGTGACCTTTGGCCAAGGGCATATTATAAATATCAAAATAAGATATTAAGATATACTGATTTTAACATTCCCTGGACAAACCATTGATAATGTATAAATTATAAATTTTGAATTAAGATCAATTTAATCAAATCAATATCAAATCTTTAAGAATTGATTCCCCAAAAGCTAAAATAAGAGCTTAAGTTACTAAAAGAAACAAACAAAAATAAAAAAAATTGGTTTAAAAACAAGTCATTTTTGGTGCATCAAAAAAAACGCAGCAGGACCAGTGAAGCCCAATTCCTGAAACAAATGACTTTTATGAGCCAGTTTTGTTCAAAAACAGTGCAGTTCTTCTAATGAAATGGCTCGTAAGAGTTTGAATGATACAATTACCAATACTAGTTTGAATGAATCAGTCAATATAATGTACAATACTAGCTGAGATATTTTCTTTTATAAAATAGACATTATAAATGAAATGTACGCTATCCAAATCAAATGGAATCAATTCAAAATTGGAATCAAATCAAGATATCTCAAGTTAGATAAACTAAATAACTGGATATATATATATATATATATATATATATATACACAGTAGCTCACAGAAGTGAGTACACCCCTCACAGTTTTGTAAATATTTTATTATATCTTTTCATGTGACAACACTGAAGAAATGACACTTTGCTACAATGCAAAGTGTACAGCTTGTATAACAGTGTAAATTTGCTGTCCCCTCAAAATAACTCAGCACACAGCCATTAATGTCTAAACCGCTGGCCACAAAAGTGAGTACACCCTAAGTGAAAATGTCCGAATTGGGCCCAAAGTGTCAATATTTTGTGTGGCCACCATTATTTTCCAGCACTGCCTTAACCGTCTTGGGCATGGAGTTCACCAGAACTTCACAGGTTGCCACTGGAGTCCTCTTCCACTCCTCCATGACGACATCACGGAGCTGGTGGATGTTAGAGACCTTGCGCTCCTCCACCTTCCATTTGAGGATGCCCCACAGATGCTCAATAGGGTTTAGGTCTGGAGACATGCTTGGCCAGTCCATCACCTTTACCCTCAGCTTCCTTAGCAAGGCAGTGGTCGTCTTGGAGTTGTGTTTGGGGTCGTTATCATGTTGGAATACTGCCCTGCGGCCCAGTCACATGTTGGCATTCATGGTTCCCTCAATGAATTGTAGCTCCCCAGTGACGGCAGCACTCATGCAGCCCCAGACCATGACACTCCCACCACCATGCTTGACTGTAGGCAAGACACACTTGTCTTTGTACTCCTCACCTGGTTGCCGCCACACGCTTGACACCTTCTGAACCAAATAAGTTTATCAAGCTCTCACTGGATCCGCTCCTCGGCTATCAACGAGAGGAACGTCTGTAGCCTACTTCCTCAACAGACAACGAAACAGCCATTTTTTGGTTGTTAAAAGAAAGGGTACGCTCATTCAAAATAGTTGCATTCGATCCTTCGCTGGCTGTGCTGATTTAAATCTAGCGGGTCTGTCGTGTCTCGTGCCGCAAGTTCAATGACGCAGGCAGTGATGATTTTCTCCGGCCAATCAGTGATCAGCAGAGTTTACACGGCACGTTTTGGTAACGGTACGGTTCGCTTGGAACCTCGGCCGAGGTGGTACTAAAAAAAGTACCAGGTACCCAGTGGAAAACCCCCCAAAAGTGAGCCATACTGAACCGTACCGTGCCATACCATGCAGTGGAAAAGCGCCATTGGTCTCATCAGACCACAGGACATGGTTCCAGTAATCCATGTCCTTAGTCTGCTTGTCTTCAGCAAACTGTTTGCGGGCTTTCTTGTGCATCATCTTTAAAAGAGGCTTCCTTCTGGGATGACAGCCATGCAGACCAATTTGATGCAGTGTGCGGCGTATGGTCTGAGCACTGACAGGCTAACCCTACCCCTTCAACCTCTGCAGCAATGCTGGCAGCATTCATACGTCTATTTCGCAAACACAACCTCTGGATATGACCCTGAGCACGTGCACTCAACTTCTTTGGCTGACCATGGCGAGGCCTGTTCTGAGTGGTACCTGTCCTGTTAAACTGCTGTATGGTCTTGGCCACGGTGCTGCAGCTCAGTTTCAGGGTCTTGGCAATCTTCGTATCATCTACGCCATCTTTATGTAGAGCAACAATTCTTTTTTTCAGATCCTCAGAGAGTTCTTTGCCATGAGGTGCCATGTTGAACTTCCAGTGACCAGTATGAGAGAGTGAGAGCGATAACACCAAATTTAACACACCTGCTCCCCATTCGCACCTGAAACCTTGTAACACTAACGAGTCACTTGACACCGGGGAGAGAAAATGGCTAATTGGGCCCAATTTGCACATTTTCACTTAGGGGTGTACTCACTTTTGTGGCCAGTGGTTTAGACATTAATGGCTGTGTGTTGAGTTATTTTGAGGGGACAGCAAATTTACACTGTTATACAAGCTGTACACTCACTACTTTACATTGTAGCAAAGTGTAATTTCTTCAGTGTTGTCACATGAAAAGATATAATAAAATATTTACAAAAATGTGAGGGGTGTACTCACTTCTGTGAGATACTGTGTGTATTATATATATATATATATATATATATATATATATATATATATATATATATATATATATTAGAATGAGGAAGGAGCATAATTTGTCAAGAATAAGTACAGTTTGAAATTGCCAAGACTGAAAGATGGGTTGTACTTGGTTTTACTTGATCTTAGTGCTGCGTTCGACACTATAGATCATGACATACTCATAGATCGATTACGAAACTATACGGGTATTCAAGGGCAGGCTTTAAGATGGTTTAGATCCTACCTGTCTGATCGCTATCACTTTGTTTATTTAAACAGGGAGTCATCTCAATTATCACCAGTAAAGTATGGAGTACCACAAGGATCTGTCCTAGGTCCTCTGCTATTTTCAATATACATGTTGCCCCTTGGTAATATTATTAGAAAATACGGGATTAGTTTCCATTGTTATGCTGATGATACTCAACTATATATCTCAACAAGACCAGATGAAACTTCTAAATTATCTAAGCTAACAGAGTGTGTTAAAAATGTAAAAGATTGGATGACCAATAATTTTATCCTATTAAATTCAGATAAGACGGAGATATTACTTATTGGACCAAAAAACAGTACACAGAATCTCTTGGATTATAATCTGCAACTAGACAGATGTACTGTTACTTCCTCTACAGTCAAAAATCTGGGTGTTATATTAGACAGCAACTTGTCTTTTGAAAATCATATTTCCCATGTTACAAAAACAGCTTTCTTCCATCTTAGAAACATTGCCAAGCTACGAAACATGTTACTTGTTTCTGATGCAGAAAAGGTAGTTCATGCATTCATGACCTCTAGACTGGACTATTGTAATGCACTGCTAGCTGGTTGTCCTGCATCTTCAATAAACAAGCTACAGGTAGTCCAAAATGCAGCGGCTAGAGTCCTTACCAGGTCAAGAAAATATGATCATATTACCCCAATTTTACAGTCTCTGCACTGGCTACCTATTAAGTTCTGCATCAGTTACAATATATTATTACTTACCTATAAGGCCCTTAATGGTTTAACTCCTGTGTACCTAACTAGTCTTCTACCACGCTACGATCCATCACGCTCCCTAAGGTCGCAAAACTCTGGACTTTTGGTAGTACCTAGGATAACAAAGTCAACTAAAGGAGGTAGAGCCTTTTCACATTTGGCTCCCAAACTCTGGAATAGCCTTCCTGATAACGTCCGGGGTTCAGACATACTCTCTCTGTTTAAATCTAGATTAAAGACACATCTCTTTAGCCAAGCATTCACATAATGCATCTCATAATCTTGTACTGCAGTTATATCTGATCAGACACACATTATTGTTCTTTAGCTTGGATTGAACAAATCATTTTTCCTTGGTTGGAACAGCAGCTACGCTAATTATGTCTCTATCTGTATCTCTGTTTCTGCCACGGGATTAACATCCCGTGGTAACTAGGATTTACACAAGTTTCAGTCTGGATCTAGAACACCTGAGAAAAGATGATGCCAACCCCTCAGAGGACCTCAGATGATGCCAACCCGCAGACAACATACAGAACTACCAAATTTCGCCATAAGTTAAATATATTAAGTTTCTACAATATATAAATATATTGTAGAAACTTCATTTCCTGTAAAGCTGCTTTGCAACGATTTGTATTGTGAAAAGCGCTATACAAATAAACTTGAATTGAATTGAACTGAATGGGTTCATTTCTTTCTTGTAAAGCAGTGGTTCCCAGCCACGTTCCTGGAGGCCCCCAACGCTGCACATTTTGCATCTCTCCTTTGTCTGACACACCCATTTCCGGTCTTGGAGTCTCCACTAATGAGCTGATGATCTGAATCAGGTGTGTTTGATTAAGGAGACATGGAAAACATGCAGTGTTGGGGGGCCTCCAGGATCATGGTTGGGAACCACTGTTGTAACTGAAAAAGGTCCTATGTATCTTAAAGCATCATAGACTTTGAGCAGCGTGTTTAGTAGTGCGAAATTAGAACTTTCTTATATGAAAATATTCCAAAAATTAGTTTTGAGCTGGTCAGTAAAATCATTACAATAATGTTACTAGCAGGTTACTGTCACGTTTCGTAGGAGCAGGGAACGAGGAGACGAGGAGTATTCAACCAAAATAGTCTTTATTAATCCAATCTCAGGAAACACAGAGAATGTAGGAGACACAGAATGATGATTAAGACCGGACGCTGGACATGGGAAAACACAGGGCTTAAGAACTCAGAACTAAACGAGGTAATTAATCAAACACATGTGGAAACTCATGAACTAAATGGGGACCAAACGAGAACAGGAACAGGAAAAACCAAATATGGGCACATAAGGGAGGAAAACACACAAGACACAACACAGGGCTGACAGTAACAGGCCTCATGGTACAGTTTTTTTTTTTTTTTTTTTTTTAACATTAGCATTACCTGCTGCTATTAGTATTTAGTGTTTACATACACTCTTAGAAAAAAAAAGTTCTTTGGGGTTCTATACAGAACCCTAAGGTTCTTTACTAAACTCCAAAGAACCGTTATGCCAAAAAGGTTCTATATAAGGAGAAAGAACCCTTTTTGGCACAAAAGGGTTCTTTGGGCTAAACCATGCTTTATGTATGTTCACACTTTAGGCTATTTAAAATTATTATACTACATTATATTTGTGTTTTATTTCAATTTTACTTTGACACACCTTTATTCCAAAGAAAATAAACTTAATTTACGTCTGCACTGAATTAACCTATTAATTTATACCAACAAACTGATCAGGTAGAAATATATGTACTAGCAGTGTATAGCAATCTGGACAGTTTTATCTATTTATTAATAGGTACACACTATAGTCTGCTATTTAATCAGGACACTAACATGATTGTAAGTTCTTTAGTTATCATGTTATGTAAGATGCCGTACAGCTCTTTTATTGACGAGCAACATGCTCATACCATATGGAGTTTCAATGTTTCATTTAGATTCTAAAAGGCTATTCTTATTACTCATCCCTCCAAACAGATGCATAAAACAATCTTTGACATAAACGGGAAACAACTTGAACGTGTATCTATGCGCTGATCTGTTTTGTCCCGTCCACATAGCGCTGCATTTCAGTCACTCGCCTCTTGCCAACCTGAATCCCTAAAGTATCTTGATAAAAAACCATTGTGAATTGATCAGTAATAATGGCGAGAGTTCATGTTATAGCCTTATATTTTTTTGCCCAGTTGATTGTATTGGACTTATAAAGATGAAACAAAGTTTCGGTCAAATCACCGTCAGACTGCCATTATAAACATGAATTCAAACCAAGAAGAGCAAAGAGAGAAGCTGATGGAGATGTTTCCATTTTTTCTGTGGATAACTGTGAGTATTTTTTGTTTGAAGTTATAGTATAGTAAAATATTTGTTTGTTTGTTTGCTTTATATGACAAAATTAAAAACACAATACAAAAAAGTCCATAAAAACTAGTTCATACACATTTCAAAACTGTCAAGGTTAAATTATACAAAAAAGCCTTCTGCTTATTTCCATTGTGGTCCTCTGTATTTTAAAAAATGGACGAATAAATCATAAATGGAGTGCAATCCACATCAAGTTCAGAAACTCACCACAAACTTCAAAACATCAATGATAAAACAACCTTTTTTTTTTTTTTTAACTTACCTTCTAAAAATACTATCAAATTGTATCTCTTGGATATTTTTTCCCATTTCACTCTTAAACCTACAAAGATATATATCATTACTACTCACCCTTGTAGAATGACAGTGAACCTCTCCTACAAATACATAATATTCTAACAGATACTTTGGAACCATTTTCTTTAATATCTTAAACACCATCACTAGTTTTAAAAAAAAGTTACTCTTTTTTCGACTTTTAAAAAACTAATTTTCCTATAATTTTGAGCAGTCTGCAATTTATCTTTTAATTTCTTTGAAATACCGCTATACCAAAAAGCTGCAGCATAATCAAAGTGTGACTGCACTAATGCACCAGCCAACATTTTTAGAATTTCAGTGTCTAAGAAAGCCGCCTGTCTTGGTAAAAATTTTATTCGATTACAACATTTTGAGTGAGTTAAAGCAGCCATCTTTTCTCCTGTCAAATTACTGTCCAAAACACAACCCAAATATTTTACTTCTCGTTTAGGTGTTATAATTTGATCTCCAACCTTTACCTCTAATCTAAAGTATTTTTTCAATTTAGCAGGTGAGCAAAATAATATAACTTCAGTTTTTCCCCAAATGTAAAGACAGTTTATTATGGCAAAACCACTTGGAGACCCCTTCAATCTCTCTACTTAATTCATTTTCAATATCTTCCTTCCTCTTATGAGAGACAATTATTGCTGCATCATCTGCATAGAATAAAAGCTTATTTGAACAGGCCATTTTTAAATCATTAATATATAATAAAAAAAGTAAAGGACCTAATACACTCCCTTGCGGAACACCATATGAAATGGTCAAACAATCCGAAAACACCCCATTTAAATCTACTATTTGACACCTATTTTCAAGGTAAGACTTAATCCATTTAAAGGCCATATTACTAAAACCCATCGCTTTAACTTTTAAAAGCAGAATACTGTGATTGACTGTATCAAACGCTTTTTGCAGATCTAACAGTACCATCCCACTTAACTTCCCTTTATCCATTTCTTTCCTTATATAATCCGTTAAATATAAAATAGTTGTCTCAGTGGAGTGTTTTCTCCTAAAACCAGATTGAAACTCATACAATATATTATGTTTAAGAAGATAGTCTTCAATCTGCTCAGAAATAATCTTTTCCATCACTTTTGATAAAGCACTCAGAATTGACACCGGCCTATAATTATTACACTCAAACCTGCTACCTTTTTTTAAAAAAAAGGGGAATAACTCTTGCTTGTTTTAACTCATCAGGAACCTTACCTTGACAAATTGAAAGATTTATAATATGGGTAACCATTGGAGTAATAAAATTGGCTGAATCCTTAAGAAACTTCACTGGAATATTATCTAACCCTGTTGCTTTACTACTTTTAAGATTTATTAATTTCTTAAAAACGTTACTCTACTTTATTGAACAAAAAACCTCCCGGCATAATACCGCATTTAGCATAATACTCCTTAACTAATTTATCATTAAATATACCAATTTGTGCTGGAAGCTCATTTACCAATTTTCCTGCGACCGTAATAAAAAATATATTAAAATGATTTGCTACCTTTATCTGAAAAGATATCAACCTTCCATCTACATTAAGGCTAATTTTAGAACATTTCATCTTAGTCTTTTCCTGATTCCTGATTAAAGTCATTTGATACTCTCCATAATTTTTGAGAATCCTGCTTCATTTCACTAATCTTATCCTTAAAAAAAGTTCTTTTACCTTATCTCTTACCTCATTCCTTTTACGTTTAAATACCTCAAAATTATCATTATTTCTATCCCTTTTAAAAACCTTAAAACTATCATTACGCTCCTTGATTGCCTTTAAAATACTATCCTTCATCCAAGGTTCAGTCCTTTGCTTAATTCTTATTTCCTTATAAGGTGCAATCTTACTCAAAACTTCTAAAAAAATTCATCTTAAACCTAACCATGCAGCATTACTTGTTTGGTCATCTACATTCAGATGAAAACACCATACTCCTCTCTAATTTAAGTAAGTTTTAAGATTTAATTGTGAGAGATTCCTTTCTTTTTCCTGTTGTACTGTACTCTCTATAGGTCTAATAAATGTTTTTCTGACTTGTATCCCCATCTTTAGGATGTCAAGCCTACTCATCGCAAGGAGAGTTAGCATCAAAATGGATGTGTCACTGACCAATAACACAGAGATGCCAGAAGTATCTGTTTGCTGTCTACTTTTTGTTCAGTATGGAGCATCCAATAGCCATCACTCACTTCCCAGTGCTGAAATTGTAATGGGTCTTTGTTTTTATTGTTTTAATGCTTATCTGAATGTAAAATGAATATTTAATGCTTATAAATTTAAAAACAATACTACAGTTTGTCTTTTACCTCCCTTTTCAGAAACATGTGGTTCACCATCTTTCGTGGGTTACAGAATTGGGGAAAGTTGCAGCATACAAAAAAAAAAGTCGGACAACTTGGTTTATAGGTTTATAGGAGAATGTGGAGTATATACTTGACATTTATTTAAAGGTATACTCCACCCCAAAATGAAAATTTTGTCATTAATCACTTACCCCCATGTCGTTCCAAACCCATAAAAGCTTTGTTTGTAAAAGTGACGAGAATACTTTTTGTACGCAAAGAAAATAAAAATAACAACATTTATTCAACAATTCGTCTCCTCTCTCTCTCTCTGTGTCAGCATAGTGCCATTTTGGAGAGCATCCGATGGACACAAAGTGTGTACGCTATTCTCTGTCATCAGTAACGCTTGGATACGCTGTTTCCATTCAAATCAAAGAGTAAACGTACAATACGTATACATGCGTTACTGATGACTTTTGATTGAATTCTTTTGATTGAACCCTTAAAAAGGGTTTTATATGGAACATTTTAGGGGTTCCATATATGAAGTGCCTGATAGAACCTTTTAAGGTTCTATATAGAATCTTTTCTTCTAAGAGTGTATAAAACTAATCACTGATACCTAAAACAATCAGCAAAATTAACAATCTGTAATTTATGTAATGAAGTAAAGTGACCCCTGCTGGTGTTGTGTTGCATCATTCACCTTTAATTTTGGGACCATGCAACAGCTGTTAACAAAAAAAAATTGAGACCACGCCCTTCCCCTGTCAAAGAAACTCTTCTCATGCGGGAGATACACTGATGTGTGCATGTGTCTATGTGGAAGCACACAGTTTCCAAACTGCGGAAAATATTACTGTATTTATTAGTTGCCTGTTTCAGGTATGATTCTGTATGTCCATATGTCCATCAATTTACACTGTCATGACACTTTCAAACTTGCTTTCAAACTTTTCAAACTTGCGGTCTGTTTTAAACTAAAAGACAGAAAACAGGTATTTTCTTATGTTGAGAGATAATCTTTATATGTGTGTGAGAAAATCTCATATGGTGTTAAAAAAATAAATGACATAGCAGATGAGAACAGTTCCTATTCTCAGTTTTTATTTGAGCTCCATAAGATGAGAAATTTTCCATCAGAACATTCTCTTGCCATTTACTGTTGCTGTCAGGAACTGTTTTTTTAGCGTAAGGACAGCATTTAACGATCTTCAAAAAAGTAACATATCAATACATAAATTTTTGGTTTTAATATTTTTTATTGTGCGGTAACCATTTTATAAAAGCAATAAGGTTCTTGAGGCATGCTGTACTGTGATTAAGTCACTGCTGAAGGGGTTGCAGGCACTGGGTGGAGACGACTGCTATATAAGTCAGGTCTGAACACCTTTTTGTCAGAATCTTTTGACTGATAGTGAGTCATTGTCTCATGTGCAGCCTTACAGCACGGCAGGCTATGCAATGCTTGTTCCCTTATCTCAGGGAACCGAGGTTACGTTACGAACAGGAGCATTCCCTATTGAACGGTCTCTCTCGTAGCGTTAGAAGCACTTATGGGGAACACATCCAGTAGTGCTGCACAGATATCACCAATAGAAACTCCGCTGGACCACACCCAGGAAGAGGCCATTCCTCTGGTGGAGTGAGCCCTCAGTCTAATAAGACACTGTAAGCCCACTAAGACATAAGCCAGGGCTATAGAATCAACTATGCAGTGGGATAGTTTCTACTTCATAACTGGCAGCCCTTTAGAGCAGCCTCTGAAGCATAAAAAGAGCTGCTCTGAATGCCTGCAGTGGCTAAATTGCACCACATATACTCTAAGAGCCCAAACTGGGCAGAGTAAATTAGGACCCTGCTCAGCCTCTGGGTTAGAAAGAGCTAGAAGGGTGGTGACTTGTGCTCTGAATGGAGTAGAGAGCACTTTAGGCACATAGCCATGTCTTGGTTTGAGGACCACTCTATTAGGCCCAAACTCAATGCATGAAGTACTGACTGACAGCACATGTAAATCGCCCACTTGCTTGACCGAAACTAAAATCAGAAGGAGGGCGGTCTTAAGTCAAGTCAAGTCAAGTCGAGCTTTATTGCCATTTTGCTACATGTATGGACATACAGTGGAACGAAATGTCGTGTCTCGCAGGACCACGGTCCTACATACTAGTTAAACATAAGATAAACATACAACAATGCAAGTATAGGAAAAACAATAGAGCTATACAACAGTTAACCATCTGACTATACATATACTATAAATACTATAACTACTATACCTAGTTGACTACACATACACAAACTGAGACTGTACAAGAACTTTACATAAATACTGTACATGAAATTGTGCAAAAGAGATATTTGTACATGAAATTGTGCAAAAAAAAAAAAAATTGTGTCTAGTGTGCATATAGTGGGATGAGTGCGTTACTACAAGTGGTTTGTATAGCCCACTCACCTGTGTGTAGCACACTCAGAATTCCACTTAGGAAAATTTTCAACAGTTATTAATGAGTTGGGGGGTCTGAGGTGTTCATGGTTTCAGAGGGGGACAGGGAGATTGGAGTTAAGAGCTCTCACAGCCTGGGGAAAAAAGCTGTTGAGCAATCTGACAGAGCGAGCTTTGATACTCCGGTACCTTCTACCTGATGGAAGGAGCTGGAAGAAGTTGTGGGAGGGGTGGGTGGGGTCCTTCACGATGCTGGAGGCCTTGCTGGAGCATCGTGCAAGGAAAATGTCCAGGATGGAGGGGAGAGGGGCACCGATGATCTTTGCGGCAGTGTTCACTGTCCGTTGTAGAGTCTTGAGGTAAGCAGCACTGCAGTTCCCATACCAGACAGTGATGTAGGTGGTCAGCACACTCTCAATGGTGCCCTTGTAGAAAGTGGTGAGGATGGGTGGAGGGAGACTTGCCCTTTTCAGCTGGCGGAGAAAGTGGAGGTGGTGTTGTCCCTTCTTGTTGAGTGACGTGACGTTGGTGGTCCAGTTGAGATCCTCTGTGATGTGCACCCCCAGGAATTTAGTGCTGCCGACAGTTGAGCCGTCGATGGTCAGTGGGGGGTGGTCAACAGAGTTTCTCCTGAAGTCCATCACAACCTCTTTTGTCTTACCCACATTGAGGGACAGGTTGTTAGCACCACACCATTCAGCCAGCTGTGCCACTTCCTCTCTGTAGTGCGTTTCATCGTTGTTGCTGATGAGGCTTATCACAGTTGTGTCATCAACAAACTTGATGATGTGGTTGGAGCTGGACTTGGCAGTGCAGTCGTGAGTCAGCAGTGTGAAGAGCAGTGGGCTGAGCACACAGCCTTGTGGGGCACCTGTGCTCAGTGTGGTAGTGCTGGAGGTGTTGCGGCCGACACGGACTGACTGAGGTCTTGCAGTTAAAAAGTCCAGGATCCAATTACAGAGGGAGGTGTTAAGGCCCAGCAGGTTTAGTTTGTGGATGAGCTGTTGTGGGATTATTATGTTGAATGCTGAGCTGAAGTCGATGAACAGCATTCTTACATAAGAGTCTTTCTGTTCCAGATGAGTAACAGCTAGGTGGAGAGTGGTGGATATTGCATCGTCCGTGGAACGGTTTGGACTGTATGCAAACTGGAATGGGTCCAGCGTGTTTGGGAGACTGGACTTGATGTGATGCATGACTAACCTCTCAAAGCACTTCATCATGATTGGGGTCAGTGCTATGGGATGATAGTCATTCAGACAGGACACAGGTGACTTCTTTGGTACTGGAATTATGGAGGTGGATTTGAGACACGTGGGGACAACTGCCTGGCTCAGCGAGGTGTTGAAGATGACAGGGGCCATAATTCGGCCGACTGGAGTGGCTCAAAGGGAGGGCCTCGTAGTGCCCTAAAGACTGTGGATAAGTCCAATGTTGCCACAGTATGAGGACGAGGTCTCTGAGCTCCCCCTCAAGAACCTAACAACAAGGTTGTTTTTGCTGAATGACTGACTAGCCACGAGAGTGTGATTTGCCATGATGGCTGCCACATATACTTGGAGCATGGAAGGGGTGCGCCCCTTATCCAGCAGCTTTTGCAGAAAAGTTAGTATGGATGACATGTCACAAGAGGATGGGTCCTCATTCCATGCTGTACACCAGTCAGGAAAGACTGACCACTTGAGGGCATAGAGGCGTCTCGTAGACGGGGATCTGGCCTCCAAAATGGTGTTATTCAACCTCGCGGAGAGCTGAAAAGACTCCTGTCGAGGGGCCAAACATGAAGACTCCACAGCTCAGGCCGGGGAAGCCAGATCATGCCTCTCCTCCTTGAGAGAGGAGGTCTTTCTTCAATGGAATTGGCCCAGGAGCTGCGATATCAGCTGGATTAACTCGGGCGACTATGTCTGATTCCTCCAGAGTGGGGCCACCAAGAACCAACTTCCCTGACCTGTCTGATGACCTGAGGGAGCAGGGCAATCAGAGGGAAGGCATACAGGTGAGCGCTGGGCCAGTCATGGGCCAAAGCATATCACTCCTTTGAGAAATATATTGAGCAGTGAAAATTCTCTTCTGAGGCAAAGAGATCCACCTCTACCCTTCTGAAGACAGACCAAATCGTCTGTCGCCCCCAATCTGAATCACGCCGCTAGCCACTGAACTGTCAGTGAGTGTTCCAGCGTAAGCCAGGCCCACATCTGGGCTGAGTCGATAACTGTCCCCAGGAAGATGACTCACTGGCTGGGAGACAGAGAGCTCTTGGCCAAATTGATTTTCAGCCCAAAGTGCTCCAGGTAGCTGAGCAATAGTGACCAGTGAGTGAGAAGTTCCTCTTCCAATCTGGCTAACACAAGCCAATCATCGAGGTAATTCATAATGCAGATTCCCATCTGCCTAAGAGGGGAAAGAGTCACATCTGCACACTTTTCGTATGATCGAGATGGGCCTGAGCCCGCCGTCTTTCTTAAGAACAAGGCAGTAATGGCTGTAAAAGCTTGACTTGCGGTTCGCAAGGTGAACCATCTCTATGGTGCCTTTTGCAAGTAGACTTTGCTCTTTCAGAGCGGAGAATGTGTGAATCGTTGTCCCGTACCAAAATTTGAATACCTCTGAAGCGAGGGGGTCTGCGAGTGAACTGGAGCGAGTAACCTCATTCTGTGGTCTGCAGAATCCAACTTGACACGCCCAGGATGGCTTTCCTAGCCTGGAGACAGGTGGCAAGTGCTCTTTCGAGTGGCAGGTTGCCACATGGAGGCAGGGAGCTGACATTCGCGGTAATGAGAAGAGGAGAAGTGCTCTTTTGAGTATGTGGGTCCACTATTACATCGATAATAGCAAAAAAATAAAAATAAAATAACAACAACAACAAAAAACAAGTTAAACAGTATTTACTTCCACACTTTGCCAATTTGATTTCGTTAAGTGGATTTGGCTTAATTCCATTTGTGAAATTTCAGAAACATTTATGTGTATTTACGTGAGATAATCACTGGTCAGCGAAACCTTACTATGAAAGACTTGTACTTTACTACAGTATGTGTACTGCTGCAACAACAATTTAAAAAAATGTGTATTGTGAACATACATTCAGTTAATCATCTGTTTGGAGTACTGTACAAAAAAAAATACAGTACAAAAAAAAACAAAAAAACATAGAAATGCTGGTTTCACAACATTGTTTTTGATTTTGCACATCCACTTGTGAGAGGACTGTGTTGTTCTATAGTAAGCTGCTAGAAGGAGTTCTTGTGTGTAGAATAAGTTAACATAAGTTAACCAAACCGATGTGAAAAGAAGAGTAGGTAGTGGTGAGAAAATAATAAAGAAGACATAATGCATGAACATTGGGTGAACCATCGATTCCGTGTGCGCATTCTGTCTTGCACGTAGCTGCAAGCTCCGGAAACAGGTTGGGCTGTGCAAGAGGATTTGAGCATCGTGTTAAGCGGCAACCTGAGGTTCAACCAGTTCAGCAGAATCTGAGGCAGTTACCGTTTTGATGATGAGGTGTCCAAGGAATTACGGAAGCTTGTACAACAGGATGTAATCGAGCCTGTGGATGCATCTGAGTGGGTCACACTGATAGTGGTCACCGTAAAAAAAGACGGAGGAATTAGGCTCTGCGTTGACTGCGTGAGCCTAACAGGGCAGTTGTGGTGGACGGTTTTCCTCTTCCACATATAGAGGAGATGTTTTCCATAGTGGACCTTCAAATTGCTTACCATCAGGTTGTGCTGCATGAGGAAAGTTGTAGCCTTACAGCGTTTATCACGCATGATGGTTTATTTCATTTTAAAAGGATTCCATATGGACTGGCCTCAGTCCCAGAGGAAGATATCTAAAAACCTTAAAGGCCAGCCTGGAGTCCATTGATGCTTGGATGACATCTTGGTTGCAGGAGGAAAACTTGAGGAACATGACAACAACCTGCAATCTATGCTGGAGAGAATAGACAAGGCAGGACTCAAATTGAACACAGCAAAGTGTCACTTAGATGACCAAAACTGTCATTCCTGGGTCACACTAGGGGTGGGCGATATGGCAAAAATAACATATCACTGTTTTTTGTAGAAATATCACAATTTCACGATTTTATCACAATTCTTTGTCATGTTGGTTTTACTATTTTGTCTGAGCAGTGCATCCAAAATAATTTCCCTACTATAAAGACAAAGCCTTTCAAGGTAGCAAAATATAAAAAAGAATGGTGGATATTTAGACCAAAGTGGGCGAAAATAAAAATCTGTGTCATTATTTTATCTTTGTTATTAAAAATAAGAACAAAGATACACATTACAAATACACATAATATACAAATAAAACAAACAGTGCTTTATTTTCAGGTACAATAGGCATATTTAGCAGGAGCATTCAAGAAATTGAATGAACAAACAAAAAAATAAAACACTATGTAGATTGATTCCTATTAAAGCAAATGTATTTTTTTTTTAGTCAAGAGTAGAGTTATTTTTTTTTCTCTTTGCGTTTTGTTTAAACATTAAAGAATAAAAAAAAAAAAAAATCTGTCATCTGTCTGTCGATTCTGTCATAGTGTTTTATTATACCATCATATACTCACTCAAAATTAGTTTTAAACCTGAATGAGTTTCTTTCTTCTGCTGAACATAAATGCTATTTTGAAGAATGTGGAAAACCAAACAGTTGCTGGTCCACAGTGACTTCCATAGTATTTTTTTCTTCAATCAAATTCAGTGTGGACCAGCAACTGTTTGGTTACCCGTGTAGCAAATTAGCTCAAAAAAGGGAATTGTATATAAATAATTACAATTAATTATGATTAATTACAATTATTTATATGGGCTGACAGTAATAACTGTCGCAGAGTTAAATTGCCATCAGCTGATCTGTTCGTCCAGCGAACATTCAGTGTAAACTCATATAAATTCTAAGAAAGGATATTTCCGTGGCCACAGAAAATATCTTCCTATTAATGCATTAGAGTATGTAGCAAGGGTCAAAATCGTAAAGGTACATTAATATGCAAGGCAGAATCAGAAACTCACGTAATTTGTGCACAAGGGTTTTATTAACTAAACGCTAACACACATATCTAATCTAAACAAACAACAAATAACAAACACACAAACATACATACAATCGCTCATACATGGGGAAAGGGCTAATGAGAGTTGATGGATGAAACCATCAGGAAAACCAGAGAATGCAGTTATGGAAAAAGTCATTTAACCACCTGAGTAAAACCATCAGCACCGTTTATAATGGGGTCTATAACTTATACTAAACCTCTGTTTCGTTTAGTTAAATGTACTATACTTGCACTTCCTTTGTCGGAATGCCGGTCTCAGATGAAGGTCTTAATGGTTTCAAGGTTTTTGGACTCGCGATCACGTTCTTCCGGGTTGAAGAGTGATGAATTCCAAAGATGTTCTGAGGTAGAAATGTCTTCCAGGTAAAGAGTGGAAAAAGAGTTAAGAAGGAGATCTGCTGAGGTCCGAGGAGCTTTGATTGAATGGAAAGACAAGGCCATAAGCCTGGCACAATAACTTAAGGGTCCAGAAGAGTTCCAGCTCACATCCTCCTCATTCTCTTAGGGTCTAACAGATCCGCAGACTGGGTCTTTGTGGTCAAGAGTCATCTCCCAGGCTCTATGTTGGGCCGACCGGGCGCGCCCGCACCGGTTCGGGCTCTCCGTCAGAAGATAGCAGAAGAGCTTTTTGCAGAAGAGGTTTTTTATACCTTTATCTGTTATAGAGGTCACACCTCTGGGTAGTCAAAGAGCCAATGGACTCCAGTCTCTTTGGAGGGAAGGTTTTACGACTCTTTGTCTCTGAGCATGGTAATTTGCATGGGGTTGGATTGTAAGTTCTTATTCAAACTATTAAAGATTCTTAGAACACTTATATGTTGCATAGGTAGCAACATATAATATACACTCTCAATTAGATCATCCGAAGACGAATTGATAGAGATCAAACATGATATAACTGAGGTAATATTAACTAGTGATCTATCATAAGCATGCATAAAACAGGATACAGTACAAAAGACAATATACACGAACAGTAACAATATACACAATGACCTGAGGATATGCGTGTTCATTCAAAGAAAGGTTTTTCAATGAATTAATTAGAGAGGAGTCCATTTTTATGTGCATTACATGTCTTTCCTATGGAAAGTGTAGTGAGAAAGAGAGCTCTCTACATGCCATTAGGTCATAAAGCTTATCTGGCCTGTGCAAAAGTCTCCTGGTTGCCATGGTAGCCAGGGGCCTGGACTTCGTTCACAGACATACAGGCACCCAGAATGTGTGTTGGGTGAGGGGTCTGTGATTATTAGTTAATCTAATAACTAATTTGATTTGTTAAATCTGATGACCAAATGTGTCTGATTGGTCCAAATGCCACACCCGCGTTCTTCAAAATATCTTCTTTTGTGTTCAGCACAAGAAATAAATTAATACAGGTTTGGGACAACATGCAAGTGAGTAAATAATGACAGAAATTTAATTTTAGGGTGAACTTTAATAACAGTCGGCAGCATGTTTAGTTCTGTCCCTTTAAGACCTGCGCGCATCTAATATAAAGGCACGCATTCATTTTTCTCTCAACTGTTTACTTTCATTTCTGAGTCTATATGCAAACCTTGTGTGTTTTGACAGTATTAGCACAAAAGATAACTAAAGCCCTATTCGCACGGGATTAGTATTATCTGGGGACCATGTGTGATTTTGAAATATCTGGGGACCATGTGTGATTTTGATTTTTGGACTGTCGCTTTGTAGTCACTCTGGTAGACTATTACAGCAAAATGGCCTGAGATAGCATTTATGTCACACGCAACTAACTACTCATGCCGTGATACAGTTCCTGTCTACTGTGTTCAGCAGGGACAGGAACCCAAAGCGCTGATTTCTGACAATGCAGTACAATTTACTTCACATGACTTCAAGCTGTTCTTACAAGACAGAGGAATCATAAACAGGACCTCATCTGTGTATTACCCAAGAGCCAATGAGGAAGCTGAACATTTCAATCACAGCTTAAAGGATAGCTTACAGACCGCTTCACTGGAAAGAAGAGTGCGGAAGGAGTTTCTGCAGGCATATCGTGCAGCACTGCATGCCACACCACATTGCACTCCAACTGAACTTTTGCATGGTAAGTATTACCCCAATTTTACAGTCTCTGCACTGGCTACCTATTAAGTTCCGCATCAGTTACAAAATATTATTACTTACCTATAAGGCCCTTAATGATTTAGCTCCTGTGTACTTAACTAGTCTTCTACCACGCTACAATCCATCACGCTCCCTAAGGTCGCAAAACTCTGGACTTTTGGTAGTACCTAGGATAGCAAAGTCAACTAAAGGAGGTAGATCCTTTTCACATTTGGCTCCCAAACTCTGGAATAGCCTTCCTGATAATGTTCGGGGTTCAGACACACTCTCTCTGTTTAAATCTAGATTAAAGACACATCTCTTTAGCCAAGCATTCACATAATGCATCTCATGATCTTGTACTGCAGTTATATCTGATCAAACACGCATTATTGTTCTTTAGCTTGGATTGAACAAATAATTGTTGCTTGGTTGGAACAGCAGCTACGCTAATTATGTCTCTATTTGTTTCTCTGTTTCTGCCACTGGATTAACATCCTGTGGTAACTAGGATTTACACAAGCTTCAGTCTGGATCCAGAACACCTGAGAAGAGATGATGCCAACCCCTCAGAGGACCTCAGATGAAGCATACCCTCAGACAACATACAGAACTACCAAATTTCGCCATAAGTTAAATATATTAAGTTTCTACAATATATAAATATATTGTAGAAACTTAATTTCCTGTAAAGCTGCTTTGCAACGATTTGTATTGTGAAAAGCGCTATACAAATAAACTTGAATTGAATTGAATTGAATTGGTAAGTCTATGCTCATCTAATCATCTCAGGTCTTCATTTGCCACCTGCAGGTAAACTGCCCACCACCAAACAAACCAAATGTGGGACAATTACTAAATTTGTCTGGGACAACGTGGGACATGTTACCAACACTAAAACATAGCCTGAAACTGTTATGTCTAACTGAATAAAAACATTTGTATTCTGCCTTTCAGCTCGTAAAAATACTTTGTCCTTTAGTTTCTTCCAGAAAACACCATTACACCACAATGCAACATAACATGTCTTTATTTTACATGCCATTTAAATTTAACATCACTCATCACAGTCCAATCAAAGGCAGCAGGCATCATGCAGATAACTTTTTTAAAACAGTTCTGACCAAATCCAACTAAAATCAAACAAAATAAATAATAAACAAATAAAATATAAAACAACCTGAAATATTTCTTTTTACTTTACCGAATTATCCGGAACACGGGCGGGTTTGTTTTCTGACAGGGAACACAGGGAATCACCCGCTCCACATTTTGATTGACAGCCATCACAGCCTATTAAGGACCGTGTTTGCTCCTTTCTTTTCAGCCATTGGATAGAATTAAAAAAAATGGCTGTTGTATTTGTGTAACGCGGGTTGCTACTTCTGACGAAGCACTGTTAAATATAGGTGAAACTATGCTGCAAAAAGAATAAATAAAAAGCTTTCTTAAAATGGCAAAAGAACGCATGCATGTTTTCTTAATATGGCAATTAAAAACCAACAGACTGATGAAAATGCAGGACATTTTCTCAATTTTCGACATGCGGGACAAGGGGTGAAAATGTTGTGCGGTACAACGCAAAGCGGGACGGGTGGTCACCCTACCCTCACCTCCACATCTTGCTTCACATGTCAGAGACAACCAGATAAAAATTAAATAGTACAGTGACAAGAAATGCAGTTCAAAGCATGTCTCCTTTCCGTGAATCATGTGTCATGTAAAGCAGTGGTTTTCAAACCTATCCTGGAGTGCAGTGAACTGCCATTGTTTGACTCTGGGGATACAGATCCCTGTAGGGGGTGAACAACCTGCGGTAGTTATATGGCCTGTTTGGAGTAGGTGTGCCCCTGCATGGATGTGAAATGTGATTCAATCAATTACCATATAGATCTTATATGTCTATGCAGTGAATAAGGGAGAGAACAACTGATGCTGTTCTGTGAAAATTGTATTTGAGTATTGTTATATGAGCCTCATAACAAGTGTTTAGAAATTGTATTACTATAATAGCATTGAAAGATTGCAAAAGGAGTTACTACTTGTAATGAGACCATGTCCCTATGGTGTGTTTGTTCTTAAGAGAGAGGGATATGTGTTGTTCTATAGTTAGTCACTAGAGGGAGCTCTTGTGTAAAAGAGAAGTGATAAAAAATGAGAAAAGAAGACTAGCCCTGCGTCCCCAATGTGCATACTAACCACCCTATCTGCCCTAAATAGTATTGAAAATTACTAATGTCACATAGAATTTAGGATGGATAGTACGCACATTGGGACACAGGCTAGGTGATGGTGAGAAAATAATAAAGAAGCCATGCTGGATTCCAGTCTCTGAGTTCACAGACTTTTATTCCAAGGCACTTAACAAAGATTATAGTAGTAGAGTAACTTATAGTAGAGTAACTTGTGCTTTGAAATTAAACTTCCTGAAATCAAATAAAATCGTTTTCCTGCAGCTGAACTAATACTGAACAAATCTACACTGATTAGAAGGTGCTCCGATGTAAAATACATTTGAGGTGAGTCCAATGCATGCAGAGTTTATTAACAAAAATTGAAAACAAATGCGGGTACACAAAGAAACAGAGCTGCAGCAAACTAGGAGACCAATGCAAGACTTTACTCAATGAATTTAAAACTTCTCCCAGAATTCAATTTTCAACATAAACATAAATTCAGTTTTGCAATTGAATTAGCAGACTTTGACCCTTTTTTTCTTAATGTATTTGCATGTGGTTGGAAAACTCAGATGCAGATGAACCCCTGAAGAACACCTGGGGCCCGTTTCAATAAGGAGGTTCAACCAACTCTGACCCAGCAGGCACCAGACGTCTATGTAACGTCAGGTTGACGTTGGACATGACGTCGGACAGACGTTGCATTTTGGTTGAAAATGAAAATCGGGTTGACGTCAATATCTGACATCAATTTGACGTTGACTTAACGTTGGATTTTGGTTGCACAACCTAAAAACAACAAAATCTCAACGTCAGCTGACGTCGGTATTGGACATCAATTTAACATTGACATTAGACGTTGAATTTACGTTGAATTTTGGTCACCCGACGTCGCAACCGAAATTTAACCAAATATCAACATCTTATGACGTTGTGTGCCTGTTTTGTGCCTGCTGGGGAGTTTAAACTTGAACTCTGAGTTGACTTACCCTGAGATGGGAAACTCTTGAGTTTTCGGTTACAGAACAGCTGAACTGAGTTAGTTCAATCAACTCTGAGTAGGTTGACTCTGAGTTTAGCGTGTGCACCACGACTATGAAAAGTCATGATCAGCGGACCGCCGAAATTACGATTCACCATGGCAACAGCTCCCGCCAAAAAGACGTCCGCGCGCGTACTTCAGTGTTGCCAAACCCCTCCCTCAGAAAATCTCTAGAACCACCCACAAAAGTAAAATATGAAAAGAAAGTAAATACAGGTAAATTTGGTATAGGTAAAGTATATTTTATATATATATATATATATATATATATATATATATATATATATACACACATACATACACACACACATACATACACACACTTTACAAATGATGACAGTATAAAAAATATAACAAAAGATGAAACATAACAAAAAATTCTGAAGTGAAATTAGGAAATGCTTACTTGTAAGGCTACACAACACTTTTGAATCAGTAAATTCTTCCTGTGATCTGCAAGCACATCAAACATGATGGAAATGACGTAAAGACACATAATGTTAGGCATTTGTTTCATGTGTCACCAAAGTGCATCCCTGTCCTGCTCAAATGCAACAGATAAGAGATATTATGATTCTTCAAAAACAAAACCTTTATTCATACAAACTTATTTCAGTCAACACACTATTATACGGTGGCCGAGAGAGCTCAACGCTCTGCAAATAGAAAAAATACCTGCATATTAAGAAAACAACTTCATCAATTTGACAACACAAGCGCTGGAAATGCTCACAACACAACCAAACAAAGAAACGCAAAAAAAAAATTCTTTATTTGGTTGTGTTGTGAGCATTTGCAGTGTGTTTCTTTATTTGTTTGTGTTGTGAGCATTTGCAGCACCTGCTGTCAAATTGATGAAGATATTTTCTTGATTTGCTGGTGCTTTTTCTATTTGCATGTGTTTTCTGAAGTTTCAGCGCGTTGAGATCTCTCGGCCACCGTACCATTACTACAAAGTTAAGTGCACACATGACATGATGATGCACTGTGTCTCTCAGTATCTGGTTGACATGATTGTGCATGAATTGTGGTATAACATTTGTGTCTGTGGTTAAAACAAGATGTTCATAAACTGAGTAGTTAGTGCCCTGATGCAATCATATTTTTTCTCCGCCATCTTGATGCTTATAATGAAATGGTGGTGTGTGTCATCTGAATGGCAGGCGTACTGATGTGTGTTCACTGCGCAGACTCATTGGCATGATTGAGAGCAAACGTGGGAGGTCACGGGCCTATGGCAGGGTGTGGCCAAGTAAAAAATAAAAAATCTCCAAAAAAAAAAGAAAAAAAAAGCTATTTTTATTTAAATATAGCTAAAATAGCTCCTTGTCACAAAAAAAAAAAAAAAAAAAAAAAAAAATCAATAAAAGTCACAGCAACAATGATAAAGTAGCTAAATTTGGTGACAAAATCCCCAAATTGGCAACACTGGCGTATTTCCATCAATGCGTAGCTTTAATTCTTAATAACTGTCAATAACTTAATAACTGTTATAATATCAGAGGTGAAAATCGTAAATTATTGAACTAATATTCATTTTAATGGTATCCCATGGCCAAAAAAAACATAAATAAATTAAAAAAAAAAGAAAGAAAGAAAGAAAAAAGACAGAAAAAAGAAACACGAATGTGGCAGCAGCTAAAAATGAAGTATAAAAACACAATTCAATCAAGGTAAATCTTTAAGCATGAAAGGTTCATGGATGTGGGCTAAATGACTTTACAAACATTTGACATTAAATATCATTCAGTGTCTATTTCAATGCGCTGCAGCTATTTCCACATAATCTAAAACACTCTTTTCACATAGGCTAATTAAATATTCTCTAATCCAAACAGTTACATTTCTTAATTAGAGTAATGACATTAACTACTGGCTTGTACTCAGTAGACAGCAAGAAGATGGGAGGAGAACCTGCACCAGCACCACTAACAGATGAAGAGGAGATGGTAAAGTATTGGAAGAATTTTAAAATCCAAAAGTAAAAATAATAACTGTTGCTTTTGTATTTGTAGGGAATAAAGATGACCAAATAAATTGTGAATAATTTGTGTTTATTTAACAGCTGTGGTGGTGGTTACGGCATATCTCGTACTACCCTTGCATCTGGCATCCTTCCATTCCATGCAGTAGGCTAATCTGATTCATTTTCAGAAGGTGCTATGATGGGAATATGTGTGTCATCATGCATCCAACCACACTGGAAATCCTGAAGGAAATTCTAATTATTGGGTTACTTCCAGAGGTTGCAGCAAGATGTTATCAAATGAACGTCATTTATCAGATTAGCCTCATTTAAACTGATTTTTACACCACTGACTTACAGTCCTGTGAAACTCCTCTTTGACGGAATTGTGCCCAGGAAAATAAATTCTCAGAATGAGTGTGAGAGGGATGCACACTTTCCTTAAAATCTGCATACAGCTGACTTATAATGTGCTCTGCATCTCCGATGTTTTAAAGTGCATTTTTCTTATTTTGCAAATTATCTGCCAATGGGGTAAGCAATTAAAAATATTCTTGTTTCCGTTTGCATCAAGATTAGTTTTCTTACCCTATGGCGGACAATTTTACTTGTTTTACGTAAAATGCACTTAAAAGGAAAATCCCTCAGGAAACAAGACTAAATATCTTAGACAATTTTCATCTATAAAATGCATATTAAGAATTTTTAGATATTTGTACTTGAAATAAGACAAAAATACTCATTTTTGCAGCGTGAATGAACAAATAAAGTATTTAAACATCGCTTACGCTTTAAAACGGGGGTGGAGACTGAAAGAAACTCTGGGTTTAGGGAAGAAAACCTGCTCCTGACCAGGTTAGGTTCACCACGGTAACTGACTCTGAGTATAAGTTACCTCTCTTTCAGAAACGAGCTTGACTTACCCTGCTTTCCAGGGTTTGACAAACCTCCCATTTTGAAACGGAAAACCCAGAGTTTCCCCGCATTTCAGGGTTAACATACTCAGAGTTTTCACTTAACCTCTTTTCTGAAATGGGCCACTGATTTGCAAATAAACTGTCCAGAACTGTCAGTCCAGCTTTCTCCAAGACCTGCTTCAAGAAAATTCTAAATTCTTTTTGCCTAAAATATGGCAATACATTGTTAGTCATAGTTTTATTATCTAGTAGCTAAATACATTGCTATGATTTAAAATACAAAAATAAATAAATACATACATAAATAAATAATAATTAAAAAAAAATACTTAGATCATTACCAGATTTAGCCTCTAGAGGGAAGCAACACAACAGTAATGTCAATATATCCTTAGTAGCAGAATAGAAATTCATCTGCTTCCTTTTAGAACAGGAGTTTGTTTTGAGCAGCATTTTATTTTGTTTTCTTTGTGGAAATGCATTAAGTTAATGCGATTTTTATGCCTTTGTGGACACACCTATTAGCCTACACATATTTCAACAGAATCTTGATGGGCAAATAAATTATACCATAAGCAAAAATTGTCTCATTTGTATATACTTAACAGCACAGTTCTCCTCAATAAGCTGGATGATTTTAATAATTCTTGTTCATAGTGCAAACAATATAAGATTACATACCAAAGAGTAATAGTTAGAGATAAGAGTTTAAAACTGTCAGGATCCTGTTTCTGCCCTGTTCTTGAGAATGTTTGTGCACAGACATGTTTTCCAGCGCAATTTGCCTGCACTAGGGTGTCATCAAAAGGACATCTTTTTTGTATTTTTTATTTTTTGTTTCTCTTTTCAAATAATTTTCACCAGACTGGTTGAGGTTGTTTTCACCCTGCTACTTGAAACCCTCATTGCGCAATCTTTCTGGTGTAACACGATATGAGTTTCTGTCTTGATGGCACACTACAGTTGGTGAACATGCCGATTGCCAAAAGATAGAAAAAAGATAGACTTATTAAAATATAGACTCTCTTGTCTAAGTATATTGTAAATAAAAAGACAACAATATGGGTGTAATAATTGCTAGGGATGGGTCATAATCATTGACTAGCATAATTACTTATATTTAATTTAGTTTTGAACTTTGTAGCTGCTAGCTGTACAGTAAAACCCTTTTGAAAAAACGGCACTTCATTCAGACAGACGTCTTCAGGCCACTGCACTGTGTCTTGTGCTGTTTTTCAAGCATGTCATAATTAAGTTAATGAAGTTAATTCATAGTCAGTGCTATTTTTATCCATGTGAGTCATTACAGGGTGTGTAACATCTGTTGAAAGAGGCATTATGTCTGTCTCTGACAATTAGGAGCGATTCTACTGGTATCGCATATTCATTTCTTCTTCTGGGTTTGAGGAAAGCATCAGGGGATACTAGTGAAGGTGTGACAGAAGTGCAGTTCTGGTTGTGTAGGCAAGCTGTGAATCATGTGGTTAATCGAGGGTGGAGAGGAGAATTTGTTGGTTCACATTGTTTATTTATGCAAGAAAATTAAGTTATTCAGTAATTTTTGGGGTGGCAGTTCCTGGTTGATCATGGACAGTAAGGCGGGTACCGTTTCTAGGCATAGGCGAGCTAGGCAGTCGCCTAGGGCGCCACCAGCTGAAGGGGCGCCAATGAGTGCACGTATTGGCACTACATTTTAGCAGGGTGTGATAAAGAGTGGCACGGTCACCCTGAAATATGACTGCCGCCCCCACTGGATCCCCAACATCATTGGGCTAGAGTACTGTCAATCTGACGATGCCTGTATGCCATTGGATCAGAGCGCTGTCAATTGCTGCCTGATTGTTGCATGCTTGCATTTGGAGCGCTCATCAACGCCATTAGATCAATGGATTCTGGCAGTGCTTTGGCAAGGTAACTTTTTTTTTTATTTTTTGCCATGCAATAAAGCTAAGTTCAAAGGCCAATTTAAAATATTGGTACAGTAAATAAAGTGCACAAAATCAGTATTTTGTTTAGGCAGTATTTGTGGCAGTTGATAAATCATGTTGCGAGATTTGTCCAAAAGGTGTGCGTTTTTGCGCCAATGCATTGTTAAAGGATCGGCGTGTCATGTAATATTCCCATATAAACTTTAACAGCCAATTAAAAAATATTGGTATAGTAAAATTCGCTAATTCACAAGATCAATACATCCTTTATTACACCGCTTTGTCGAGTTTAATGCATCCTTACAGAGGTGTCGAAATGCTGAATCAATTCATTCACTTCTAACAGCACTTAATGGGAGCAGCGTCATACATTAGACATGAACGGCCTCTCAACTCTGAACTACTGGGAAATTCGGAAATAATTTTGATACCAGTTTCTGAGTTGGGCGGGTCATAAACTTTAAACATGGTGGAGGGCACAACCATTGCTGCTGTCATTGCTGTTCTCACAACAACTACATCACTTTGTCTTGTCGCTAAAGTAATGTACTTATAGGCTAGATATGAACGATCATTCGAAGCATATTGTATGTTTTATAAGCAGTGAAATACAAAAAACTAAATACTGAACTAAAACAAAATACTACAAACTAAAACAAAATACTGACTAAAGGGCAGGGTTTTATTTTAGTGCAACTCCTCTCCCCTTACTGGTTAAAGGGGAGTGGTTAAGGATATCCTGCCCAGGCCGTAAGGAACGTCATTTCAGAGCATAAGGAAATGTTCAGATTTTGAAGATTATCCTGCTAAGCATGTTTTGGAAAGATTTAAGCTTAACATTTTGTATACCTGTGAATTTTGTGGTCAAGAAAAAGAAACTATTTTGCATCTTTTTTTTTCATTGTATTTACTCAAGATTATTTTGGAAGGATTTGGAATTCTATATTAACAGAAAATTGGAGTGTATGATAGATATTTGTATATTTGGTGTACTTTTTTTATACAGAAAACGAAAATTTTAATTATAAAGAACAACATATTATAAACTTGTTTATTTTGCTAGGAAAATTCCATATGCATAAGAAGAAGTGGGCTCAATGTAAACCAAACTTTGCACATTTTATAAATGACTTTAAATTATATGTAAATCTCTTGGAACAAACAAAAAACAAAAAAGCACTGAAAACATGTAATGCTCTGAAAACATTGAAATTTCTGTAATTCTCTTCCTTTTTTTTCTCCTTTTTTCTCTCGCAGCTAATGTTTATTTGATCATGTGAATATGTAATACCTCTTGTTCTTGTGGCATTGAATAAATAAATCATTGAACAAAAAAAAGAAAGATTTTGAAGATTACCAAGACAATTTATTCACTGGATGAATTTACACACATTAATTGTTCACCTAAAAAGTAGCTATGTGCGCTTACAAAGTAAATAATGTAAAATAAATTTTTGATTAACTAAAAAGAGCAAATTAGCGTGTGACCGTAGTCCCATAAAAGTTTTGATAAGTGTGGAAAGTTCTGCAGGTGATATATTAAGGGATAATGTACATCCACCCATATGTACAATAATCCCCGACGCAAAGTGTAAATTACAAGACAAACACTTCAACAATATTACCGCAGATTTACTATTAATAATGACATCCTCGGGTTTCATTTTACAGTAAATACAGTCAACAACTGAGACGCAAGATGATAGCAGTTGCAATTTGGAATGAAATGAGAGAGAGTATGGTGGTGTGATATGAGAGATGTGAAAGAAAGAAACGTCGGCGGAACACCTGGCTGTACCTAATAAGCGAAATATGTGGTTGCATAGGGCCCCATGATCACCAGGGTGCGGGTTCAGTAATGCCTGGTAATGATAACTATGGAAAGTTTGCTTGTGTGAATCGCATGTGTTAATATGTGAAAATAAAGAGGAGGCACTATCAATCGGTGCTATCAATCGAAGTGGAAAAAGAGATAAGAAAGTGAGCAGGATTAAGGTAAATTATGGATTTTTAACGTATATTGTTGAAATGGCGGTTGCTGGCGTGTCTTATCGGTAGGGTTGGGTATCGAGAACCAGTTCCATTTTAGAACTTATAAGAATAGGAATCGATAAGCAGAATCGGAATCAGAACTGGACTCGATAAAATTCAAACGATACCCAACCCTACTTATTGGTTTAATTCGCATTTTGCAAGCGCTTTGAGACACTGTGCCAATGTAACAACAATGTCATCTATAGTACAGTAATGAACATGAACGGTATTGTTATCATGGGCACTTCAAAGTACGTGACTAATTCTATATATTTTATTACCTGAATGGTTCAGATTTTTAGAACGCACATTAGCTTATTTTCAATCAACCAGTTAAAGGTGCACTAAGCAATATTTGGAAAATGCTTTTGACCACAGTGTCGGACTGAATCCCAAAACACACTTGTAGCCAATCAGCAGTAAGGGGCGTGTCTAGTAATGATAGAGAGAAGAGAGCGCTCAATTTGAGTGCACAGGACAGATATTAGCAGATCGACTATAGATAGAGAGAGATAGCAGATAAAAAAAGAGGAAAATATCAGAGGAATAAAACATTACAAAGAAGGGTTACGATCAGGCAAGAGGTAAGACCCGCGTAAATATCGGAGCAGCTTTCCAGCAGTGGAGAGAACTCAAGGAGCGGGAAGGCCTGGAAGCAGACGCTGAGTTTGTGGTGTTTTTTCTTGTTGATAGGTGAGTACCGCTGATTTTGCTTTGTTTCGCACGTGTGGGGCAGAGATATCAAAATAGGGGCGAGGTCCTGTTGGGTATGGGCATGTTTGTTTTGGTGCTTTCAAATATCAACATCGTTTGGCAAAAATTGCTTAGTGCACCTTTAAGTTTTACAACACGTTTGCTGCTTAAAGTTTCAGTCAGATTTATGCACTATTCTATGACGTTTTGTAGTATAAATAGTGCGAGTAATGTTCCAAAAAGAAAAAGTGCACTTTAAATACCCAGATGATGCACTTAAATAACCGAAAAAATGAAGTGTGGAATGTTGAACTCAACTTCATGCACTCAACTGTTGCAGCTTTAATTACGTCGCAAAGGGGGAGGGGCTATCAGACTCTGATTACATTACGGTACACTACACGGTTGAGTACATAGTGCATAAGTACATAGTGTATACTGTAAGTGCATAGTGTATAGTGCATCATTTGGGACACAGTTTTTCTGCTTCTGACACTCTTGAAGGTCAAAGGAAGTCAAACACTATTTACATATTTTCAAACAGCCATTCAGATGATTTTATTCACTTTGGTGTTTATCAAATAACACCAAATACTTAAATACACCATATTATTATTCAAACATTTGTTTACACTTAAACATTTTTGCATTTTAATATGGACTAAAACATGCCAGCCCAGAAAAGAGATTACTCTGTATGATTATTGATAATAATAATCATAATAATCTATTTAATTTTCATAACCCAGGTATTCTTGCTTAATGAAAGCATTAATCTTACTACATTTTTATTCATTTTTCTGAAACCAATTGTTAAACTTTTAAATATGTAAAAATGCTTCGATAGTTGTTAAAAAGTGCTTAATAAGTAAATATATCTTCATATTTATATATTGAAAGATAAACTGAGTAGATACTGATTAAGACAATGTGGTAACTTTACAACAGGGTTGTTAAAGTTAACTACAACTAAAAATATTTTTAAAAATTTGTTACTTGAAATAAAATGTGGGTCAATATCACCATGCTCACAATACTCATACCCATACAAATGAATGCTATGTCCACCCTGTCATGTTTATGTCCACTCTATCAAGTCTAAGTGGCCGACAGGGTGGACATTTTGGAACAATGACAGGGTGAACATTTTGAGCTTCAATTAGCATATTAGCTTACAACAAACTGTGACTAGCTAAATATTTAGTCTGGTTGTTGAAGAGAATTTGGTATATTTAAACTTACATATTTTGAAAATACTGTATTCAAATCACTTCTGGCATATTTTATGCCGACAGGGTGGACATGTTAAGCTTTGGCAAAGCAAGTAAGCAAACTCATACAAAGAAAATTTGTCAACTGAAAAGTCACCAACCTACTCACCTAAATTGTTGAAATTCCCACCACTGAAGAGACAAAAAAATCTGTTGTCCTGATGTCACTTAAGGGGATGGCATTTTCTTAAAGGGGCAGATTACCCAATACAACAGGGTGGACAACCATTCAAGGGACATGGACCAATTCTTCTTTTTTATTAAATAAAAATATAGTTTTTATTACCAAATTATCAATACATTCAAATTGAGTAATCTCATATTTAACAAAATATTAATAGGAGATTTTTTTTTTTTAAAATTTATGATTTGACAATATTCTACTATCATTCAAATTTAATGAGCAGTGCATGGGACATAGCAAAATAACACACATCCTCTTACACAAAACTAAAAAAAATAATGTAATCCCAAGCAATGCTTTTGTAATTAATATAAAAACTTAGCCTAATATAACACTCCCGTTCATAGTCATTTTTATGTTAAGTTATTATGGCAAATGAGTTATTTATATACAGGACACCAAAAGGCACCCTACAGTGATATTAACCAAAGTATTAACTGAAATAAAATATTCCAAAAAAAAACAAACAAACAAACAAAAAAAAAAAAAAAAACATTATTTTAGGTAGTTGACACGGCACCATTATCTATTTTCTTTTAGTTTATCTTAATGTTCTAAAATTCGGTCGGCACCGATAACATCATGGTTAGTGTGCCGACGTATAGCGCAATTGTGCTTGCGGCAACCCGAGTTTGATTCCTGTCTCAAGGTCCATTGCCGATCACGCTCCCCTCTCTCTCCACCCGATACTTTCCTGTCATTTCTCTACTGTTCTGTCCAATAAAGCATAAAAGCCCATAAAAATAACTTTTAAAAAGTTCTAAAATAACTAAAACTGAAATAAAAATTAATAACTATATAGACATTAAAAACTAACAAAAACAACTAACAATGAAAATGACAGCAGAAAATATAAAAATAATTCAAATTATTAACAAAAACTATTATATTACCTCAATGATATTAAAAGAACTTTGCTTTACAATAAGGTGTCACCGTAAGATATGTGCATTGGGGATGGGGGCCACCTTTTGAAAATCTTCAAGGGATTAAGTCCCTGAAAATTTTAGGACTGGCCCTAGCCTCAAATACTCGTATGAGAGGTGTGTCTTTCAGCATTGCTAATGACGATGGTTGTTACAGGGAAATAACACACTCAGAATGTCGCGACTGACTAATCAGAATCAAGTATCCAGAGAGTCATATAATAACCGGAAATTAACTAACAGATGCAGCCAGATGATTTTCTTATGAACAGTGCAGTCTACCAAGAGCAGCGCAAATGAGCTTCGCAAACAAGCAAAGCCGATGATAATCAGGTGCAGGTGATCTACTAACAACATAGGCTCAAAAAGGGTTAAGACATGCTTTTTTGGGGGCGTTAAATAATAGCACAATACCAGTAAACTGACTATTGCAAACCTTAGTACATCACGTTGTATGATTCATTTAAATACGTTCCTCCCATAAATTTTGAATTTGAAAAAGAAACTCCAACAAATACATATTTAATAAGGTCAACTGCAAAAATAACTGTCCACACCTTTTCATTGCTAATGTTTCCCTGTTTTTTAACACCAGTAGAGGGTTGTGCTGGCTGTTAGTAAATCTGGTCCTACAAAGGAAAAGAATGTTTGGGACGGACTTGATTTGATTCTTCAGAAAGTGATTAGATCATGAAAGTATGACCAGAATGAAAAGACGTTACACTGGTAAAAAAAAATAACTTTTGTTCTTATGAATTTGCAGGCAGGATCAAGAAAGAAAGATGTATTAGTATATCAATGATCAATTCTACGCCTCAATGTTAAATTTGCAACACAAATGTGAATTTTTTGTTCACGGGAAAACTCAGGTTAACTGAGGAACATCATCAGGTATTCAATGAAAGGTTGTCAGGTATTTGGTATGAAATAACCATGCTGGGCACATGGAGGAGGTGAGTGCACTTTTTAATTCTTCTTTCTGGATTTTGTGCATTAAATTAACATCCTGCACAATTTAATGCAGAATATTTATTCTGACATGAAACAGCTTCAGAATGCCTCTAGAAATGGATTTCGGTATTTGTGCAACTAAACTGAATGTTGAACACTCACACATTCATGAAACATTCTTAGAATAAACAAAATTTTCTAAAGAAAAAAGATAAGAAACTTTTGTATTCTAAAAAAGATGTTCTTGTCTTTTTTTCTTAAGATTGTTATGCTTGCTTAGATTTATACATTTATTGTTATTTAGCCTGTCATTTTATTCCTAAAAAAAAAAAAAAAACTCTTGGATTATTTAAAAAATGGCTGTGGATAGAAATATTAAAATTACTGCTGTTATTACATTTGAATGAGTTTTGACATTTTGAATGAACTGATATCATGCATATACTGCATTCTTGCTTAAAGTACATTGCTCTTAGAGAACAAAATTTAGCCTAAATATAATTACAATATAGTTTAATATAATTGATAACAATGAATTGTAATGTCAAAATTATTTAAATACATTTTAGTAGCAGTACAACTCAAAGTAAAACATTCAAGATTATAACAAAAATAGAAGTAGTGTAGAATTATGAATTTATGACATAAATTAATTAATTTGCAATTATTTACAAATAAATACACTAAGTACACAATTATAATTTGACATGCTTATTTAGTCTCATATAAAATAATGTTTATCTCTCTTTTTTAGACAAATAAGTGGTCTCATCTTGCTTACATTGACTTTCTCCTTGTTTGCCATCTTTTACAACTTTGAACTCTGTGTCAAGCCTGCTATGACTCCTGAAACCTTTAAAAATGCTGTAACTCAAAAAGCTCTTATTATATGATGACACAAACAAAAGCCACTGCAGCACCCACTGTGACCAAAGAAATTTCTCACTGAAAAATCATATAGCTCACCCACTCAATTATCATTTGATCCTGGATGAACCTGATAAATGTAGTCAGAGGGATCCGTTCCTGGTCTTGATGGTCCCTGTGGTGCCCCATCAGCTGGAGGCTCATAACGCCATGCGGAGCACATGGGGCAATGGAGAGCTCAGTGCAGGAAACCAGTGCTGACTCTGTTCTTGGTGGTTCGAATGAAGGAGCCGAAGCTCAACAGCAGCTGGAGGAAGAGAGTCGACAACACAGAGATTTACTGCAGAGCAACTTTGTAGACTCCTACTTCAATCTGACCATAAAGACGATGGTGATCATGGACTGGTTGGCCACTCGCTGCCATCAAGCAACTTATGCTATCAAAGTTGATTCTGACACGTACTTAATGTGGAGAATTTAATGACCCTCCTGTTGGCACCCAACACAAAACCCATAAGAAATCACTACTCAACAAATCAACTACATCCAGAACACATCTACATGTTGTTGCGGACACCAAAAATGTCGTTAGAGACAAAAAATCAAAGTGGTATGTCTCAGAGGAGCTGTACCCTGAATCAAATACCCCACTTATGTGCAGGGAGCAGGATATGTTTTTTCCAATGACCTTCCAGAAAAAATTGTGGAAATTTCCAAGGAAGTAAAGCCTTTAACATAGAAGACACATATGTGGGTGCTTATCTGAAATGATTAGGCTTTGCACCCTCATCTCCCCCAGACCCTTCACAGTTTAGACTCCATATGGGACAATATAAGCGAGAGGATTTTCTCACGATCATTTCAGTGATAGTGGGATCCAACAGCAGATACTGAATGTCTGGATGGACGTAAAGAGGCCACATAAAAGAAGATAACCAGAAACAAACAAAAATACAAAATTTCAGTTTAAAAACAAATAATGTGTTGCTGTATCAAACCATGCAGCGGGACCAGTGAAGCATGAAACTAGTACATGAAACTAATTTTATGAGCCAGTTCTGTCAAAAACACACAATGCTGTTCTTCGAATAAATGGATCGTAAGAATTCAAAAAGACCATTACCGTTTGAATGAATCAGTATAACTAGCAGAGATATTTCTTTATAACAACAGTTCTTTCTGGTCCTCGAATCTGATTGGCTGAGAAGAGGGCGATATTCTAGTGATAACCGAACTCCAACCGTTTCACCATTTGCATCACTCTGCCTGCAGTATTTCTCACAGTGAGTGTCATGACAGATAATAATCCACTATCATTTTACAAATAATGCTGTTTTTGTGTTACAGAATGTAGTTTAAGAGCTTTTTAGGTAAGAATGTTTTAGTTTAGACTTCAAATATGTGGTTTGTTAATAAAAGATAACGTCTATTTAAAAATTTGGCTTGGTGTTTTCGGAGATGTGAGCTCCAGGGCATCAGCGGCTCTTCAGCGCTAATAAACATGCCGAGAGCAGCCTTAACTCGACCAGTTCTTCTGGAATCTGCTGCTGGCTCTCATGTCTCTATAGTGGTTAAACATGAGATATAATTTGTTTTGGGTAAATCTAACGGGCAGTCTTTGGTTTCATTAATCTATTATTTGTTTCAGCGAAAATAGATTTGGCTGAGGGCAAAATCTCATCCCGTTGTATTTTGTGTAACTTCAGTGCTGTATATCAGAGCGCTGTCTTTGTACTTTTGACTGAATTGCCTAGCAACTTATATGATGGCTGTTGTTGTTTATTAAATATTATTATTCAATAAATAATATCTTGCATAAATAATAGTAGCATTTATTAATAGTGTTTAGTATTGGGAAATGGTGTGTGTGTGTTTATGATGATTTTAGTTACATTATCCACCACTGGATGGCGACAAGAGACTGTTCCCTATCTGTCGGTCACTACGAGTTATGTCATGACGACATAGGGGATTTACTTGAAGCCCCAATCATCTCTGACTTTAAGAGAAAACGCAATGAATATTGGCTAGTGGATTTTGCATACCTGAGCCACTCCCTGTGCACACGGGTATAAATAAGCGGCAGGTGCATCCACTCATTAGATTTTTGCTTCGGAAGCGATTGAATGAACGTGTTGATCTCCACAAAGCCTTTCATCATCTGTCTGGAAGCTGTTCTGGTTGGGCTTTACGGTGCGAACAGCGGTGTCCCTGTCTGTAGCGATTCCCCTGGGCACTTCAACTAAAAGAGCAGATTTCCTAAAAGAGCAAATCACGGTCCGTTCGCGTCTTTTTAAAGACGCCGTTCCGGCCGTGTCCTCTTGGTTGCGGTCGTTTCCTATCCTCCGTCGACAGCCACGATCGTTGTCTTCAGTGTCTGAGCATTCAGCACGCAGAGAACCATCGGCTAGTGCTCTGGGCGATCTGAGTGTTACAGTGAGAGCCTTTCCGCGGGACCAGTTCCCACGGACCTTTCACTCCTCCCGCAGCAGCTGTTCTGTGTGCGCCCCCGGTGATTCTGCTGTGCCATCTTACGGCGTGCTCAGCGTTTTATTCGGTGCGCCGATAGAGGATCAGATGTCGATAGCAGCATCGGGGGATGGGCAATCATCCTCTGAGGATGAAGATTCGGCAGAGCAGCCCCCCTCGGGTGTTGTGGCCGCCGCCGAATCGGACCCAGAGTTGACGGCCGTGCTTTCCCCGGGCTGCCGCGAGCATAGGGCTGGAGGCGTGCACACCTCTCAGTCCCGAGTCCTCGCGGTGAGATGATTGGCTCTTCGGTGCGGGCCGTGGCTTGCGACCATGCCCTGCCCTGGTCCCTTTCTTCCCAGAAGTGCACGAGGAGCTGATGAAGTTGTGGACGGCCCCTTTTTACGGCCAGAGCGGCTCGTCTGTCTCCCCCATCCTCGCTACCATCGATGGCAGGGCGGCTAGGGGGTACGTTGACATTCCCCAGGTGGAGAATGTCAACGTGCACCTGTGCCTGCAAAACGCCGCCACTTGGCGGAATCGTCCTCGTCTCCCGTCCAAAGCCTGTAAGCTGACGGTCGCTCTCGCAGCCAAAGCTTACAGAGCTGCGGGCCAAGCTGCCTCTGCTCGGCATGCCATGGCTATCCTGCGAGTACACCAAGCCAAGGCATTAAAATGCACGAGGGTAGTACCAACCCGAGGTTGAAGCAGGAACTGTGCTCGGCGACTGACCGCGCCCTACGGGCGACGGAAGTCACAGCGCAGTCCCTCGGGAAGGCAATGTCTACACTTGTGGTCCAAGAGCGCCATCTATGGTTCAGCCCTGCTGAGACGAGCGATGTCGACAAAGTCCCAGGCTGGACTGTTCGGCGACACTGTCACAGTACAGAAGCAGACCGAGGTCATCCAACACATCTTGCCCCGGCGTGATGCATCATCTGCCACCACTCCGCCGCAGGGCAAGCCCCGGTCTGCTTGTCGCCTCCCAAGTTCAGTGGCGTTCTCGAGACTTCGGTGGCAGACCGAGATGCACCTGTCTTGCGTGAGGGGATTGCTGTCCTCCTGGCAAAGGATGCAATCGAGCTGGTCTCTCCAGCCAAGATGAAGCAGGGGTTTTGCAGCCCCTACCTCATCATACCCAAGAAAGGCGGTGGCCTTTGGCCAATCCTGGATCTGCGAGTCTCGAATCGGGCCCTTCTCAAGCTCCCATTCAAGATGTTGACGCAGAAGCAAGTCATTAGATGCATCCAGCCCCAGGATTGGTTTGCAGCGGTCGACCTGAAGGACGCTTACTTTCATGTCTCGGTGTGCTCTCGACACAGGTCATTTGTACGGTTTGAGCTCGAGGATCAGGCAGGGAAGTACAGTGTTTTCCCCTTCTGGCTGTTCCTGTCCCCCCGTGTCTTTACGAAGGTCACGGAGGGTGCCCTTGCCACGCTACGGGAAGTGGCATCAGGATCCTCAACTATCTCGAGCATGGCCCGCGTGCGAGAACAGTTGTGTGATGACAGGGACCCAGTGCTCTGGCACACAGCCAGCTGGGCCTTCAGGTCAACTGGGAAAAGAGCAAGCTCTCCCTCATGCAGAAACTCTTTTCTCGGTGTGGAGTTAGACTCGGTGAGTATGATGGCGCATCTCACTAACGAGCGTGCCCAGTCCGTGCTGAACTGCCTGAGTTCCTTCAGAGGCAGGACGGTGTTACCACTGAAACACTTTTCAGAGGCTCCTGGGGCATATGGCATCCGTAGCCATGGTCTCGCCACTTGGATTGCTTCATATGAGACCACTTCAGCACTGGTTACACTCCCGAGTCCCGAGATGGGCATGGCGCCGTGGTACAGTTCGTGTGACCATCACGCTAACGTGTTACTGCTCATGCAGCCCCTGGACAGACCTTGTCTTTCTACGGGTCGGGGTGCCCTTAGAACAAGTGTCGGCATGTCGTTGTCACGATGGATGCCTCCAGTGCGGGCTGGTGCGCTACATGCAATGGGCAGGCAGCCTCGGGGTTCTGGACAGGGCCTCGACTGCTTTGGCACATCAACTGCCTCGAGTTGCTGGCAGTGCTACTAGCCTTGTGGCGGTCTGGCCGCTGCTGCTTGGCTAGCACGTGTTGGTCCGCATAGCCAACACTGCGACCGTTTCGTAGGTCAACTGGCAGGGTTGTCTATGATCACGTCGCATGTCGCAACTCGCCCGCTATCTCCTCTTCCTCTGGAGTCAGACGTGGTGCAAGCCACTGCGCGCGGTCCATATCCTGGGGGAGCTCAATCGTGCGGCCGAGGTGTTGTCACAACAGCCCACATTCCCCAGGGAATGGCGACTCTATCCCGAGACGATCCAGCTGTTCTGGAGTCGATTTGAGGGAGCTCAGGTAAGCCTGTTGTCTTCCTCGAGTCCTCCCGCGGCCAGCTGTATTTTTCCCTGAACGAGGCCCCCTCGGCACGGACGCACTGGCACACAGCTGGCCTCGGGTTCTACGCAAGTATGCGTTTCCCCCAGTGAGCCTGCTTGCACAGACACTGATATGAGATTTGAATCCATGGCAGAAGGAAGTAGTTCTGCACAAATTAGGGTTTTTAAAGACACTCCGTTGTTGGTTGCATTCCAGTCCATTTTTTATGCCCTTCACTTGCAAACTTCCCTCCATCTCGTTTACAGATGTACATCATTGATTACGTTGCATGAGTGCCCACTACTGGCGGAACCCTTGGAATGGGCTGAACTGGAACATCCTAAGCCCTTGATCACTTAGAATACGCTATGGAGCTGGCTATTTACATTTTTTACAAATTTGTTTGGTGCAGCATTCTATATGTATATAGGTATGCTTGGGCTGTTATAAATGTTTAAAAAAAATTATATATTATAGAGTTGTTTGGGGTGGGGATAAATTAAACACAATCTGTGATGACGTCATAATCACGTTGCATTGTGGTCTGTGGAGCGGTCTGAAGTGTGCATATGAAGCAGACTCGCTCCCTCAGTCAAAATCAAGGGGTTTGAGGGTCTGTCCATATAAACTTCCCTCGTCCCCAGAGGGGAAGTGCTTAGGGAAGTTTGCGAGTGCGTGTCTAAAAGTGAAGTGAAACGCAGCCATTGTTTCTCATGCATTTACACACTCATGCTGTCAAACTTGTAGCCATGTGATATGGCTGTATATCAGCATGCTGTTATTACATATGGCACTCTACTACTCGTGTGATTTTGCTTATTTATAAAATGGACATTACAAATGAAATATAGGCAACCCAAATCAAATGGAATCAAATTGAGAAATCTTATATGAGTTATTTAGATAACTCAAGAAGTTATACAAACTACAATAACTGGAAAATATATATATTTTAAAACAAGGAAGGAGCGTAGTTCATCAAAAAGTACAGTTTGAAATTGTGGTTCATTTTTCCATAAACTTAAAGATGGATTCATTCTTTTTTTGTGAATGTAAATGGTCATATATGTATCTTAAAGCAAGACTTGTCCTCTACATGCACTTCTCGTTTCATTAATGTGCTGACTATTTGTAGAAATAAAACTCATGTGTATATTTGTTTTCCGGAATTGAAACAGTCCCATCTGGTTATTCCTGTTCATTTTATCTTGCTGGAATTTCATATCCCTTATATGAAAATCTTCCATAATTTGTTTGGAGTTGGTCAGTAAATCAGTAGAGTAATGAGACTAGCAGTTATCAGGCCTGTTGGTCCTGTTTTTTTTAACATTTGCATTATCTGCTGCAGTATGGTAGCAAATTACAGACAGTATTGAGTATGTTTACATATAAAACAAATAATTGATTCCTAAAACAACCAGCTTATAACGAAAATATAAAGCATGTTTTAAAGCAATAGTTCAAAATTCTGTTCTCATTTACTCACTCTCATGTCGTTTTCAACCTTTATGACCTTCTTTTTTTCTATGGAACACAAAAGAATTAGTTTTGAAGAATATCAGGTTGCGTGAATCCAATACAATGGTATTATGGAATGGAAATACAATGGCTCAAGTGAATTCTTAATACAGCACCAAAGAGTGTAAGCAAATGCGACCATTTGGCGAAACAGGGAAACAACCAAAATCAATTTTGGTGAGCAAAAAAAAAAAAAAAAAAAAAATTCACAGCATAACTTTGGTTGCTACAATTGTTCTCTTGTGCATATTTGCTTGTAAATTATATATACATATCTGTTACTGATCAAAACTGATTGCTTAATCAAAAATTCCAAACAAATTGTGTTCAATTTACTAACTTAAAAAGAGCTTAAGCAACACATTTGCTGAACATATTATCACAACATCATTGTTTTCAGTTCACTTAAATATGCAAACATTGAAGTGGATTAGTTTGGGTTGGGACTACATGAATCATTTTTGTTACATTAACTGGGTGTAATCATTATTGTTACATTAATAATGGGTGGATTCTGCACTGCTAGAACAACAACAATATCAAAAAAAATGTGTATTGCAAACATACATTCATTTAATCATGTGTTTGGGGTACTGACTCAGGCAGTGCCAAAAACAACCAGAAATACTGGTTTCACAACATTGTTTCTGCTTTTGCACATCCACTAACCCTACATGAACAAAAGCTACAGAATACAGCGAAACTGGTGATGAATACAACTCCAGACATCAGTGTAAACAAACCAATCAGAAATAATTCTCTGCATGGAGATGTGAGAGCATCGTTTAAGTACATTTTTCAAGGAAACATTATTCTATTCAGTATATTGACCTTCAAGGTCTAAATTTTTCACCTCATTTCTTGTAAAAATCAAATTCATTCTGACAATAAAAGGGCTCCTGACAAGTGTGTAGCTATTATGTTACTCACAGCAACAAACCAAACCCCACATAATGAGGACAATACCTTAGGTTCCTGATGTTTGTAGCTTTAAGCTGTCCATCAATCAATCTATCTATCTATGATGCATAAAAAATGAGTATCATTGAAGAAGGATAAGGTTCAGTTGTGGGCTTGTTCACCTGTACATCACAGGTGCAAAAGATTTGCTTCCCAGCTCCACCCCTACTTAACCAGTTGCTAGGAATGAGAGACAGGTATTTCAGCAGGGAATACATGAAGCAGTAAGATCGTAGCTGAGCTCCCCAGAATGGCTACTAAAAACATTTGGCAAAGGTAAGCAATTTCGTCCTTTATTACTTTTGCCTTATGTTATTTGTGTTATTTACGTACAAAATCTTATTATAATCTTAGAGTAACTTGATGTGCTTTGAAATTAAACTGACTGAAATCAAATTAGAACACTTAGCTGAGCTAATACTGAACTTATCTGCATTTATTAGAAGGTGATCTGATTTAAAAATATATACTTTGTTTTGTTCAGTGTCTTTCAATTTGTGATAGAAAAGCGAAACTGAAAGACAAATGAAATATGATACAGGGGAAGAGGAAATTTATTGTTAAAGCAGGGAACAAATTAACATGTTGGGACTTGAGACTTCATAACACAACTGGCAGTCAAATTATAATTCATTTTACATTTAAAAACTTAAATAATGAATTTTTAATTCAAAACATGTACATAGAACGTTGCATGTAAGTTGCATGTATCATCATAGCATAGAACTGAATTTTAATTGTACCTTAAATGTATGCAGTGGTCGAATTGTAAAAAAAAAAAAAAAAAAAAAAAAAAAAAAAATTCAGGGGGGATGGTGTGGGCAATTTCTTTGTGGGGGGATGGGGGTTAATGTACTGCTAAACGTGCAGTTTAGCTAATTTTACACAATGACTACAAAATTTGTCTAAAAGGTTTTTATTTAACGAAAAATTAGCCTTATTAAACAAACTATTTATAAGCGTTTTTGTATTTTTTTTTTTTTTTTTTTTTTTTTTTTTTTTTTTTTTTTTTTTTTTAATATTTATTTATTCTTTATTTATAAGCTCCTTCTGGGGCCTGAAATGGAGGAATTTTGATCAATACTGCCAATTAAACAATATTTTTCTGAATGTGTTTTTGTGCTGGCACCTTGGCTGGTTTAGGCCTGTCATGGATAAATAATGATTAGAATAAAAACACCAGTAGGTGGCAGCAAATCCCTGTTTTAATAAATGATTTATTGAATCATTCAAATCAAATTATTCGTTCAAAACGGCTGATACAATTAGAAACAAAGCAAGTGAATGTACCTTTGACCTTGAAAAACAGATTCATTCAAGGAATGAAACTGTGTTTCTATGCACTGTTGTATAAAATTATTAGCATATTTGTGCTCGCGCACATGTGCTGATATTCAGAAAAGTACATTGTTTGTGCAATGAATATAAAAACATAACTTACATGGGTATTTTTTCTTTCATTGCTTGAATTATAATTGCTTGCATTCTAATGGGCTTCATCGCGCAGTGAGTGCTTTTGGACTCTCAAGATGTGTTTTTGTTTATTTTTTTTCCAAAGTCGGTGACTCGATAATGTCAGCTCTCCTATATCGTCTCTCAGTCCCTCACACACATACAGCACAATGACATTATGTCAGGGGAATGTCTTTAAATTATAATCGAGGAAAAATCATACCTTCTGTTGTCTTCTTTTTAAAGAACTTCAAAAGTTACGCTTGAACCATTTTGCGAGAAAAATGACGGAAACTTGCTTCCGTTTGTGCGCAGATTGTTACAGTACCAAGTTCTGATTGGCCAATCTCCGTTATATAGTTTGTGAATTATCATGAGTACAGAATTTTAACACATAATTTGCACGATAAGTTTTACATAATACACAACGTTATTAACCTAAAGGGGATGGTGGTTTTACTGAGGGGATGCTTTTTATCATTTTTTTTTCCCACCAGGGGGATGCCATCCCCCTCAATTCGAGCCCTGAATATATGTTAAGTTGGCTGGTAACTTTTACCAGGAAATTAAACACGAATGCAAATCGCCTGCAAGCATAGTCTAAATAACTTCCTGATTCATGTTACCTTGTTAAACACTGATCCTTTGGAACACATTACACAATAGCACTTACAATATTCGAAATGCCTTACTGTCTAAATATGTACTGCATTTGATGAAGAACTTGTTTCTCGACCGTAATTCATACATGTAATGTAATTCATAAATGTAATATAATTTTTGATACGCCTATATGACGGCAACCGCTTTCTCCCACTATTTACGAATATGACGACTAGCCTAACATCAACTAATAATGTGTTTATCAGATGCCTACTTCAGAATGGTGGCAAAACAGAAGGTCATATAGGAATTTCTAGCCTAAAATGTACAAACAAATGACTCTTATCGTACTTGATACCGATTTGAATCACACTGGCGAATACTTCAATGATTTAACTCACTGAATCAAAGCCCATGCATCTGACTTACTGAACTGAGCTACAAGCCATCCCTTACCAAAAAGTAGTATACTTCAAATGTATTTTATTAAGTATGCTTAAGTAAAGTTCAAGTATATTTTTAAGTATACTTTATATAGTAAGTATACAAATATCAATGTACTAGTAGTATACTTGTAAGTGTACTATGTCAATACTCCTTGGGACTAAATTGGCCCACTTTCTAGTACAGGGTTCCTCAAATCTTACCCTGGAGGTCCAATCCACTGTAGAGTTTAGCTCCAACCCTGATCAAACTCACCTGTCTGTGATTTTTCTAATGATCCTGAAGACATTGATTAGCTTGTTCAGGTGTGTTTGATTAGGGTTGCAGCTAAACTCTGCAGGAAAGTGGATCTCGAGGCCCAGATTTGAGGATGCCTGTTCTAGTATATAAAATATACTTTTAAGTATAACAGTAGTAACCTTTGAATACGCCACTAGTTTACATCAAAGTTTTCAGCTTGTACTGCAACTATACTAAAAGTGAACTTCTAAGTATACTGATAGTTTACTAATTAAATACTTGTAGTAGCATTTTTAGTACACTTTGAAGAATAGTCTCAGTAAACTACTAGTTTAGTAGTTTTATACTGCAAGTATACTCGTAAGTTTTCTTTAAGTGAACTTTACACCATACTTTAAGTATACTACTACGTCTCTATTTGGGTATTAATTTGTATATATTTTGTTATATGAATATCTGAACATACAAAACATCAAAAGAAAGAACAGGGTATCTGCTTGTAAACAAAAACATTTTATTCTAGGTTCATGCATTCTTTTTAAACACTTGAATGTGGGTAAGTTTCATAAATAAAATAAATAAATAAAAGAAACAAAAAGTTGAAAAAAGACTATGGAATTGGATTCAGAATGATAATCAAAACGTAGATGGAGTCAATCAACAACACCCCAAAGCTTGACAGTCATTATTACCTCTTCATTGGTTGACATTTTATTCCGTAATGTTACACAGTTTTGATGCTGTTTTATGTCTGATGATTGTGTTATATTATATGTGGCAGCATCTGTTGTTTCAGTTTCTTCTTCACTTGTGTTTTTTGGGGGGAAATTCTATACATAAGATGTGTACTAGCGCCCCCTACCATATAACAATGAAAACACAGATTCTAGGAGCACAAGTATAGCTCAAATACTGTATATTTAGACTTTTTCTAAGTATAAGTCAAGTATACTTAAACGTCATTTTAAGTATATTTCTGAGAAGTACATAAAAAGTAGACAAAGTATACATTCCTAATTTTAGTTTAAAACAAGTATACTAATAGCACACTTGTATAAACTTATTTTTCGTAAGGGATCTTTAATTGGTGTCTATGTAAAAATTAAGCACATGTAGGCCTACCTAAAGTTCATGAAACCTAAAAAGATTAGGGTTAAAGATTTGTTATTTTGGTAATAATTTATATTTTAAAAACACATTACAACTGTGGTTTCACTGTGTTGTCTGTTTCTCTTTTTTTTTTTTCTCTCTGCAGTTTGGCTCAGGATAGAGGTCCATATATACATCACATTAAAAAGACATTTATGCTGCTGCTCACATTAGCATTTTTATTGTCTGCCGTTGCTTATGTCTCTGATTTCTCCTTCGAGACAGTTGCATTCTCTCAAACCTGGTTGATTAAAGTCATGAATCTGACTCATTATAAGGTAATTAACAGCACTTCTGCTGATCAAACTCGAAAGCATTTATTAGCACCTTTGCCCAATCAACAAATCCAACCAAGAGGTACAACTGTTGCACAAACCACAGACATTCCTATCTATTATCATGTGGCTCATCCACGCAACTATTATTTCATTCTGGATGAACCTGATAAATGCAAGCAGGATCCGTTCCTGGTCTTAATGGTCCCGGTAGCCCCCCATCAGGTAGATGCTCGTAACGCCATCCGGAGCACATGGGGCAATGAGAGCTCAGCGCAGGGAAAAGCAGTGCTGACTCTGTTCTTAGTGGGTTTGACTGGAGGACCTGAAGCTCAACAGCAGCTGGAGGAAGAGAGTCGACAACACAGAGATTTACTGCAGAGCAACTTTGTGGACTCCTACTTCAATCTGACCATAAAGACGATGGTGATCATGGACTGGTTGGCCACTCGATGCTCTCAAGCAACTTATGCTATGAAGGTTGATTCTGACATGTACATAAACCTGGAGAACCTGATGAACCTCTTATTGTCACCCAACACACCCAGACAGAACTACATCACAGGCTATTTGATGTGGGACCGGCCTGTCGTCAGAGACAAAAACTCAAAATGGTATGTCTCAGAGGAGCTGTACCCTGAACCGAAATACCCAACGTATCTGCTTGGCATGGGATATGTTTTCTCCAATGACCTGTCAGAAAAAATAGTTGAGGCTTCCAAAGAAGTAAAGGCCTTTAACATAGAAGATGCATATGTGGGTGCTTGTCTGAGACAGTTGGGCATTGCACCATCATCTCCCCCAGACCCTTCACAGTTTAGAGCCTATCTGGGACAATATATACGAGAGGATTTTTTCAGAGTTATTACAACAATCCTGGGATCCCCACAGCAGCTAATAGACATTTGGAAGGACGTAAAGAGGCCCACATAAAAGTGCAGGAGCACAAGCAAACAAAAAAGAGAAACAGATTTCTATTTTAAAAGACAGGAAACATGGTGTAAGTCTATTTAAGACTTCAGTAAATTAACAATTTTAAACGTCTGACAGCTGAGACTGGGACTATGACATACGCATGTGGACCTGCTGACACTGTTTTTCACGCAAAATGCAGAGGAGCGCCATGTCTGGATACTTGTTGGTTTTTTTTTTTTTTTTTTTTTTTTTTTTAAATGTTTAACTTCTTTAACAGGGAAACGGGGTTTTAAAACCACAGCGCTCATGCATGAGGCACACATGTCAAAGAAGTCAGCAACGTTTGTTTGCACAGAAAAACAAAAGCAACACAGTCGAACATAAAAATGCCTTCTGTTTGAAATTATCTGATGGTTGCGCAATATAATAACCTTTCATAGGCTATATTACAACATATAGGTAAAATTTATAGTTATATGGAATTAACATAAAAGTATATACTGTATGTAGACATACACAAACATAAATTCCATAATATAACAATTTTAACTGAAAGTTTCAACTGTGTTCGCAAAGCAAAGGTAATTTTTAAAAAATATCTTTTGGGGCAGGTTGTCAACTGGTGTCATATTTATCCTGGAAACTGAAACCGTAAAGTGATTAACTTACAGTTTCTGTTGGACAGAACAAGGGTTTGATTTATGTGCATTGTTTTTCATTTTTATTGTTTCATGGGTTATGTGTTTCATAATTGATTTACTCGTTTAATATTGCTGAAAAAAAGTTTTCCTAGATCAGTGTTCAATGTTCAGTGAAACCTTTAACTCAAATGTGCCTCACCAGTCTAAAAAGAGTATTTAGTGAAACTGCAAGGTTCATATTCTTAAACAATGATCTTAGCCTTGCATTTATTGCGATTTTTGCTTTGGATAAAACTCTCTGCTGGATTTTTATAAGGACATTTTCTGATGCACTGTTCTCAATTGTAGCTTCTCACACTGGTTATGCTGCAAATTAGGATGCACCCAGTTTTGACTATGCTACAAGAAATATGAATTAGATTACCAGCTGTGTACCTTGTAAATGTGATATGAATACACGGTTCTACATTTCTAAGCAATGTAATATTATATGAGATACTTGATTTAATCAGTAACTAATAGTTTTGGGCAGAAAAAACATCCTGTTTGAGTGGGCGGTAGGCCAACTCATCGTCCTGGTTCCCTCCACAAAAGGATTTCTCCATTGGCTTTTGGATTACTCCAGAAAATAAAAATGTGAATGGCTCTGTGAATAAAAAAAGTTTATGATTCTTAGACATTTTATCAATATAATCTTTACAACACAACCTTCATGAATTTTGAAGCCTAAAATATAATTACCAACCACATTATTTGCGACACCAAATAATGGTTTACACCGATCCTTTGTGAAGACATATAGCTCTATCAAGTGGTCACACAATAAATATTAACACAACATCCAATGGGCCTCTTTTATGACACACCATTACGATTTTTAGCGTGAATTACGTGATTTCCATAATGTGTCATGCACACCCATTTAAATGTATGAACATTTTTGGTTGCTATCCTACAAGGAGACGACTTCCAATGGTTAGAGTTTTACTTTTCCATTTTGTCTTTAGACATTAAATGCTGCACCCTGCTGGTGACTGTTATGAATTACTGCAATTAAAGTTCGGTTGTTCACGTAGTTACATATTGGCAATGAATTCAATTAATGGGCCATAATAGAGCACTGATTAGTTGAAGTTTTAGTTAACTGAAATGTTATTTACATGACAAGTTGTGCAAGATGTAGCCTATACAGTACTTGAATGGAAAAGACCAAAAACTCCGAAGCTTTTTGTAAAAATTATAAGTATTTTAAATTACCAATAAAATATGACAAGAATATTAACACACATTTGGATCTTATATGCAAAACCCCCCAATGTTTTTAGAGCTGGCGCAGGTAGGCACATGCGCGTTAAACCAGGCGAACTGCCATAGTGATCATTGCTATCACTTTCTACTGTGTATTTGTATATGAGTGGTCCATCTTCTCCTTTTATGCTGTCTCAGATTGGAATGAAACTTTGTTGGATAAGATCATCAACTTTCAAAAAAAAATCAATCTTGGAAAATGTCAAGAGAGGAAAATCTCGTCCTGAGAAACCTATTTCCATTTCTCCCACTCACTATAGACACACTAGGACAGTGTTTGTTTAGGTGTTTTAAGTTTGGACCTTTGAACATTTCGGTCTTACTTGACATTTTACATCTGACAAAAGCTTCGAAATTTATGTTTTCATAAACAACTGGCGCCTCTGTTGTGACTCCTCATAAAGGTGTTGTTTTTTTGTTTTTTGTTTTTTTGTTTTTTTTCAGATCACAAAGAAGCATCAGAAGTAAACCTCACAGTGTTGTTTTTGAATCACACCCAACCCTTCAAAGTTTAAGCTTAAAAAAAAAAAAAGTCACACAAAGGTCTTCATTATTTTCTTTAATTAAACCAGTATGTCAACACAGAGACTTCAAAGAAGGTGTGAAATGCACAGTAAAGTTCAGTAAAGTTCAAGTGCTAAAACATCTAAAACCTGTTTCATATATACCATGCGTGTTTAGCCTGCTGAGACCTGAGCTGTGCTTTAGCTATTTACGAATTTTTTTTATCAGATCTAAGAGTACACAAGCATTAACAGAACATTCCACTCATGCAAACATATATTTATTTTACATATATAAAATTAAACGTAGAACATCACAAATTAATTAAAGGAGAACCAGTAGAGAACCAAACTGATCTCAGACCTGAAGATAAAATATTTACTCAAGAGGCCTTTTCACTCTTTGCTACTGACAGGGGCTAGAGATTTCCATAAAGCCTGTGGGTTCCCATGGCAAGTGACAAGGACATGTACGTTGGATCTGTGGGAACGAAGGTAACCCTGAGGTCACAGGCTTGGGTGGAAGGGTATGGAATGCCATTCCTGCCATAATAAGAAATAAACAAATAAATAAATGTACAAAGAAGTGTAAAAAAGCAAATATAAATATATAAATAAATGTGCACAAAGAAAAGATTAATATATATATTATTAATTATATATATATTATATATATATTAAAGATTAATATATATATATATATATATATATATATTAATCTTTTCTTTGTGTACATTTATTTATATATTTATATTTGCTTTTTTACACTTCTTTGTCCATATGAACATATATAATATATTATTTCCTTATTTATGTTTTTTTCCCACATTTATTTATTTCCACTTTTATTTATTTTCACATTTATGTATTTATTTACGTATTTATTTCCACATTTATTTATTTCCACATTTATTTATTTCTACATTTCTTTGTCCGTAGGGTAATGAGGAGGGCGTGTTTTGTCTCAGGAATAGCAATCCAGCCAGAGTAGGTGAGGGGTAAGCTTTGAGGCCACAGTGACACCTTGTGGTGCCCAAACGAAATACAAGAAGTGTAGCCTACATGACTATTGATAGTGTGTGATGAATGACTTAGATGGGCAATATGGCCAAAAATCTTATATCACGGGTCAGTGGCGTAACTACTGACAGTGCAGGCAGTGCAGCCGCACGAAGCCTAATTAGTGCCGAGATTCTTCACAGCAGTGAATAAATACATAAATTTGCATGTTTCACTCGTGTGCGTTGATAGTCTAGCGATAGAACTTTTGTCAAGCATTTCTGCGGTTCTGGGTTTTAATCCACCCTCAAATAGATTTTTTTTTTTTTTCATTAAAACCAAAACAGTACTTCCGTGCGGCACTGCGAGATGTTGCAAAAAGTGGTAGGGTGGTGGGGACACATCCCACCTGCAAATTACGCCTATTCATAGTACTTTGAGGAAACTATTAAAAATATTCCACAGAATGAATAGTCTTGTTTTATTTGTTATATGTCATTTCCATCTTTGAGACCCCACCAGTTTTTGCAACATCTCGCGGTGTCACATGGATGTACCTAAAAGAAAGAAACATCTCCATTCGATAAGAATTTCGTTAGTGTGTGTTAAATAACAGGCGATCTATCGCTGGAATATGTTGTTGTTGTTGAAATCATGGCGAGTGCTTGTTGCCACTGTTATCAGTGCACAATGCACAGTCTTCACACAGACGATCGAGCGCTTCGTTCTGGTAAAAGCACAAAACAAAATACACACAAACGTGTCCCAACTCTTGATACACAATCACTGATGAACACTTTTGTTTTTAATGAGAAAAAAAAAATCTATATGAGGGTGGATTAGATCCCTGAACCTCAGAAATGCTTGACAAAAGTTCTATCGCTAGACTATCAACGCACACAAGTGAAATATGCGAATTTATGTATTTATTCACTGCTGTGAAGAATCTCCCCAGCCAACATGTCCATGTCGGCCCCACGTGGGATTTATCTGGGCTATATGGGCGTCAACTGGGCATGGGCTCAGAGTGGGCACTTTGATGGGCTGGATATGGGCCCCAGCTTGGATAAAACTGTGGGCCCCAGTTAGGTTGCCCATTATTGTTTATTTGTGGGTCCCACATGGGCCACATTTGGGCTATATTAGGCTATATTTATAGTTACAAAAATTTAGTTTTTGCAGTTGGTTTATTTTTATGCAATTATGGGTAACTTAAGTATTGCATGTGTTTTTAAAGGATTATCATAATGTACTGCATATAGGCTACAACAATCCAAGACCATTTACTTTAGGAATAATTTCGTTTTATTTATTTATAAGCATCTCCAAAAAAGTAGGCCTACTCAAGTTTTTTTCCTTATAATCTAAAATCACTTATGTTATGCAGTTATTGCGTCATGCGAAGATTGGCGTGCGTGTCTTCCCGCCCTTTCTCATTTAAAAAAAAACAAACAAAAAAACGGTTTGCCACTCACCACTTAAACACGGGCACCTGCGTGTCAGTGGATAAACTCTAGGCCTAATCTATCAAAGATTTAAGATTTACATTTAATTTTATATTAGCCGAGTTACTGCTGCTTTTATCTAATTGGATATTTTTTCAACGCGACGCGGCTGGCGGTGAGACTCGTCGTGAAGGCGAAGGTCCTAAGAGTGTGTTAAATGGGTAGGTATACCTTAAAATCCACGTATACACTTTTCTTCATTGTCTTGTATGTATTATTTTAATGTAACTTGCTCACTTTCCCAGTAAAGCGGTGCTAACTAGTATTTTCCTCCGCAGCGCGCTGGCAGACCGGCGGAGACTCGTGAAGACGAAAAGCCTTACGAATACTTTAAATAGGTAGGTGAACTTTAAAACACTTGCAGTCGCATCATTTGTGTTATACCAATGCTATTTGCGATGTATAAATACGTTTGAGTTAATAAATGTCTGTAAGAACATCGGATCGGGACATCGGGTGCTCATTTCTCAGTTAAGCCGTGCTAAGCAGCATTTCTCTCCCGCAGCGGCGCTGGCAGAGCGGCCGGACCATCGTGAGACAGGCGGCCATAAAGAAGACCGTTTTAAACATCTTCAGATGGTATGCGTTCTCTGATTGTTGTATGCTCTTACTAATTAAGTACTTTAACTCTTCAAACTTTTATTCTTATATTTAATACATTTATTTTCCACTGGCACAATGTGTTGTTAACTGTGATTTTACTTTAAGGTTATATACTACCAGTCAAAAGTTTTTGAACAGTAAGATTTTTAATGTTTTTAAAGAATTATCTTCTGCTCACCAAGCCTGCATTTATCTGATCCAAAATACAGCAAAAGCAGTAATATTGTGATTTTTTTTATTTTTATTTATTTATTTATTTTTACCATTTAAAGTAACTGCTTTCTATTTGAATATATGTTAAAATGTCATTTATTCCTGTGAAAACAGCAGAGTAGAATTTTTGTTCAGGTTTCTTTGATGAATAAAAAGTTAAAGAACAGCATTTATCGGAAATGGAAATCTTTTGTAACATTATAAATGTCTTTATAATCACTTTTGTTCAATTTAAAGCATCCTTGCTAAATTAAAGTATTAATTTATATAATTCCCCCCCCTCCCCAAGCTTTTAAATAGTGCATATTGTTACAAAAGCTTTTTATTTGAGATAAATGCTTATCTTTGGATCTTTCTATTCATCAAAGAATCCTGAAAAAAAAAAAAGTACTCAACTGTATTAAATATTGATAATATTAATAAAAAATGTTTCTTGAACAGCAAATCAGTATATTAGAATGATTTCTGAAGGATCATGTGACACAGAAGACTGGAGTAATGATGCTGAAAATTTAGCTTTGATCACAGAAATAAATTACATTTTAACATGTTCAAATAGAAAGTAGTTATTTTAAATAGTAAAAATATTTCACAATATTACTGCTTTTGCTGTATTTTGGATCAAATAAATGCAGGCTTGGTGAGCAGAATATCATTCTTTTTTTTTCTTTTTTTTCAATTAGAAATCTTGCTGTTCAAAAACTTTTGACTGGTATGTTCATGATGAAATATGGTTAATATGCTGGTAATTCTGTGTGATTGAAGTTCAGCTATGAAATATAAAAGATGAATCATGAATAAAGCTGTTGGTGTGAAGCAATAACTTGTGTAATTGAATATATTGTGTTATTGTGTATAACAGTATAACTCTGTAATTCATTTTATAGTGTGCTTAAAACTACTGTACTTTACAGTTTTACAGTGGTATGAAATACAGCAACTACTGGATAATTGTTGCCAGTAAGTTACTTTTAATTTGACAAACATTTTACGGTTATACACTCTTGAAATCAAACTGTTACATTATCATTTAGGCTATTTTACAAAAATAGCTCCTAGCACATAATTAAATTTCTTAACTGAATAGTGTCACCTTTAACTTGGTCATATTACCTTTAGTTATAACTATCCCTTTAAGTGACAGTTTTGTCACATAGGGAAAAGTACTGGTACAGCTAAATTATAACCACGCATGCCTTTTAAAGGGATAGTTCACCCAAAAATGAAAATTCTGTCATTTACTCACCCTCAAGTAGTTCATACGAATGTCTTTGTTCTGCTGAACACAAAAGAAGATATTCTGAAGAATGTGGGAAACAGAGCAGTTCTGGGACACCATTGACTTCCATATTATTTTTTTTTTCCTACTATGGAAGTCAATGGTACCCCAAAACAGCCTGGTTACAAACTTTCTTCAAAATATCTTCCTTTGTGTTCGGGCAGAACAAAGACATTCATACAGGTTTGGAACTATTTGAAGGTGAGTAAATGATGACAGAATTTTCATTTTTGGGTGAACTATCCCTTTAATGCTCTTGTAAATGTTTAGTAGTATTTTAAAATAAATGCCTTTTCTCTGTTTTTTCCTTTTTCTTTACTGTTTTTAGGTATGAAGCTGAGGAGTCTGCACAGGCCTAGGAATATCATTTTATCCTGATCTATTCAAGTGTTTTTGTCTATTTTTGTTGAATATTTTGTTTTACTCAATAAAAAATGTGATTTAGAGATTGAGTTGAAGTCATTTTCTTCACAGTTGAAATATTTTATCATGTAATTTAAAATGTATTGAGCACCACATGAAATCAACAAATCAGGTCATGTACAGGTTTCCAAAAAAAAACAAAAAACATTTTAACTTGAGAGTTGGAGTGGTTTGAAAGATGATTTTGCATATTAGCACATTAACTTTATCCAGAGGAATTAATAAAGAAATATAAATGGGGCCCAGTTCCGACCCACTGTGGTCCCACAAAATCCCCATATATGGGCCATTTGTAGGTTCAGAGTGGCCACCCATTTGGGCCCCATAAGGGTTCTGTATGTGGCCCACCTTGGCCCCAATTATTACGAACCCATTTGGGACCCATGTGGGCCCATATAATGAAAATCTACATGGGCCCCACTTAGAGCCCACTATGGACCCATCATGTGCCCCTAATGGACAAAATTGTACGGGTCCCATTTGGGTTGCCCATGCAGGGCCCAAGTGGCAGCCCATCAAAAACCCATATGGGGCCCATGTGGAAATGTTGGCTGGGTCAGCACTACTGACATTGTATTATTAATATTTATATTTATATTAACATAGTCACTTTGTGCAGCTGCATTGCCTGCACTGTCAGTAGTTACGCCACTGACCCGTGATATAAGATTTTGGCCATATTGCCCATCTAAGTCATTCATTACACACTATCAACAGGCGCCTCATGTAGGCTACACTTTTTGTTTTTCGCTTGGGCACCACAAGGTGTCACTATGGCCTCAAAGCTTACCCGTCGCCTACTCTGGCTCGATTGCTATTCATGAGGCAAAACACGCCCTCCTCATTACCCTACGGACAAAGAAATGTAGAAATAAATAAATGTGGAAATAAATAAATGTGGAAATAAATAAAAGTAGAAATAAATAAATGTGGGAAAAAATACATAAGAAAATAAAATTATAAATAATAATAATAATTATTATTATTATTATTTTATTTAATTATTTTACTTATATTTGCTTTTTTACATTTCTTTATACATTTATTTATTTATTTATTTATTTATTTATTTATTTATTATTATGGCAGGATTGTCATTCCATAGACATGAACTTGGCAGCGCTGTTTCTCTCGCGAAGTCACTCAGGCTCGTGCACATGCAGAGTGATCTTAGTGTTGGCTGGATTTGTTTTTATTAGTTTAGTCAACATTTTGCATTCTGAATGCTGACTGGATTTGTAAATAACCATTCATTTAATATATATTTGTGCAGACTTAATATAATATGTCTTCTCAACTAAGCCCAAGAAATAAAATTAGTTCAACTTAAATATTTTTGCCCTTCCAACATTTTGTTAATTGGATTTTTTACAGTGTAGCAACCACACAGCAACACCCTAGCAACCACCCCGGGTACCCAGCAATCGCCCTAGCAACCACCCCAAGTACCCTAGCAACCACCCTAGCAATCACTCAACCACTCCAAGTACCCTAGCAACCGCATAGCAATGCCTTAGCAACCGTCCAGAGTACCCTAGCAACTGCATAGCAACATACAGATATTTTTAATATTATACATTTTTTTGTCCATCAGTGGTGGCAATCAGTAGGCTAATTCCTAATGAAGAGACCAATTTATATGACATATTTTAATGTATGCTTTTATTCATATGTAAACATTGTACCATAAATAGCTATCTCACAAATTTTTGCTCACTCAGTGTATTTTTGATTTTACAGTGGGGTAATTTTGTTGCAGTAGCACAAGACAGCTTGATTTCAAACTTTGAATTGAATAAAAAAATGACAAGTAAGCAGTCAGTAATAAAATAAGAACAAATAGTCTAAACAAATTACTAATGATAGCACAAATAAATAATAATGATACAAATGAAATAAATTGCTTTTTAGTTTTTCAGGTAGGTCTAACAGTAGTGCTATTAATAGATTTTTTTTTTTTTTTTTTTTTTTTTTTTTTTTTTACCAATTATCCAAATAATGTTTAGTCCTAGAAAGTTATTATTATCAGAACACCTGAGCATAACATAGCGGTTAGCACTAGCAGATCAATGAATGAGAGGGCAGCGTTACCAGAGTTGCCCATATACCACCACACCATGTTACAGCACAGTAGGGCTATTGCAAACAGAAACAATACTTTACTACATAGATGTTTCCTGTCGGCTCGATTTTTGAGTGGACTTTGTCGTTCTGATGAGCATGAACGGTATATGAGTGTAGCGCTCACGGCCAGCAGAGCGCACATGAATAGAGTGGGATAATACGCAGAGCGTCACACCACGTGAAACCTGAGTGGTGTACTAATTTTCGACAGCCGGAATTTCGGTGCATCTCTTATTATTGGCGACATCAAAAATGTATGTTATATAATAGATGCTTTTTTGAACATTTTATAAATTTAAAAATCTTAAAAAAGGGCTTTTTTTTTACACGGCACCCCATCTCTCGACAGACGCCGCCCCGGTTGGGAAACACTGCTCTAATCCACTGGTACTGGACTCGACAGTGCGTGTACTACACCCTTTTAACAATCTAGATTATAAAACACATGCATTCTGTTAGCAGTGTAACGCGGCAGTAACGTATGGAGACCTCGGCTTGTAACTATACTCTAATTATTATTTTGAAAATTATAACGCGTTAAATTACTCCGTTACTTAAAAAGTAATCAAATTACAGTAACGCGTTACTAAGTAATGCGTTACTGCCCAACAATGATCTGAACACAGTTCATGCATGGAGCTCTCTTCTAACGAGTTCGTTATCTGAATCAGGTGTGTTAAAAAAGAGAGACATGCACTGATATGCTAAACTATAAAAAATACACACAGTTCAGTCTGAGATTTTGAGGACCCAGCAAACATGCCCCTTTGGGGCCCGTGTGGGGCCACTGCGGGCAAAAAATGTTGCCTGCGCAGGCAGCCCACTGTGGGCCCCAATACCGGCGTGAAATGCGGGGCCAAAGGTGTTGGTTGAGTGTGGGCTGGCCCACACAAAGCAGAGTGGGCGCCCAATGGGGCCAATTGTGGGCACATAACATGCCCACAGGTATGTCCACAATGTGGGCTGGGTGTGGGCACAGTGGGGTGAGTGTGGGCTTTGTGTGGACAAAGTGGGGCGAGCAAGGCTACACTGTGGGCTGGGTGTGGGCACAGTGGGGTGAGTGTGGGTACACTGTGGACTAGGTGTGGACACAGTGGGGCGAGTGTGGGTATACTGTGGGCTGGGTATGGACACAGTGGGGCGAGTGAGGGTACACTGTGGGCTGGGTGTGGGCACAGTGAGGTGAGTGTGGGTACACTGTGGACTGGGTATGGACACAGTGGGGCGAGTGTGGGCTTTGTGTGGATACAGTGGGGTGAGTGTGGGTACACTGTGGGCTGGGTGTGGACTCAGTGGGGCGAGTGTGGGTACACTGTGGGCTGGGTGTGGACACAGCAGGGAGAGTGTGGGTACACTGTGGGCTGGGTGTGGACACAGTGGGGCAAGTGTGGGTCCACTGTGCGCTGGGTGTGGACACAGTGGGCAGAGTGTGGGTACACTGTGGACTGGGTATGGACACAGTGGGGCGAGTGTGGGTACACTGTGGACTGGGTATGGACACAGTGGGGTGAGTGTGGGCTTTGTGTGGACACAGTGGGGCGAGTGAGGGTACACTGTGGGCTGGGTGTGGGCACAGTGGGGCGAGTGTGGGTACACTGTGGGCTGGGTGTGGACACAGCGGGGAGAGTGTGGGTACACTGTGGGCTGGGTGTGGACACAGTGGGGTGAGTGTGGGCTTTGTGTGGACACAGTGGGGCGAGTGAGGGTACACTGTGGGCTGGGTGTGGGCACAGTGGGGCGAGTGTGGGTACACTGTGGGATGGGTATGGACAGAGTGGGGCGAGTGTGGGCTTTGTGTGGATACAATGGGGTGAGTGAGGCTACACTGTGGATTGGGTGTGGGCACAGTGGGGAGAGTGTGGGTACACTGTGGGCTGGGTGTGGGCACAGTGGGGCGAGTGTGGGTACACTGTGGGCTGGCTGTGGACATAATGGGGAAAGAGTGGGAATACTGTGGGCCAAGATATGCCCTCTATTTGTCCTTAACAAATAACAAATGTAGTTTGGTTCTGCTAAGTAGCGTCCCAGCTGAAAATGTGTACCTAGGGCCCCAGCTCACAGTATGCGCACACTTTGGAGGGAAATGTGGGCATAAACCTCTGTAGGGCCATTGTGGCCTTAACGAATAACAAAAAAATTGTACCTGCAGAATGCTGCAATATTACTATTAATGCACATGCAGAATAACTGCACATGTTGAAAGTAGAAGTAATGAATTAAGAGAATTATTCATGGCCATTAAAAAATGCTTAAAATACACCATTCAAAAGTTTAGGATCAGTAATATTAGTAAATGTTTTTGAAAGAAGTCTCTTATGCTCACCAAAACTACATTTATTTGATCAGAAATACAGGTGAAGCAGTAACATTATGAAATATTACAATTTTAAATATTACAGTTTTAATATATAAAAAAAAAAAAAAAAAATTCTATGATGTTTAATTTGTATTTTTAGCATCCATTACTCCAGTCTTCTGTGTCATACAATCCAACAGAACTAATTAAAATATGTTGTTTTGGTGTTCAAGAAACATTTCTTATCATCTCGAAAACAGTTGTGCTGCTTCATTTGTGGAAAGGGTGATATTTGTATTTTTCAGGATACTTTGAATAGAGCTTTTAAAAGAGCAGCATTTTGTTTAAAATAGAATTTTTGTGCAACAATGTAAAAGTTTTTACTGCCACTTTTTATCAATTTAATAATAATAAAAAAAAAACTTTCTGACCCCAAACTATTGAACAGTAGAATATATTGAATAGTTTCATAAAACAGAACAATGACCAATTATAACTACATCAGAACATTAAGTAGATATTATAGATAATTATAGATAAATCTAAGGGTCACCACTAGAGCTCTACCTGATCTCTGATCTTCTGGTTCTTCTGCTCCTTCCACCGCCCAAGTCTGGCTGCTTTTTGTTCCAGCATCTACGTGAGAAGAAAACAACAATTAAAATGTAAATATGTATATTAACACACACACACACACACACACACACACATATATATATATATATATATATATATATATATATAAAAAAAACAACAACAACAAAAAAAACTAGAGTTAACCCAAGCGCAAAGTTTATGCTTGTGTTTTCCTGACTGTAAGGGCATTTCTACCTCAGGAAGTCTCCCAGGGCACTAATATTTTTTGTGGAACTTTTTTTAGTGTTAAACATAAATGTATGCTTTATTGATGGCAGAGATACAGAGAGAGAGAGAGACAACGAGTGTGAATGAACTGCATGACTAAATGAGACAATGAGAGAGCAGTGGTTGATTGAGATTGAGAGTGAGATTAAGGGAAAACTGAATGAAAGACTAAAATAATTAATATACAACATTTTCAAATTTCTGTTGACTCAGTTGTTGTAGGCAAATGTAACGTATCCAATATGTGTGTGTTGTGTTAATTTTTTTCCCACTTCGGCAACATTAGGCATTATTGAGTACATAATTAAACAACTTAACAATGTTAAGTTATATTCTGGCAATATAACCACTTACACAATATAAACTTACATTACGGTATTCCTTCGTTTTGAGCCTATTTCCCAAGTGGGTGTCTAAGTCTCAGATGAAAATGGCTTATTATTGTAATACAGTAAGTAAGTAATACAAGTTTGAGACAACAAGAGAGTGAGTAAATGATGACAGAGCTTTCATTTTTGGAAAAACGGGCACTTTAAGAAATTACTGATAACTTTAACTTGATGCATGAATATGCAGCTTTAAATAAATTTAAATGTACTTACATGATAAAAGATGCAGCAACCTGTTCCTGGTGGCTTTTTATCTGCAGCTGACACAAACCAAATGGAGAAAAAGAGGAAGTTGTTGTTTGCGAAGTTGTCGTGTAACAGTCACCTGTCAGAGCAGAGTTGACCGATGTCTAACGCTATCATGAACACCCATACATTAATGTTATATGTAACGAGATTTAATAAGCGTGTGTAGCCGAGGTATTGTATTATGCTATATAAATCCTCGTTTATGTTGCTATTTAGGACTTTATAACAAAGACATTATACGGACTTAGCTCCATTATATATTGCTCGCTGTTATTAACCCTTACTATAAAACTACTAAACTAGTAGTTTACTGAGACTATACTTCAAAGTGTACTAAAAATGCTACTACAAGTATTTAATTAGTAAACTATCAGTATACCTATAATTTCACTTTTAGTATAGTTGCAGTACAGGCTAAAAACTTTGATGTAAACTAGTTGTGTACTCAAAGTTTACTACTGTTGTACTTAAAGTATACTTAAAAGTGTACTTTTGTATACTAGAAAGTGGGCCAATTTAGTCCCAAGGAGTATTGAAATAGTACACTTACAAGTATACTACTAGTACACTGATATTTGTATACTTACTACATAAAGTATACTTAAAAATATACTTGAACTTAACTTAAGTATAACTTACTTAATAAAATAAACTTGAAGTATACTACAGTTTGGTAAGGGAGTAATCAAAACAACAGCAAAACAGCAAAGGAAAAATAACAATAAAACAATTTAACACCAAAATGGACCTAAAATAATTTAATTTAATGAATTCATGTGCAATTTTAAAGGATATATTAAGTTACCTCAGGAAACGATCTGAATGGGCTAACGTTATAGTCGGCTGTTATAACCATTGGTCATTTAAAAACGCGACACGCAATACTCACAATAACCACTAAAATATGTGTAATTGAATTCCTATTAATTAATTCCCAACCATTTTTACGGATTTTACACATTTTAATAGAAAATTCAGAAATTAACTAAGAAATTTAAAAATCTTACCTGGTTGAGTAGAGCTTGGTGGTATCAGCTGAAGTGGAATGACAGCTCATTAACGATGCAGAGTTCCAGCAGTTCCAGCTCTCATTGGCTAAAATTAATCACGTGCTGAAGAGGCGCTAATATAATTTTATTATATTAATTATTTTTTATTATATTATATTATTTATTATATTAATAAATATTACATTTTCCTTTTTCCTTTTAGAAATATTTAATGAAATTATTACATCACTAATCAATACCAGTAATTGATTAGTAATTGATTAGACCTGCCTGGCAAAGTGAAGTAAACCAAAAGATCCTCAAAAGCTACACATCATGTTGAGATCCAAAGTAATTCAGGAACAAATGAGAAAGGAAGTAATTGAGATCTATCAGTCTGGAAAAGGTTATAAAGCCATTTCTAAAGCTTTGGGACTCCAGCGAACCACAGTGAGAGCCATTATCCACAAATGGCGAAAACATGGAACAGTGGTGAACCTCCCAGGAGTGGCCGGCTGACCAAAATTACCCCAAGAGCGCGGCGACGACTCATCCAAGAGGTCACAAAAGACCCCAGAACAACATCCAAAGAACTGCAGGCCTCATTTGCCTCAGTTAAGGTCAGTGTCCATGACTCCACCATAAGAAAGAGACTGGGCAAAAATGGCCTGCATGGCAGAGTTCCAAGACGAAAACCGCTGCTGAGCAAAAAGAACATAAAGGCTCGTCTCAGTTTTGCCAGAAAACATCTTGATGATCCCCAAGACTTTTGGGAAAATACTCTGTGGACTGACGAGACAAAAGTTGAACTTTTTGGAAGGTGTGTGTCCCATTACATCTGGCGTAAAAGTAGCACAGCATTTCAGAAAAAGAACATCATACCAACAGTAAACTATGGTGGTGGTAGTGTGATGGTCTGGGGCTGTTTTGCTGCTTCAGGACCTTGAAGACTTACTGTGATAAATGGAACCATGAATTCTGCTGTCTACCAAAAAATCCTGAAGGACAATGTCCGGCCATCTGTTCGTGACCTCAAGCTGAAGCGAACTTGGGTTCTGCAGCAGGAAAATGATCCAAAACACACCAGCAAGTCCACCTCTGAATGGCTGAAGAAAAACAAATGAAGACTTTGGAGTGGCCTAGTCAAATTCCTGACCTGAATCCTATTGAGATGCTGTGGCATGACCTTAAAAAGGCAGTTCATGCTCGAAAACCCTCCAATGTGGCTGAATTACAACAATTCTGCAAAGATGAGTGGGCCAAAATTCCTCCACAGCGCTGTAACAGACTCATTGCAAGTTATCGCAAACGCTTGATTGCAGTTGTTGCTGCTAAGGGTGGCCCAACCAGTTATTAGGTTTAGGGGGCAAGCACTTTTTCACACAGGGCTATGTGGGTTTGGATTTTGTTTTCCCTTCATAATAAAAAACTTCATTTAAAAAACTGCATGATGTGTTTACTTGTGTTATCTTTGATTAATATTTAAATTTGTTTGATGATCTGAAACATTAAAGTGTGACAAACATGCAAAAAAATAAAAAAATCAGGAAGGGGGCCAACAATTTTTCACACCACTGTTTATATTGTGTCTGAAATGTAAGTCACTTAATTTTAACTTCTTGTTTGTTAAACTACTATTGTATAAAATCACATTGCAATTGTGTTGAAACATTTTGGTCGTGCAATGTTGTGTACCTAAATCATATATTACAATTATTTATTTATTTTTTTACTACCGCAATAAACTATGCATCTATAAGTTTCTGTGTGTGCTGTTGCGCTCATTTGTTTTGATTTCTGCAGGAGTCTCTCTCACAAACTTTCTCAGGCTGCGCCTCATCTGGCACGACATAAATACATTATCAGTTGCCGTAAGTGTGACGTCAAAACAGACGACTCTGTATCGGCAGACTGATTGGCCGGTCACCCGTCCGAGCTGGTCATGCGGAAAATCGGCTAATTCCGATCCCTGGCCAGTCGATCGATGCATCTCTAATATTAAACTGTAAAATTACTGTAAAAAGCATTTACTGTTCAGATACAAGTTTTCACAAAAACAAAAAGTTTTATAAAATGATAAACTTTACATTTCAGCCTTTAAACCATTTTTAAGAAAATGGATGAGTCAAAAGTATTAATTATTATATTAATTAAAAAAAAACATTATAATAATAAATTATTATATCAATTTTAAATAACATAAATTAGGTGTGTGCGATATTGACAAAAAAATGATATCTCAATAGTTTTCTGGGATTTTATCGATAACGATAATTAGACGACATTTTGCTGAGTGTGTTATTGTGCTGTGGACAGCTGACTCCTGAATTTTTTTTTTTATATTCTTCATATTCTGTGTGGTGAGTTCACAGCAGTGATAGAAATGAATCATTTCCAACAAGTTTTATGGGCATTTTTACCTTTAAGACATTTTTTCTAAAAGTGTGCACTATCTTTTGAGTCAAATTCTTGCATTTGGGCTGTTACCAAGAAAAATAAATCAGTATCAACAAAATTTATCTTTGCAATGCAGAGGAAACACAGACGCAGCATTTAGGCTAGATGTATTTACACACTGTTAAATGCAGCTCTGAGGGACATGGAATACTGTAACCTGCAGTTACAAATGCATAAATAATGTTTCGATATTTTAAACATAAAACATTGAAAACTGATGTTTGAAATTATTTTAAAAATGAAAAGTTACCTTAAATGTGAAATTAATACTGCCAGTAAGTGGCAGCAAGTCACTATTAAGTGAGTCATTGCGACTGAACCGAATCATTTAAACAGTTGATTCATTCAGGAACTAAACACGGTCATGTTGCTCAGAGACGCAAAAGAGGGCTATGGCTGTGTTAGGAATGATTTTGTTGGAGAAATAAAGCAAAGACAGGAAATAAGGTGTCTAAAACGTAAGTCTCTTAATATTAACTTCTTGTTTATTGAACTGTTGTATAAAATCAATATCATATTCGTAATCATGCTGACTTTTGGAGAAAAAACGTCACTCTTCGTATGATATTAACTATATGAAATTATATAAATATATACATTTTCTGCCCCATATCTTGAATTATGTGATAATTCTAAATGCATTTTAATAGACTGATTCATGCAGTGAACGAACGCACTATAAATGCGCATGTGCACTAGTCTAACCTGCTAGACTTCATCACATAATGTATGCGCGCACTCTGTAGGTGTTTTGTTTGCTTTTCGCGATATACTCGATAATATCAAATCGCACATGTTAAAACAACAATTACGATATTATCGCAGACCATACATATCGCACACCCCTATACTTTTTAGATTTTTATAATGCATTGTCTTCTTATCGATCCACCAGTTCACATTTAAAGCTCTGCTTGTTTGCAGGGTAAAAACATGGGTCGATTTTTGCACTAGTCTGAACTCTGAAAAAGTTTTATTGAAAAATGCTCATTCATTCTCTGCCAGTAGGTGGTAGAAATATAACTGTTTCCCCGGTAAGGGCTGTACACAAAGCAGCGCAGCACCGGACTTTGAACGTGCAGCGCTCATGTTTATTTAATGAAATCATGGCCTTTTGAAGTTTAATCGTCACATTAAGCCATATGGCAATTCTGGCCTTTCCGTCCCCAAATTTAAGACCTCTTGAAATCAAAAGATTTTTCTTGTACAATTTAAGACTTTTTAAGGCCTTAAATTTGATACAACTAAATTTAAGACTTTTTAAGACCCGCAAGTGTGTTTGAGTGTGTTAGGACTCACTTTTGCATCGCTGTACGTAATCTTTGCAGCAATTTATATTGCAGTCAACATTGCAGTTGCAGTGATTGCCAGCGTTGTACTGCTCATTGCATCTGCCATGACAGGAGGCTGATGCTACACAAAATACATAAATAAGCATTAGTCAAAAAAGTGTGTATAGTTAAAATATGTGTAGGCATGTAAGGAGAGAATTTTACTTCTGCTGGCAGGAGAACATGGGTCTGGGGGATTGAAGGGGACAAATCCAGGCGGGTTCTGGTTAGTATGGTATGTGATCCATTGCTGATACTCTGACACGCGGGTGTAAACACCAGGTCTGTTGGGCTGAGCACACTTTTCGCCCCAGCTGACGACACCAGACTGAACCCACTGTGAACACAGCTGACTCGCCATTGGACCGCCAGAGTCATACTACAGAGAGTAACAGAGAAAAAGAGAGAGAATAAAAAAAGAGATGTTTTTCAGTTACTGTTTTAGTTTATTGTACTATATAACATCAAACAGGGACAAGATCAGTCAGTCTTAATGGACATTCAGGTAGTGTATTTAGGTGTGTGTATTTAGAGGAGTTAGAAAGATCTTGATTATCTTGATTATCTCATTGGTTGTTGTACCTTCCAGGTGTCTTTGCCTCCTTGCGGTAAACGAGCACATATCATGTTGTTTGTGATACTTCCATAACAGAGATTTTTACAATGTGTATTCTCCAACACTAGAACCACAGCCTCTTGCAGAGTCCCAGGATCAGGTAAAGGCACTAGACACACATACACAGTAATCATTTGGTGATGTTATGTTTTTATGTGAAGTAATAAGTATATATATGTGTGTATTACTGTTAAGTCCAATTTGTCCCCAGCCTGTGATCCAGCTGTCAGTGTTGGTAACAAAGACACTGTTCTGGGCTGCAAGACATATAGGTCTAATATAGTCATTAAAGTTGACTGTGGCGGACAGGTGCAGCAGAGCAATGTCATTGTCGTAGCTATTGTTGACATAGGAGTGATGGGCAATGATGTTTTTGAGCGTAATGGTAATTTGATTAGGATTGTTTCCCTTTTGTGTCCTCTTTCCCAAGTACACAAGCAGTCTGGACATGTCTTCACTGAATACAGGGAGAGAAAAAGAGAGGAAAAATGAGCAAGAAGACTCCAATATCAAAATAAAACCAGTGTGTATCTGTGTGTGATGCATCTTACTTAAAGACACAGTGAGCAGCTGTCAGCACCCATTCATTGTTGATGAGGGAACCACCGCAAATATGACTTCCATCGTAGTGGAGACTGGCCATCCATGGCCATGATCCCTCAGGGGCATCCACACCACCCACAATACGGGGGTTTAAATGGGGGTTTGGACGTCCGCAAACTGTGAGGAGGAAGAGAGATTATTCACAGTGACACAAAAAGCACACCAGATCACAGAAGCGTTTCTATTCAAACATCATGTGACTTCATATTAACATGTACAGAGAGAGAAGGGCACTTACCATTCTCAATCGACTGAGAAAGTGAATCTGCAGTAGAAGAGAAAATGTAGTACAGATTATAAGGGACAGCATCAAAATATTTAATTCAACTGACATCGGAAAATTAAATTATTAATTAAACCCACTATTCAACGGTTTGATTTTATGATTAGGGTGCATATGCATGCTTATTGTTCCACTATAATGAAAGCTAGCTAATTCAAGGTAATACACAGGTTGTCTTCAAATTATAAAACTAAGACCTTACCTTTGACACATATAAGCAGAGCCAAAATCACACTCAGTAACCTCCACATCTTCACTCGACTCTTTCTTTGTTGGTTTGGTCGTCTGTGCTCCAACAATCCCTTTAATAATGTGTCACTTCTCCAGCATCTCTTCTTATCACTTATCTGCCCAGCCATTTATGACCCTGGACCATAAAACCAGTCATAAGTAGCACAGGTATATTTGTAGCAATAGCCAACAATACATTGTATGGGTCAAAATGATCCATTTTTGTTTTATGCCAAAAATCATTAGGATATTAAATAAAGATCATGTTCCTGTTCCATGAAGATATTTTGTCAATTTCCTACCGTAAATATATCAAAACTTAATTTTTGATTAGTAATATGCATTGCTAAAGACTTCATTTGGACAACTTTAAAGGTGTTTTTCTCAGTATTTAGATTTTTTTTTTTTTTTTGCACCCTCAGATTCCAGATTTTAAAATAGTTGTATCTCAGCCAAATATTGTCCTATCCTAACAAACCATACATCAATGGAAAGCTTATTTATTCAAAAAATATTATTTTAAAAAATTGACCCTTATGAGTGGATTTGTGGTCCAGGGTCACATTTGTCATGCCCTCCTTTCATTATACAAAATCATCTTTTATTCCTCACACAAATTTTACTTGTAGTACAAAATGTTGAGGAGAGTGTTGGATTATTGGCACTTCAATTAACAGGCACTTCATTAATCTCAAAAGAAAATAAATAAATAAATAAATAAACAAATAAAAAATACACAATCACATTTGATTCATGTTTTTTAAAGACCAATATGTAAAAATGAATCCTTGTTAAATTTAGTTAAAGACACTTCAAATGTGTTGAAGCAACACAATTGAATTACACTTCACTTCAGATCACACCATGGTGCAGATAGTGCTCAAACTCAAACAGAGATATTGGAACTCATTTTATTGCTTCAGAATATTTGAATCAGAATTTGAATTTGAATTACAATATATTTCCATATAGGTTCATGGAACACCTTTCCACATTTACATTTACATTTATTCATTTAACAGACACTTTTGTTTGAAAATTAGTGAGGTCTGGGGTGGGGTTAAGAATTGTGTTATAATAACCCCTACAAATACAACTCATTATATAGCCTAAACTAAACACTTTAAAAGAGACAGACACGTAGACGTTTGTGAAAGATGTTTCCGCTGTTTTGGAGGGATGAGCATAGTTAAATTATATTACATTGCATCAAAATTTGTTAATACTTTACTATAGGTTAGGGGAGGATAATTTTATCTGTTGTTTAGGGAGACCAGGGATGGTTGTAACCCATCAGGCACAGGACGTCAATATAACGTCAGGTTGACGTTGCATTTTGGTTGAGAATGAAAAACGGGTTGAAATCAGTACTTGACACCAATTAGACGTTGATTTAACGTTGGATTTTGTTTGCACAACCTAAAAACAACAAATATCAATGTCAGCTGACGTCGGTATTAGACATCAAATCAACATTGACATTAGATGTTGAATTAACATTGAATTTTGGTCACCTGACGTCGCAACCCAAAATTTAACCAAATATCAACATCTTATGACGTTGTGTGCCTGCAGGGAACATTTTTGACATTTCTGTCTGTATCTTGGAGTTCTTTCATCCTCATTGAGGGTACCTCCACAGCGATCATAACATAATCAGATTTTGCAAGGAACGTTCCAGAACCATGATGTATCAGTCAGGCTGGTCCTGCCAGTCCAACAGCTCGATGATCTGAGGAACTTTAGGATCCTTGTTAACCAGGAGCAGGATGACCTCTAATGGAAAAGGTGTAGGACGACTAGTGAAAGAGAAAAGATCATTTTTAGGATGTTAGATGAAAGTTTTAAACATGTTAAGTACACTAAATATTTAATTTTCATTTCAGTTATTTAATCAGCGACAATGCACATTAATAATACATACAATATGTAAAATGCACCAGATTTAGCCAACACTGGCTAATTTTCATCCGTAGTCCCTTTTGGTAAGTTGATGTTAAGGACAGGAAGAAAATATAAACAAAATATTAATACACCAAATTAAGAACAAGAAGAAAATATGAGAACAATAAAAATTTAAACTAAGAATATTGAAACAAAATTACAGACTACCATATCATATCCATAAATCACTATAAATGATCACAATTTTGATGGGTCAATAACCATATTTTCAGATTTTTCGAGAAACCAAAGTGACCTGTTAAATGTTTTAATTCTTTCAGCTCTACTGGGAGTGTATTCCACTCATGTGTTCCTCTAAAAGCAAAAGATAATTGACCAAAGGTAGTTCTCCTTAATGGCACCTTACAATTACCTCTAATACCGGCACGTGTATATATTGTCCTGTTATCTGATCTATGTAATCCTTAAAAACAGGTGGAGCAAAACCGTTTAAGAATTAAAAATACGTACTAAATCAGCAAATTGAATCAAATGTTCCCAACTCAAAATAGAAAACTTAGTTAATATGCTACAATGGTGAAAACTGTTTGGTTTTTATCCAAGACCTTAAGAGTTTGTTTATATATATATATATATATATATATATATAGTGGACAACACACACCAAGAAGACTTGAAATCACTTGAAGTGAGATAAAACTATTTACTAGCTAAATATAGTAAGCAAAATCATGATAGCTAAAGTTCTTAAGACTTTATATCAGCTCAAAATGTTCTGCTGATTTTCAGGTAAACTGGAATGAGGTTCCTGAAGACAACCGTCAGCTACAGCACAGTTAATGTTCCACAAAAGACTTTGCTCTAAAGCGGGAACTGTCAATTGATTCTTCAGTTAGGGCCATTTTTGATTAGGGTTAAGGCCGTTTCACACTGAGCATGCAAAGTTTGAATGTGAATGAAGACAAACAACTTTGACTAGCAAGGAAAAAAATATTTTATAAAAACTTAAGTCTCTGCAGTGCCTAAAACCTGAAGTCTCTGCAGTGCAGTGCTCAAACCTTCAGTAATATATTCAGTTAAAACTATTTTTAAATAACCAAATGATGACCTACAGCAACCGCTTCAGTTAAGATCACTTAAGTTGTGTACAAACTCACCAGGAGGGCATACAAAGATATCACAAGCTCTTTTTACTGTTCAAAATATCTGAATAGGTCCGTGTCAGTTGTGATAGAGACACAGAATTATATTAGCAGACTGATTAATCTAATCAGAAACTGGTCAAAAGTTCAGCTCCCAACTTACACCAGTTACAAAAACGCAGATGACATGCTTTATTCATCAAATTAAATATTAACAGGAAAAAAACCGATGACTATATCTTGGCTAGACAAAGCAATAAGCAATTACACCTCACAACAACAAAGTTCACACAATGCCAGCTCATCTGAAACTCTTTTACCAGAGGGGAAACTCAGAACACCTCAATTTCATGTGATTTTGGGCACCTCATTTATAAAATGTTGTGTAGAAACCATCTTATATTTGGTCTACGATCATTCCTCAAATGTGCATATGTGTGATTCAGAGAAAATGAACAGTTGTGCAATCTGTAAATCGCAAATGATCTTGAAATTGTATGTAACTCAATGTGTAAGTCACTTTGGATAAAAACATCTGCCAAGTACACAAATGTAAATGAATGGTTAAATACTAGGGAGCTAGACCATTTAAGCCATTGTAAGCAGCAAAAAATTTTAATCTATAAAAAAAAACTTAATAGGTAGCCAGTGTGGAGATGGGTTATATGATTATATTTTCTTGACCTGGTATAAGAACTCTAGCAGCTGCATTTTTGGACTCAATGTTTATTGAGGATGCAGGACAACTAGCCAGAAATATATTAAATATGATGCAGATTGTATTCTAAGAGCTTCTGTGTACTGTCATGTGTCTGTTTCTGTTTAGTTCCATTTTGCCCTTATTTAGTATTTCCTGTTCTCGTTTAGTTAATCATTGCTCATTTAGATCACCTGTGTGTGCTCCTTTTGTTTGCCTGCCTTTATAAGTCCTCAGTTCTCCCCTTGTCTTTAATGTTGTTTTCAATGGTTAAGTGTGTTGATACTTATTAAAGACTCCTTTCGTGTACTCCTGCGTTGGGTGCTTACTTCTACAACCACATACCATGACATATACAGGTTTTAAGTCCAATAAATAATATCTCTGTTTTATCAGAACTTAATAGAAGAAACTGCCTAGAAATATAAATAAATGTTTTCTCATACATTCATAATGTGGACAATTAAAACAATCTGCGAACAGAAGTAGTGCATTTCTAAATGTTTACAGTGACAAAAAAAAAAAAAAAAAAAAAAAAAAAACCTTTGATATCATGGCAAATTATCAGAACAACTTTATTAATTACTTGTTAAAAAAATAAAGATTTCACTCTGAAACAATTGAAACAGATTTTGTTCTAGTTTTCTACTATGTCCAAAAAAAGTTCTTAATTTCCATCGCTCAAGCCGTTTATAGTCCCTGCAAAAGTCCATCAACTCCTGCACGTTCTTTAAGGACCAAATGACCACCCTTACCAAAAAGTAGTATACTTCAAGTTTATTTTATTAAGTATACTTAAGTAAAGTTCAAGTATATTTTTAAGTATACTTTATGTAGTAAGTATGCAAATATCAGTGTACTAGCAGTATACTTGTAAGTGTACTATTTCAATACTCCTTGGGACTAAATTGGCCCACTTTCTAGTATATAAAAGTACACTTTTAAGTATACTTTTAGTATAACAGTAGTAAACTTTGAGTACACAACTAGTTTACATCAATGTTTTTAGCTTGTACTGCAACTGTACTAAAAGTGAACATAAGTATACTGATAGTTTACTAATTAAATACTTATAGTAGCATTTTTAGTACACTTTGAAGTATAGTCTCAGTAACTACTAGTTTAGTAGTTTTATACTGCAAGTATACTCGTAAGTTTTTTTTAAGTGAACTTTACATCAGAATTTAAGTATACTACTATGTCCTTATTTAGGTATTAATTTGTATATATTTTGTTATATGAATATCTGAACATACAAAACATCAAAAGAATATTTTTAATACTAGCCTATTGAATAGGTGTAATTTGCAGGTGGGACATGTCCCCACGACCCCACCACTTTTTGCAACATCTCACGGTGCCGCATGGATGTACCTAAAAGAAAGAAACATCTCCATTCGATAAGAAATTCACTGGTGTGTGTTAAATAACAGGCGATCTATCGCTGGTATGTGTTGTTGTTGTTAAAATAATGGCGAGTGCTTGTTGCCGCTGTTATCATGTCTTCACACAGACAATCGAGCGCTTCGTTCTGGTAAAAGTACAAAACAAAATCCACACAAATGTGTCCCAGCTCTTGATACACAATCACTGATGAACACTTTTGGTTTTAATGAGAAAAAAAAAAATCTATATGAGAGTGGATTAGCACCCAGAACCTCAGAAATGCTTGACAAAAGCTCTACCGCTAGACTATCAATGCACACTAGCAAAATATGCGAATTTATGTATTTATTCACTGCTGTGAAGAATCTCGGCACTAATTACATTCTATTATTAATATTTACATTTACAGGTGCATCTCAATAAATTAGAATGTCGTGGAAAAGTTAATTTATTTCAGTAATTCAACTCAAATTGTGAAACTCGTGTATTAAATAAATTCAATGCACACAGACTGAAGTAGTTTAAGTCTTTAGTTCTTTTAATTGTGATGATTTTGGCTCACATTTAACAAAAACCCACCAATTCACTATCTCAACAAATTAGAATATGGTGACATGCCAATCAGCTAATCAACTCAAAACACCTGCAAAAGTTTCCTGAGCCTTCAAAATGGTCTCTCAGTTTGGTTCACTAGGCTACACAATCATGGGGAAGACTGCTGATCTGACAGTTGTCCAGAAGACAATCATTGACACCCTTCACAAGGAGGGTAAGTCACAAGGAATGGATTGAGGCTGGGGTCAAGGCATCAAGAGCCACCACACACAGACGTGTCAAGGAATTTGGCTACAGTTGTCGTATTCCTCTTGTTAAGCCACTCCTGAACCATAGACAGCGTCAGAGGCGTCTTACCTGGGCTAAGGAGAAGAAGAACTGGACTGTTGCCCAGTGGTCCAAAGTCCTCTTTTCAGATGAGAGCAAGTTTTGTATTTCATTTGGAAACCAAGGTCCTAGAGTCTGGAGGAAGGGTGGAGAAGCTCATAGCCAAAGTTGCTTGAAGTCCAGTGTTAAGTTTCCACAGTCTGTGATGATTTGGGGTGCAATGTCATCTGCTGGTGTTGGTCCATTGTGTTTTTTGAAAACCAAAGTCACTGCACCCGTTTACCAAGAAATTTTGGAGCACTTCATGCTTCCTTCTGCTGACCAGCTTTTTAAAGATGCTGATTTCATTTTCCAGCAGGATTTGGCACCTGCCCACACTGCCAAAAGCACCAAAAGTTGGTTAAATGACCATGGTCTTGGTGTGCTTGACTGGCCAGCAAACTCACCAGACCTGAACCCCATAGAGAATATATGGGGTATTGTCAAGAGGAAAATGAGAAACAAGAGACCAAAAAATGCAGATGAGCTGAAGGCCACTGTCAAAGAAACCTGGGCTTCCATACCACCTCAGCAGTGCCACAAACTGATCACCTCCATGCCACGCCGAATTGAGGCAGTAATTAAAGCAAAAGGAGCCCCTACCAAGTATTGAGTACATATACAGTAAATGAACATACTTTCCAGAAGGCCAACAATTCACTAAAAATGTTTTTTTATTGGTCTTATGAAGTATTCTAATTTGTTGAGAGTGAATTGGTGGGTTTTTTTTAAATGTGAGCCAAAATCATCATAATTAAAAGAACCAAAGACTTAAACTACTTCAGTCTGTGTGCATTGCATTTATTTAATACACGTGTTTCACAATTTGAGCTGAATTACTGAAATAAATGAACTTTTCCACGACATTCTAATTTATTGAGATACACCTGTATATTAACATAGTCACTTTGTGCTGCTGCACTGCCTGCACTGTCAGTAGTTACGCCACTGACCCGTGATATGAGATTTTGGCCATATTGCCCATCTAAGTCATTCATCACACACTATCAACAGTCATGTAGGCTGCACTTCTTGTATTTCGTTTGGGCACCACAAGGTGTCACTGTGGCCTCAAAGCTTACCCCTCGCCTACTCTGGCTCGATTGGTATTCCTGAGGCAAAACACGCCCTCCTCATTACCCTACGGACAAAGAAATGTAGAAATAAATTAATGTGGAAATAAATACGTAAATAAATACATAAATGTGAAAATAAATAAAAGTGGAAATAAATAAATGTGGTTAAAAATACATAAGGAAATAAAATTATAAATAATTATTATTAATATTATTATTTTTACTTTTCTTTGTACATTTATTTATATATTTATTTATATATTTATTTGCTTTTTAACATTTCTTTGTACATTTATTTATTTATTCATGTATAATTATGGCAGGATTGGCATTCCATAGGAGGGGGCCAAACTTCTGGCTGTGTCATCATCACCATCAGCTGTGTGCTCATGGACAGTGTGTACAATCATTTAGCAGGATCACACACACATACAGAATGCTGTATTGATAATCAGCCACGCCGCTCTCACATGCTCTGAAGGAGTGTGAACAAACACAGCTGTTCTCTGATGCCTAGGTAAAGTCCCGCTGCTGCCACACACACACACACACACCTGCTGCAAACCTTTTACTGGGAAACTCAGATCAGTGCTATATAATATAATACACAACATAGTACTCAATATATATTAGTTAACCATTTAACCAAGCACATTTGACCAATTCCAAATAAATCATCAATATGTGATCTAATGAGAGATATTCTTTTGGATCTGGTGTTACAGCTGAGTACAGGAGCAGGGGAAACTCTCCAGAGATGTAACTGGATGTGTTTAGATGCGTGGGAAAGTGTGTGCGTGTGTTTGTGCAGATAAGGCACTGAGTAGTATGTGAAAAGCATGTGTGAGAGAGAGAGAGTATGTGAATGTGTTAGATCCGTTTGCTGTGTTTTAGCCAGGTGGTTCTATCATTACACATGCTCTTCTATTAATACAGCAGAGGGGAGACGTTTACAGTCAAGATAGTTACACGATGGACTAAATTGAACCCAGACAGACGGGCAAAAAGAGAGAGGGAGACGGGTTCACAAACAGAAAGAAAGAGTGACAATGAGAGTGAGAACAGGAATGGGAGTCTAAACATCAAGCATGGGTTGGATTAATGCCTTTATTTTGTTCAAATAGGTGTACACTATTTATTTATTTGTTTGTATGGTTGGTTGGTTTAGCCTCATTTGCCCTCTTCCCGGCATGCACCGGTGTATAAATAATTAATCCGGCTGTATTGCTTGACCATTTAAATGAATAAAAAATTAAATGGAATTAATTATTAAGTTTTTAAAATGTTTTTGAAAGAAGTCTCTTATGTTCACCAAAGCTCCATTTATTTGATTGAAAACGCAATAAAAACAGTAGTAGTGTGAAATATTATTACAATTTAAAATAACTTTTTTTTTATTTTTATATATTTTAAAATGTAATTTATTTCTGTGATTGCAAAGCTGAAATGCTCAAATCATTCTAATATGCTGATATGCTAATATATATCTAACATGCTTCTTTGTTTATATATCAAAGAACCATTCTGCTGCTTTATGAAAAACACATACTTATTATAAAATAGCATACATTAAAATGTATAATATATGTTATCGAAACCTTTTTACAATGTAGTACAACATGGAAGTGTGTGATAAAGAAAACATTATCACTCTCAGAGAAAGTGTGTGTGCATGTGTGTTTGTTTGTGTGTGTTTACTGTATTGTTCTGGCTGCCTGACCTTCTCTATCTGATAAGTGAATAAAGTAAACATAAAGGAGAAGAAGGGTAAAACAATCGTGGGGAGGAATGAAAGCTAATAATGAGAAATTAAGGACAGAAGTTTAAAAAAAAATCTGGTTGAATGAGAAAGGTATAAAACAGAGAGAGAGAGGAAGTGTGTGAGCTGATTTGTTGGTTTTAAACAGGCGGTATTTGGCCAAAGACCAGATGCTGTTTAACAGGCTCCCCTGAGGAACATGAACCAATACACACAAACACACACATAAACAGAGCTGCACGCTGCAGGCCAGATTCCATTCAGCAATTTCACTTTTTCCATGAGAAAAACAATGTAGCACCAAACAAAAGCTGGTGGTGTGGAACAACTTTAAGACTATTTTACACTGTGTAAAGACAGCTTCACGCATTCCCGCAAGTTGTGAAAACCAACAACTCACAAACATTTCAAACTAGCTTTAGCAACAGCTGTTTACCACAGTGGCTAGAATACGAAAAAGAACCAAATAGCTCCATGAAACACATGTATGAAGTAAACAATTAAAACATGTTACGTTTCAAATTACAGAGTGCCAATCTGTAATGTTTCAAATATGTTCACATCAATTCTGCTACAGCTGAGAGGGCAAATAGGTTGACTGAGGATTTGAGGAAAGGAGAGAAGGAGGAGAAAGCGAGGGATTACACAGAGTCAAGTCATTTCCGCTATGCTGAGGGGTCAAAGTCTTCAACACTGTTCCTGAACTTTTAATATCAAGAGTTACACTATAGAGAGAGAAAGACATATTGTTTTTAAACAAGTGGCCACACTTTGAGTTTGAAACTGTTTCAGATATTTTGCATTCACACTGTACAGTAGATATCATATCCGATCAGGTGATGGTGCTAAAAACACAGTTTTTTAAAGGACTGCATCCTGTGTCAATATACAGATATTATAATATTCTATATATGATGTTCTAAGGGGTCAGTAAGATGTTTTGGAAAGAAATTAAAACATCTAATCAAAAAGGTCATTAAACTGATCAAAATTGGCAGTATAGACATTTCTAATGCTAGTAAAGATTTTGCATAAATGTTTTACGAACTTTCTAATAATCAAAGAACCCTGAAAAAACAAAAATACTAAGCAGCATAACTTTTCAACATTGATAATAATAAATATTTCTTGAGCAGCAAATCAGCATATTAGAATGATTTCTGAAGGATCATGTGACACTGAAGACTGAAGTAGTGACCCTGAAAATTCAGCTTTGCATCACAAGAATAAATTACATGTTAAAATATATTCAAATTGAAACAGTTCTTTTAAAATTGTAATAATATTTCACAATATTACTGATTTTCCTGTATTTTTGATCAAATAAATGCAGCCTTGATGAACATAAGAAACTTCATTCGATCCTAAACTCATAACTAAAACCCAAAACTATTGCTTTTCAACTAAATTCAACTTACTACTATGATGTTTAGATGTTTTTACTGGAAAACAAGACTAAAATACATTTTGAAAAGTATATTATTCAATACTAAAATTACTGTTAAAATTTGTAGTTTTATTAAAGAAATGCTTGATTATTATTGAGTATTATTTAAAAAAACAGCTGCCTATAGAGTGGATAATAAAGTGGAGTCCTAATAAAAAAAAATTAAGTTTAATAATTTTATTATTATTATTTATTTATTTATTTTCGATAATATTAATCATATTAAGGGTTTGACGGCCTGCCTTTGTTCTTTGGTTCAGTCATATACGTACCTGCTGGTTGCAGTACAGTACTTCTTGGAAATGCAATCCATTCCCTCTCTGTCACAACTAACTAAACTCAAAATAACTGGCTATATAGGATTTGGATATCTGGGATGGAGTATGTGAGCGCTGCACGCTTGCATGTGAGTGGGTTCGTGACACGCATTCATAAACTGTGAGGAAAATTTATAATCCCTTTACGCTTTTGCCAAAGGCTAGTTGAAAAGTTCAGCACATTATTCATTCAGTTACACGAAGCAGAGCTGCTTTAATACATAACAATACACTCACACTAGGCTTAAGATCTGTGTTTCATATTTGGGCGATATTGTCAAAGTCATCTCATAAAAATCCCAGTGGTACAAACAGAGAGCAAAACTGTTGACTCACAGGGCTAAAGCTAAAAATCCCCTTTAAGAATCAAAGCTTCATGTACAAAGTCTAAAACTCACAAACCCAAAGTGTACACATCAATTTAGTGCTTAGAAAAAATATATATATATATATATATATATATATATATATATATATATTCTGAGGAGTGAATTTCATCTCGTGAAAACAACTTAAAACTGCTATGCATTCAACAGTCATATGCATCTCACATTACTAGCTATCAGCACTACACCAATCTAACTTAACGTGATGTTTCTTACATTACTGTTTGCTAAATACAGCATTGTGATGTTGCATTAAAAAATATTTGACAAGTTCAAGTCCTGGTTGGGCATTTGGCACTGGTGTCTCAGTGCTACTTTGGGTGAATGTCGGAAGTATACTGTGACACCATTGATTTTCCCAAGACACAAGCTATAAATAACTGTTTTCACACTAATACAACTAAGTGACAGATCTTCGAGCTTAACATGACAAGAAAACCTCCATGTAAGCAAAATGCTATTCAAAACAACCTAAGCCAGAACAACAACAACAAAAAGTTCCATGGAAACAATTTCCTAAAATATTGCTAACTGCTGTAAAATCAAAACAGCAAAAAACACTTTTACTGTAAAAACAACAAAGGTGCCAATAAATTGTTCGGTTAATTTTCGCGGGAAAAATTTCAATAGGAACTTTTGCATGAAGGCGAAAGATTTCCACACACATTTTGCCGCGAATTCTCCGCGTTGAACAGAATTGCTGCTTAGTTTGAAACCCTTAGGAAAATTAATCATGGTTAAATAAAACCAAAATACATACTATAGTTAAACCATAGTAGGCTAACCATAGGTTTAACAATGGTATTTGTAGTAAAACTGTGGTTATACACATGGTAATCAATACACCAAAAATTTTATACACTTTTACTATAATAAAAATGGTTAATTTTCGTAAGGGATGTGAATTTTGTGTTAGTTATGCTTCATCTACACTAGGCTACTGACAGTATACAATGACCAGTATTGCCCGGGAAATGGTATAAAGAACGCTAATATTCCATTCCAAACTCAGCCTACTGTATACGCACAGTAGTGTACACTGCATATTTCTAGTATGGTATATTAATGGAACATACCCCTTGTCACCACAGCCCGGCGACGGAGAGTTGTGTCAAGCCTGAAGAGTTTTGCTCCTCCTTCCTAAAACTCTGGAGGTGTTGCGCTCCTGCCATTCAGTAAAAACACCATCGTGTTCCTGAAGTTCAGACGTCTGGCTGGACGCAACCTGTACGGATCAGGGAGGGTATGTGCGCTGTATGGTGATGTGTGTCAGAGCTTCCCTTCAGGAGAAAGTATTTCTACCGTACAAGAGTTTTGAAAGTCATTCTTTTATTACGTGGTCTCTTGTGGATAAAACAAGGCACGCTTGCTTCACGTTTCGCATTTTACAGGTAAGCACTGCAACGATTTATTTCTAGATGTTCGCTGAATATAACACAATATACACACAATCTTTAATATATCTTTATGGGTTCTTTAATAGATGGGTTGCACAAAACATTTCATTGTGCACACTGGAAATAATAATAGGGAACTCATTTTTAATTCTGAAACTTTTGTTGCGAAAACAAATTTTGACAGTAAACAACAATGTTAAAACGTTTGAAAGTTTCTTGCCTGGTCTCATGAGCACTCAAAGTGGTTTCACTAAAGCATGTCTGTTTTAAAATTATGTGCTTCGTACCAGGTAACCCAAGTAAATATATCATATTGTGCAAGGACTGTTTGGTCGGTGATGAATGGTTGTGAAATAAAGTCCCTCTGTTTATCTCATTATCCCTCGCATAATAAACATATACATAACGAAACAAATATATTTGTGTGAAGCGACAAATCTTGATGAGTCAGGAACTTATTCGGATGTGAATCTTAAAACACAACAACACTTTTATGTATTAGGCTATATTATATTTTACATTTATATTCTATATTACATTTTTATTGCATTATTTTATATGTGCGAATATTGTGGTGTGTTTTGGGGCTGACATCTCTAGTTACGGTTTGAGTGGTTTTAGCTATATGCATGTGTGAATAAATTGCAAAAACACCAGTGTGTGCTTTTAACCACAAAGTTAGATTAAAGGTTAGTAGCGTTCTCCTGGGGAGATATCCACAACAGTTCCATTCATTATCAGTCGCTACATCTACAAAACAAAGTGCTATCAATCTTACACTGTAACGATTTTTGTCATTTGAACAGTATTTTACTGTAATATGTACAGTAACATACTGTAAAATGTATATACAGTATTTTACTCTAAACTGCAAAGGATTATGGGAAAGTATATGGTCACTACAGTAAACTACTGTAAATTTACAGTAGTGAACTTGCCCGCGAAAAACTGACCAATGGCAAGGGAGATTTATTGTGTTTGCTGTTTGGTGGAAGCAGCGGTAAAAGGACAAAAGAGACACGTTGCACTGTACAAAAAGGTTAGTATATTATTTCTGTTTTATGCAAAACTGAGATATTTTAATATGTTTTAACTTGTTAACAGCAAACTAACATTATTCATCGTGTCGTTTTTCATGTCGGGAGTTGGGGTCTTTTTTTCTGACTGACGGCCGGATTAACTCCGCCATAACGGTGATAACATTGACTGGTGAGTAAATTAATGTCACCTATTTAGTCAAAATAAACCTTAGTTAAACCGAGAAACACGTTTATAGGTTCTGCTGTCCTTTAATGCAAGTTAGTTAATCTGGCGAGTCCTTAATTAACCTTAACAACGAACTAACGTGAAATAACGTTACTGAGGTAAAGTGCCTAACGTTAGGCAACACCACTGTTTCAGAGGAGATTTTAAACAGTTTTTCAAGTACTTTTTTTGTTTGTTCTTTTCAAGTTTCTAGTGTAGATGTCGTCTGCAACATCGGAGGTGTATTTTGGTGCCTCTTCTTATGAATGCCATCGATGATAACATCAACTGGTAAATTAATAATGTCAGTTAGCCGAAGTTAACGAACACCGAGAAGCATAATATCTTTTGTACACTGCCTCTTTATCTCAAGTGTAATTCTCTTCAAATGCTATTTAAGTTAGAAACGTGTGTACCAATGTTGTATGTAACTTTAGAGACGGTCCCTATTCAGTGAGACGAAAACCAGGAGCTAACATGAAATACTGAGGAAAACTGAGTTAAGAAATACCACTGTAAAGTACATCTTTTGTATTTTATTTTCAAGTTTGTGGTCTTGTGGTCATGTCGTCTGCATTGGAGGAGTATTGGAGTCTTTTCCTGTGATTGCCGTCGTAACAACAGACGAGCTTTCATCAACTTAACTAATGTTACTAAAGTAGTCAAATTAGCCACGGGCTGCTGATCTCCACTAACTCACAGAACCAGTTTACTTTTGAAAGAGAGGAACGGGTTAGCAATATATTAATATAGTAAGTTTTTCTAATAAATATTAAAAATGTGTTAAAACTTTACAATAAGGTTCATTAGTTAAAATAAACGTTAGTTAAAAACATTAATGAACAATACTTCTACAGCATTTACTAATCTTGGTTAATGTTAATTTCAGCATTTACTAATGCATTATTAAAATCAGAAGTTGTGTTTGTTAACATTAGTTAATGCACTGCGAACTAACATGAATAAACAACAACTATTTTCATTAACTAACATTAACAAAGATGAATAAATAGTGTAATAAATGCATTGTTCATTGTTTGTTCATGTTAGTTAATACATTAACTAATGTTTACAAATGACACCTTATTGTAAAGTGTTAACAAAAATGTTTATTTTATTAAAAATGTTTGTATTACTGTGCGGTAGTTTTTTTCTGATCATAAACTATAGTAACACTAAAAGGGTGTTGTGACTCTATCTGTTACAGGAGATTTCTTCAAGCAAAACAGGATCCTGACTACGAGGGCCGAATCATCATACAGCCAGCTGTCCATTTTACAGAAATGCAGAATTAGGTAACCCAAAATACATTTTGTTTTACATTGCATTTACATTTATGCATTTGCCAGATGCTCTTATCCAAAGCAAGTTATATTGTATTTAAAGTAGGGGAGCACGGGGCACAACCTAACACTGTTTGACTTTCTTAGTTTGTGTAAATCCACATGGGGTTCAGAGTATAATTTTTTTATACACTTTAATTTCATACTTGTCTAGTACAAATATGTTGCGTTGTTACATAATTAAAGTGTATATGTTTTTCGTTATTTATCTCAAAAGAATGGAAGTGAAATGTGACAACATGCCCCGTAGGTGGGGTACATTGTAACATGTGAGGGCCACGTTGTAATATAACCATATGACAGCTTAAAATAATATCGGATCTAATGAAAATATATACAAACTAAAATATTTTGTCAATAAAATAAAATCATTAACTTTTTCAAATAAAATAATGGCATTTTTTAAAGTCGGCATGAAACGGAAGTTGCGACTGTCTTTTTTTCTCTACTGTGACGTATATCCGAGTGAAACGGCATCTGAAATGAGACTTGATTTCGTCCTTCGGGAATTGATTGGATCGTTGGAAGTTGGGGCGTTACTAACAAAATGGAGGCAGATCTGAAATGCCGGTTTGCAGTTAGTGGTGGGGGATTTCTTGCCACTGGATTCACCGCCGACACCCAAACATGAATAAATGAGTTATTTATTAGGGATGACGACCACGATCAACAGCACAAAACATGCCTAAACAGCCCGAGAGAGAGAGAGAGAGAGCGAGAGATTGCCTGAATGACTAAGCGCGTCCTCCATCAGGTTAAGTCATATTCATGAAACAAATTAGTTTGCGATGTCCTAAGAGTAATGTTGTCTTAATATCCTAATATCTTTTCAGTGTTTAAGGGTACTCCCACACGACTGGTGTCAGTGCTATAAAGTGAAGCATCAGCTTCATCTCTTCCCCTGTCATTTATCCCAGCGTTTAACCCTTACGTCACTAGCTCCGCCCTTGCGCCATCACTCGTGACCAGAAGACTAGAGGAGTCGGGAGGGGGAGGGGAGGTTAGCATTTTTGATTAAAGATTACAAGGGCACATGAATTTTAAAAAAATAATGAAGTGCACGGATAAATTATTTATAATAAACACTACAGTATTCCATCAAAAAATAAGAATATTCAATTTTGATTTCATGCCGACTTTAAGAATTAAAAATAATCTAATTTTGGAGTTTGACAATGAACACATTGCAACCATGCTTGGGACGGCCCTGATCGCAACACACAGCTATGTGTACAGTGTAGTTCAAAACAGAGTGCATTCAGAAATTCAGAAATGATACACTCCCCTCCCTCCACACACAGCTGTCATAGGACACGAGGCACATAAACGAGTCAAAATGCTTTACGTTTCTTGAAATAATAATTTCTGAACATTAAACATCGATTGTCAGTCTTTATTCACCTGCTTCTTGTGGCTTCTCATTAAAACTCATAAAAGTAAATGGTGTAAATTGCATCGCTAATGTCATAGAATAGCATAGTTTAATAATAGCGGGTCACATTGTAACACAGTATAACAATGTTCCCCATCTGTGCAACTGGAATTTAAAACTGGTTAGTGTCTTCTGCTAGTTAGCAAAGCATTTTAAAACTATCTAAACTGATAAATAACAGATTGGAGGTTAAAATATTAGCAGATTTGTCTAATTTTAAATGAATGCTAAAAACTGAGATGACAAAATTTACTTCAGCCAGAAATGTACTTCTACTTTGGTAGAATAAATATTCAGCGACATCTTCAAAAGATTTTTGAATTTTGGTGCACTTTATTCTCTATATAGTGTTGATATGGCAGCTAGTAAATACTGTAAATTTGGTTATGCTAGCATGTGTGGAAATATTTAAACCATGTGTGTTACAACTAACCCTGTGCCCTGCGCTCCCCTACACATTTTATTAAGTTATTCATTCCTTGGGATGAAAATATTATTCAAACGTTATTCAATCAAACGGGGCGGCGCTAGGGGTGGGCTAAGGGGGCTGAAGCCCCGAATGTTTTTATTACCATGTCTTGTGCGCATCAAGATTGAGTTTTCATGCATATTAAAATTATTTCTGTTAAACCAGCACTTAAACAGCAAAATACAGCTGCTTCAGGTATCTTTAGCTTACTGTAGCCTATAAATTCATAATACCGATATCCCCATCTGACAAAATTAGATTATTGTTACTGTATAGCAACAAATACAGATTTTTAATCATGGTATTATAAGCACAGATTTTCTAGGACACACACACATTTAGAATGACTAGATTATATGAACAGATTGGTTAGCATTTAGCATGGTCTGTGGCAGATTTTACTAAGTGTCAGGACAACAAAATTCAATAAACGAAGTTAATATTAAGTGATTTAAATCATGAAGAAAATATTGTCTTTTTGCTCTATTTCACAAAAACGGTTCTAAACAAAGCCATGTTGTGCCTCTGCACACAACAGTGTTTCATTACTGAAATTACTGATTGGTAATTTTAGTCTCATTTTTTAAAAGTATCATTCTATGTTTTTTCCCTATCATTACATATTTTTGTGTTAAATTTTTTTTGTGTTTATATTTAAAACATTAATTTCATAATATTATTTATGAAATTTGTAAGTGCAAATTATAATTAATTACACTTGTCGCTTTAAAATAAAATTAAGCCACTTAGCCAATGTAACTTTTCAGCATAGCCTGTTTTATTTGACTTGTATCCCGTGTATTCTGATACATAAATTAATGTCTCCGGGCTAAGCCCTGGATATCCACTCACCCTAGAACCGCCCCTGGAATCAAACCCATTAATTCAGCATTCTAGCACTTTGCTCTACTGATTGAGAATGCATTGTAAAAAAATGGAGCTTTAATAATTTGAATGTGATGGATTATCAACTAATTATGTACCTTCCCTTGTAGGTGTGTTCAGATGTAGTATATAAGGTTTTATTAACATCAAAGTGCATACAGCACCAAGTTTGACAGTTCAGGCAAATTCTGTAAACACTGCTTTGAAAAATAATGCTTTTTTTTCTTTCTTGTGGTTGCAGGTTCATTCAGACGGTCAATCTTTGTGGCACCAAATGCATTGAAAGTTGTCACAGATCAGCTGGATTTCTGGAAAGAGGGTGCAAAGAAAAAGGATCTGCCTGAATCCCATCCTGCTGTTTCTCATCAGAGAGCTTATCAACTTTGACTGTCAAAATTAATGAAATTTAACACAACAACACAAACTCATTTTTACTGTATTATTTGATTTTATTAACACTACCAGTCAAAAGTTTTTGAAAAGTAAGATTTTTAATGTTTTTAAAGAAGCTTCTTCTGCTCACCAAGCCTGCATTTATCAAAGTACAGCAAAAACAGTACAATTTTGAAATATTTTTACCATTTAAAATAAATGTTTTCTCTTTGAATATATTTTAAAATGTAGTTTATTCCTGTCATCAAAGCTGAATTTTTAACATTATTACTCCAGTCTTCAGTGTCACATAATCCTTTAGAAATCATTCTAATATTCTGATTTGCTGATCAAAAAAAACTATTATTATTATTATTATTATTATTATTATTATTATTATTATGTTGAAAACAGCTGTCTATTTTTTTTTAGGTTTCCTTGATGAATAGAAAGTTAAGAAGAACAGCACTGATCTATAATAGAAATATTTTGTAACATTATAAATTTCTTTATCTTCACTTTTGATCAATTTAAATCCTTGTTAAATAAAAGGATGGTTTTAAAGATTTAGCTTTGATCACAGGAATAAATTACATTTTAAAATATATTCAAATAGAAAGATGTTATTTTAAATAGTAAAAATATTTCACAGTATTACTGCTTTTGCTGTATTTTGGATCAAATAAATGAAGGCTTGGTGAGCAAAAGAGAATTCTTTAAAAACATTAAAAATCTTACTGTTCAAAAACTTTTGACTGAGTGTACTTACTTGTTTTTCAGTATGTGTATGTTTTGCCATGATACAAACTGCCCAGGGGACTGTGATGATGTCCTTTTTTCAGCTAGTTCATCCTAGAGATCAAGACTTGTAATTTGTATTTTTAAAAAGAAAATGTTCAACAATTAAAAAGAATATTATCAGAACTAATTCTCATGAGTTATTGTGATTTTTATGGGGTGGTAAAAATCATGGAATATAGTGCTGTACCACAATTTGTTTTTTACAGGTAAAAAATGTTTAAACTACTTGAAAATAAACACTACAGCACAGATACTGTAAATGAAAATACAGTAATAATACTGTAAATGAAAATACGGTAACTGCTGTAATTGAAAATACAGTAGCAATACTGTAAACGAAAATATAGTAATAATACTGTAAATAAAAATACAGTAATAATACTGTAAACGAAAATATAGTAATAATACTGTAAATAAAAATACAGTAAAACCATTATTATACTGTAAATGCAATTACAGTAATAATACTGTAACCATTTTTACAGTAACTTACTGGCATCCAGCTGCCAGTAAGTTACTGTAAAATTTACAGCAATCTTTTTACAGTGTAGACATTACAAATAATTACAAATAGACTATATCACATAAACAGTGCCGGGACGCCACAAGACAGCGTTGCGCAAGACCAACATCAGCAGCATCATAGCAAAGTGTCATAGCATCTTTTTTGATATTAATTTAAGTTATATAAAAGGGTTAAACAGTACATGTGGTGTAGAGTAGATTATGCTCAGTTATTCTGGCTTTTAAACCCATTATCATTGTTGCTTCAAAGAAACCTCAACAGTTGAGGAGAAAAGTTTTGTGGAGGACTCTATTAAGAAGTACTTTGGAGCAAGGGTTGAATGACATGCTGAGATTCTGGCCATTCATTTTAGTGATTCTGAATAGTTCTGGTAATCCTCCTCAGCTGTACGCCACTTTTCTTTGCCCAGTGGTTGGAAAGAGGTCTGAAGGAGATCCTGAAATGGTCATAACCTTTAAATACCCACTAGATTATTACAACATATGAGGTGTAGCATCTGTGAAGTTACCCATTATACAGGTTTTAGCAAACAAGTCTTAAAAATGAAGGTTTCAAAAGGGGGTTTTCACAACAATTACATAGAAGAACCATATTTGATTCCCCAAAAAACCTTCTTAAAAGAACCACTTTTCTTAGTGTGAAGAACATTTTAAGAATCCTTTTCCACTTTAAAGAACCTTTTGTGCAATGGAGAGATCCCATAGTTGGTAAAGATTCTTCATAGAACCATCAATGCCAATAAAGAACCTGTTTTTAAAAGTGCACACTCTCTAAAGAGGACTTGAGGTTTTTAATCTTTAGCATGTCCTTGAGAAAACCATATTTTGCTGGCAGGAACTCAGAAACCAATATGCTGGTCTAAAGATCCTGTAATGTAACAAACTATTTTAATCTTCAACCATAAGAACCACATAAGCATCTCAAGAACTTTATATACTCTTCTGGAAGACTTGAGAACGCTTTGAAGAACCTTTATTTTTTGGCAGTGTGCAGATGAAGTTTCAACAGTTAACAGATTGCATAAGCACACATTCGTACTGCACTCAACTGACTCTTTGGGCAGAAAACTCAAGTTATTATTTGCTTGTTTAGTGAAATATTGTTTATGAATGATGTCAAAGCAGACCAAGAACCCAGCTGCGAGTTAAATCTGATCTGTTAGTAATCTGGGCCGCATTCCTTATGTAATGTGCGATAATAACTGTAGTAAGCATGTTAACACGTTCTTCTTGTTTTTGTTCGGTAAGACTTAGAGATCAGCAGGCAGGCTGCCAGTCATCGTTTGGGAGAGGCAAACACAAAGGGGACACTTAGGTTAAGAAGGAGGGATGAGCGTATGAGAAAAGCAAAGACAGAGATATAGAAGGAGTGTAAGCAAAAAGCGCAGGCAAACATTCCTGACGCGGTGTCTCAGCAATTTAATTAAAGGGACTAGTGGGATGTTATAGTGGGCATTCGGAGGTGAAGGCTTAACCCCCCCTTGCCAGGATTGGACTAATCCCAAGGGTCAGCTCATAAGTGCTCGGGTCATGCCACCATGACAACTAAATAGGGGAGTATCTCAAAAGGAGCTTTCCAGTCACAGTTAATAACTGCATGATGGACGTTAAGACACAGTGAGCAGGAATAAGTGTGTGCAGATGCTAAGTTAAGAATGGCCTTAATTAGTCTACGGTAGAGTCAAGTGTCTGACATCTGAAGGTTATTTAGTTAGAAACACTTTGATTGAGCCTTTTGTGTCTTGAGTGCGACTCTGGCTGTTGTTAAAGGTCAGATGGAAACTCTAGAAACACGTCATTTGTTGTTTGGATTATACTGATCACTCAAAATCACAAAAATCTGTTGCAGTAATGACTGCCAAAGCATGAGCCCTCCTACTAAGGCTGGGATTTGATTTTCCTTTGGTTTCTTCCTCCTTGTTGGGTAAACAAAGAGTTGCAATACAGGAGCATTAAGCATGAAACAATGGGACAACATTCAACCTTACTAGTGTCAGAAAGCTCACAAGAAGTTCAGTGTATTTCCTGCACCTTGTATGTTCTTTTATTTTATTTTTTTTATTATTATTTATTTTATTTTATTATGTGTTCAGCTACTGTTTAACACATTTTACCTCAAATTCTACCTCAAAAAGTTTGATGTTCTTAGATTCCGTATGGGCCTATTTTAACCTTAAAAATATATAGAAACACAAACAGAAGCATCAAAAATAATATATAATAAATGTAAAATATACATTCATATCAGGATTGTTCATATTGCAGAAAATCTCTGTGTTCTCCCTAATCTGTACACAATGAAAATTTAAGTTTGAAGTTTTCTTCAATAACTTAACTTGGTCTTAACTTAGTTCTAAAACCAATAACTTAGTTTTGGACCAGAAGTGTTGGGAAGTGACTAAAAGTAGTAATTCTAGTAACTTAACTACATTTACAGTAGCTTGAGAGGCATTATATTCAGTCAAATGTTGCTGAACATTACTATGTTTTAGATTCTTTAATTGTAAGAAAATGTAGTTGTATTTAATATAAATCTAGTTTAAATGTAAGCTTCCCCAACACTGCTGACAAGAGATAAGGAAGGCTGGTGATGAAAAGCTGAAGTACTGTATTATCTCATGTTGTGGCTTTTAGGATTTATTTTATGTATGTTCTGCTATGGTGTCCACTTGTAAAAACAGAGTTTAGATTGTAGCCCTGCTGTGTGTGTGATCATGAACAGAGTGAAGGCAAGAGATAATGCCAAAAGAAACAAAGAAAAATAAACACACACTTAAAACATAACAGAGGTCAGAATAGTGTTGGAAATAAGCATGAATAAGACTGGATGCTACACTAAAATTCTTCCTTAATAAGCAGAGACAGCTATACAAAAGCCATTCGTTGATTAAATCTCCTGAGAGGTAGGGTTTCAAAACATCTACTCTGTTTTTTTGCACATCCCGACCAACAGCACATAGCAACACTAGCTCAACCAATAGTGTGAGTTTGGGGAGGAGCTATCTGTGTATCCAACCAATAAAAGATAAAAGGAGAAACCTGTTTGAAAACAGTCATTGTTTTGCAGTTTTTGAGAGGAAATTATGCAATTCACCTTTAAGGATACAAACTCTGCAAGTAAAACGTTCCAGGTGCACTAAGAACATCTTAGAACACTCTTTATAAAACCTTTTTTCTTTCTGAATGTGAACTGTAACATATGTTGCTTTAAGATACATATGACCTTTTTCATTTACAAAAAAGAAATTAACCCATCTTTCTGTCTTGGAAATTTCAAACTGTACTTATTCTTGACAAATTATGCTCCTTCCTCATTCTAATATATATATATATATATATATATATATATATATATATATATATATATGCTTGAGGGCAGAGAGTTATGACCTTTGGCTGCGTCTGTTGGGTGGTGTTCAGGTTTTCACAAGTCAAGAACAGCAAACATCCATTTGCCGTCCTTCAAACACTGTTACTACTTTGGCTGCTACATGAGTTATATTAAAGCTGCAACAGTGAGTTCTAATACAAACATACTAAACATGCACATGACTGAAAAAGAAGATGCTCAAAAATACATACTATGTTCAAAAGTTCAAAAAGCGTTTTTTTATGCATTCAATTCAGAAGTGAGAGTAACTACACTTTACTTGTACATAAGCTTTCTATTTCAAATAAATGCTTTTCCTTTGAATCTTGAATAAATGTATCACAGTGACACTGAAGACTGGAGTAATGGCTGCCGGAAATTTAGCTTTGAATCACAGTAATAAATTAAATTTTAAAATATATTAAAATAGAAAAGAGTCATTTTTAATTGCAATATTATTTCTCTTTTTACTGTATTTTTGATCAAATAAATGTAGCACTGGTGAGCATAACAGACTTCTTTCAAAAACATAAAAAATCTTTAAAGCTAGAAACTTTCATGGATTGTTGAATGAAAAACGTCAATTCTATCATTTCTGTAGAACACAAAATAAAATCTTCTTTAAATCTTCTTTTGTGTCCAATGTTGTCCAAACAACATTGCACCCCACTGATTTTCACTGCATGGAGAAAAAAGCTCATTTTGTTGTGTTCCACAGAAGAAAGACAGTGATATTATGAGTAAATAATGACAATTATCCTTTGGAGATGTAAGTGAGATCTATTATGAATGGCTAATCCCTCTGCATATTCATATGGCAAAATCACAAAACTAACTTGAGAATACTGATAGAGTCACACTGAGGTCACTTGTACACTTTAATCGATCAGTGTGACAATTGAATGGTCTCAGAACAAATTCATCAGCAGACTGCCAAGACAGGATCAGATAAGCCTTTAAACAAACACATTGTATGGACACACACACATTGTATGGACTGTCTTTCATTGCTTTTCAGCAAGCTGCAACAGTACACAAACAGATCAGTGTGCTGGACAGTGACGGAGAACTTCCCTATAGTATTTAGTTACTTTAGCCACGCTTACACCATGTCTACACATTACAAGCAACAACTACATCATTCACAGGAGGTAAATGTTCTCCCAGGGAGCCCCAATGTCACCATGCATGGTACAAACAGGTCGGAACAGGCAGAGAAATTGATTTGGTCTTGTTCCAACATACCTCATCATCACTGGAGTTGAACTGATTCTGGTGTCACATTTGTTTATTTGTTTTAATGGGCTGACGGTTGTAAATAGATCTGCTACGTAATTCTGGACTGAGGTGTTGAGCTTTAAACAATTTTGGTATTTGATTTGTTGCCTCTTTGTTTTAAAGGCAGCTGTATTTGAGTTGTATGAACAGAGTTTTGTGTAAAACCTGATGATCATCTAAAGAGCATCTTGTTTTTCAGTGGAAGCAAGAACATCTGACCTTTTCAACAAACGAGATCATATGCTCACTATCACAAATGTGATTATTTGATTAATGGCCTAGAAATTGCGCAGAATCGTACAGTATTTCAGATTCGAGATTTGGTCTGAGAGACTAAAGCCTTTAGAGAAAACACTCAAGCTGACACAGCTGGTCAGAAGACAGGACACCCCCTGCGGGGCAAGAAGGGGGCGGTGGGGCGATTTGTTCCAGCACGTCCCAGCCGTGAGTTCTCTCACTTTTGCGCTCTGTTCAGTTAAATTTCTTTCAACTACAGGCACATTAAATTCATATTCAAATTCACATTAAAGGTTATAGTTCACCTAAAAAAATGCTGAAATTTTATCCAAGATGTTTCTTCATCAGAACAGATTTGGAGAAATTTAGTATTTTATCACTTGTTCACCAATGAATCCTCTGCAGTGAATGGGTGCCGTCAGAATAAGAATCCTGATAAAAACATCACAATAATCCACAAGTAATCCACACTACTCCAGTCCATCAGTTAACATCTTGAGAACTTGGTTAAAAGTTCATTATCCATAAACCCCTGTTGCCTTCTCACATCAAAATGCACCAACATGATTGTTTAGAACTGTTTTCATTGTAAATGGTGCTTGATCTGTGCATATTTCTCTCCTGATTCAGACAGGTCGATGTTTTCACTGGATTAAGCAATATTATGGATAGTGGACTGTCTGTTTTTGCTGGAAGAAACAGTTTAAAGTTAAAAACATCTTAATGATGAATTTGTTTCTTACAAGCATGTAGCTTTTTCACTTCACAAAGTCATTAATTGATGTACAGGAGTCATGTGGATTACTTGTGGATTATTGTGATCAGCTGTTTGGACTCTCATTTTGACGGCACCTATTCACTGCAATGGATCGCAGCTTCAGGTTCACATTTAATTCATATTCAGATTCAAATTAATCCCTTGTACATAACTAGCATGACTTTCCATGCAATATATATATCTGATTTGATTTTGTTCAACAAAAATGTTTAATTTACTTTTTCACACAATATTTTTTCACTTAATTCAGTTCACTTCTCATTCACATTCATCAGTTTCATATTCAGATTCAAATGAATGTTTTCCATGCAATCATTTTTATGGTTAACTCTGATTTCATTGTTTTTCTCTCGATCTAGCTCAGTTCAATTCATGTTCAACTTTAGGTTCTCATTCAATTCATATTCAAATTTAAATGAATTTGTTGTATAATAGTAAAAACTGCTCTTTTCCATGAAATAGTTGCTTTAATTTAGTTTCTATCTCATTCTCTTTCTCTAGCACGGATGTTTTCCACACCTGTGCAGCAGGAGTAAACGTCTGCTTGACTCTTTGACTGCAGATCAATTTTAACATCATTTAACTCTCAGGGCTTTGACTGGTGACTGACACTAGCGCCTGAAATCTCTGTACTTGCGTATGAGTCATGGCATTAATATCTATGGCGTCAAGCCAGCAATGTTTTGACACCTATTATGTGTTGCGTAGTACATGGAATAACAATAAAGAATATGTTAACTTGAATAACTTGCTGCTGAATGTGTTTAGCAGGTGTACAAGTGTTCACCTCTCAGTGATAAATATGTTTGTATGGTGTGTGTGCGTTTGTTTTTCTTTGAGAGATGTCAAGGTGAAAGCTATTATGATTCGCTCTATCACACAGATTTAGTCTGAAGGTAAGCCAGAAAAACAGTGCTTAAAAACTACAAGGAACCTGTCCTGAACCAACTAAACCTGCACAGAGAGAAAGAGAGAAAGAGACATGTATAGACAAGAACAAACAGTTCTCCCTCACTTTTCATTTATCACAAAACAATTCAAGTGCAGTTTGCCCTTTGTAAACAGATAAATGATTGATTGCACATTTTATTGGTACAGTTCTAAAGAAAATTCTTATATATATATATAAAGAAAGAGATAAAAAAATACATCTCTATATCCTTGATCAGCAAAACTAAAAAAAAAAAAAAAAGAGTATTAAATGTTAAGGAATAATTTATTTTATATTCATATAAAAATCATAATTTAATATATTTCGTATTTAATGTTAGTGAATAATTTCAATGTCTGTTTGGAAGTTTTAATGATTATTTGAGAGGATAATTGAAAAGATATTAATATTTGAGGCCTATTTTCCAAGCGATTTTGCATGTATTTACAATGAACAAGCTCTCAAGCTTTAAAAGAGATATAAAGTATCATAAAAGTTGTTTCTATAACTCATTACATTCAAATTGGAGCATTTTATAACCATAATATTAAGACATTCTTTTATAGAATATAACTTTATTCTTATAATAAATAAAAACATAATTTAACTACTCCATATATGTGTTTCTGAACTGCATTCATCATGTTTTATGGATAAGTGTAAAAAACTGTACTTTTTGTAGTGCATATTCATAAAGAGAGAGGCAAAGAGCAAATATGAATCATGCAAAGATTATGCCACCTAACAGCATGCTAGTCATAGCAGCAACATATTACAGGCAACCAAGTCGCAAACGCACAGATCTTTCAAATGCAGCCCTTCAGAAAGAAATGTGCAACACAAAAGGATGCTAAGAACACCAAAATGACATTTTTCTTAAACACACCCATCTTAAAATGCTTCTCGTGCCAGACATGCTACAGTTTCCAGGCATAATTTTTACCACAGTAGGAAGATAGGTTGGGTGGGTAGGTAGGTAGATAGATAGATAGATAGATAGATAGATAGATAGATAGATAGATAGATAGATAGATAGATAGATAAGCATCTTTGTAACAGTATATGACAGCCTGGCGTGTGTCAGCGGCATGTGTAAGTTGGTCTGCTTTGGTCTTTTGTCTTGTTAAGTTTCTCACGTTTCACAGAGAAATGCGGTGTCTCCGCCGATGTGCACGGCTAGCAGGTGTGCACATGCACACAGAGTAGATTGTAACTTGAACTGCCTCCAGGCCCTGGGCAAAGTTGGGGGAGGACGGTCTACCTTTATTGCACTTAGTCTGGTTTAAGCCACTCTCCATCTTTTTAGTGTCTTTTGTGTGTATTTGAGAGAGTGTTTGTTTGGAGGGCTTTAAGTGTGTGTGTGTGTGTGTGTGTGTGTATTAATGTTTTTGGGTGAAGCTACTTGTTAAGTGGATCTAATCATGGTTATTTAATAATAGTCCAAAGAAATCTGAACGTAAAAATTGAGTTCTTGACATTGTAACATTAATAAATTACATTTGTGTCTTTAAATTGATGCTACACAAATAGAGAAAACTATGGAAGCCCGTTTCCGCCACTGAATAAAAAATAAAAAAGTTAATTGCAACTTTTTATCTCACAATTTTTTTTACTCAGAATTGTGAGATATAAACTCAGAACTGCGAGTTATAAAGTCAGAATTGTGAGATATAAACTCGCAATTCTGAGAAATTAAGTAAGAATTGTGTGATATAAACTCGCAATTGCGAGTTATTAAGTCAGAATTTTAAGATATAAACTCGCAATTTTGAGAACATATCAGTCTTTTTTCGTCCTCAGAACTGGACTTTATAACTCGCAATTGTGAGTTTATATCTCACAATTCTGAATAAAAAAAGTCAGAACTGTGAGATAAAAAGTTGAAATTACCTTTTTTACTTTTTATTCAGTGGTGGAAATGGGCTTCCAGAGAAAACAGTGCAAAAGCACTGTGGTGAAAATAGGTAGGAAAACATAAACTTCCATAATGCACTGGGCTCGATCAGACTGTCCGTGAGAAGGGATACAAAAAAAGCCCTTGACACGTTGACCCATTGACGCATGGCGCGTTTTACGGACATTTGCTGACAAATAACAGGGATATCTTGGTGTAGGTACCACAGAAAAATAAAACCCCTCGTTTATTTACCCCTATTAACCATAGATTTACTGTAGTAAGTAGGTAAGTAGGGCTGGTTGATAAAACAATAACAATAATTATTGCGATATAATTTTCCTCGATAAAACGATAACAAGAGTTCGATAAATGTTTGATATAATGTTAATGTGCCAAAAGCGGAACGAAACATCGCTACTCATTTGAAACGTCACACGGACCGTTTATCTGCTCGGCTCAAAGTTCAAATGGCAGCGCAGTGCAAGCTCACTAGAGCAGATGTGTTTACTCGCTGATCACGCTAGCACTAAACAGCGCTGTGAGATTCAGACTGAAGCGCTTTAGTTCAGCAAAGAACACAATTAACGGTCTGGTTTCTACAACTTTAACTTAGGAACAAAAATCTGCCTATAAATATTTGAAATAAATAGAGATTTGAAATTTATTGTGATAATTATCAATATCAACTGATATGAAAAATTTTATCATGATATTTTTTTTGGCCATATCGCCCAATCCTAAGTAAAAGTGTAGTAACCATGTTTTTTTGTGTATTAATTACCATTTGTATAACCACAGTTTTTTTTTTTTTTTTTTTTTTTTTTTAAGTAGCACGGGTATATTTGTAGCAAATATACCCGTGTATATATATAGTTGTATCTCGGCCAAATATTGTCCTATCCTAACAAAATATACATCAGCTTTCAGATGATGTATAAGTCTCAATTTCAAAACATCAAATGGCGACTTTTGCTGGAATCTACTGCTTCTCACACTTGTCTTCCTGAGACAAAATCTCTAACACTCTCACAATAGTCTTTGGAAATTTTTGGAAGAGATTGTATCATCATCACACGTTGTGCTCAGATCTTTCTCCTAGCTATGAATCTCTCACATTTGTCTCATATAGCTTCAGTAAGACATCTGAAGACAAAGCTGATATCTGAATGAGACATATAACAGAATCACCCCTTAGTATCATGAGCTTAGAGTAAATTCTGCCAGAACCTTCTGCCAGGCAACAGATCAACGTCAAGGCTCAGCTGCACCTCAGACAGCATGAGTTTGAGTCCCAACTAAAGGTACTTTCCTACCTCTATTCTCACCTCTCCCACTGTTTCCTGTCTCTCTTCCTGCTGTCCTGCCTATTAAAGGTAAAAAAAACAAACAAACAAAAAAAAAAAAAACAGTGTAACCAAAAAAGAAAGAGCAACCTCTGAGCAATAAAACATTTTTATAATAGTGTCTTGAAAGCGATTACAGCAAGAGATCTAAAGAGATCTCTCATGTTCTCATAGTCCATTCTCATTTTGGACTCTTTTCTCTCAGAGATTTCTCATGTTTCAATTGTGTCTACTTATATTTTTCCTAAGGAATTTCAGGAGAAACATCTGAGACACTTGAAACTAAATGGAGAAATACAGTATATAAGAATCACAAATAAGTCTCCTGACCTTAGGAAGAGCAAACTATTTTTTTTTCCTCTGGGAATAAAAAGTTGGTTTAAAATCAGTGAATTTACTCTTTAACAAGTTTTCAAGTGTTTTTAATTTTTTTTTCTGCACAGCCTTGGGTTTACTGTAAATGAATCCTCCCATTTTAGCTCATTCTTGAGTTGGGTCTTTGAAGATTACATTTCAGCACATTGATTTTTAAAAAAAAAAAAATTTTTAAGTACTTGTCTTGCTGCACAAGATTCACAAAATAATATTCTTGTTATTTTTCATGAAAATGATTTTTTTTTTAAATATGATTTATATAATAATATTGTATTCATTTATTTTATTAATTATATAATAGTAATATAAAATATTACAATAATTATATTACTATGACTTCTCTTAAACGACTTTCCTGCTCTGCTGATGTCATCAAGGCTGTGCATGTTATTAGGTAATGTAAAAGAGCCAAAATGGTTATGGTACTGCATATAATGCTACTTTTCATGTTCCAGTCAATTCCCAATGGATAAAATCCATCCAAAAAAGATGGATTGCAAATGCTGAAAATTGTTGACATACAGTAAACTAGTGCTATAACATTAATGTGGACAGCAGAACACAGATTTGCTCTCTGAAGAATTGGATAAGGAATATTTGTGTTCATATTGAGATCTCAGCACAGAGATATTGTTGGAGAGGCTTAATTTATAGTCTTTGTTTCTTTGCATTTAGTCTCATTGATATCTAAAGAAGAAAGTCTTAAGATACTAAAGCGATCTTATTTGTGATTTTAGTGCTAGTCGAGGACAGCAAAGACTTGGCTCTGGCTCTGCTTTAGAAGCTTCTGTTGTGGTTGAAGTGAAGCATGAGTAAAATCACAGTTGCCCTGATGAATCTGTTTTGTATTTTAAATCAGCCACATGTTCATGAGCTCGATTCAAGCATGTGTAAACACAAACAGCTGCTTACGGGCATGTGCACACTCATACAGAATCCACATTTAACTGCACATGCCTGTTTCTCTTTTGGTTTCCCTCCCTGAAATCCTCCCCCTACCCTAATCGCAAAACAGTTACTTAATGGGAGGCTGTCACCCAGAGAGACTGTCCCAATGCATTCTGGGTAACACAATCCAGCTGTGCTGCTGAGCGGAGCTGCTGACGGAAATGTGTATTTATCCGTGTGTCAATATGTGTGTGTGGCTGAGTAATCTCAGGAAAGTAGCATTACAAGTATGTTATTTAAAGAAACACACATTCACACCTCTGTCTATAAATGTGAGTGAGTGAAACTATGAGTGTGTTTGTGTGTGTGTGTCTCACATTTTTACAACGTGTCAACTGCAAAAGTCAAGCAACTATTTACAAAAAGTAATTACACTACAACTACTAAGTAGTTGGTTACACTGCAAACTACTAGCGTTACGCAGTTAGCTACACTACTACCAAAAATATTTAGCTATATTACAAGCTACACTAACAAATTTGTTTGTAGCTAAATATTTTAATAGTAGCTTGTGGTGTAGCTAACACTAACAAAAATAGTTAGCTAGGTTACAGTTTGCTAGCTGAACATGTTAGCTTTTAACAAAATATTTAACTAGCTACGCCATAAGCTACTAGCAAAAACTGGAGCTAAATATCTTTAGTAGTAGTAGCATGGTGTAGCTAAATATCTAATAAATAAAGTTAGCAACATTGCATGCTGCTAACTAGCAGTTAGCTATACTACAAGCTACTGTTTAGCTATGCCACAAGCTAACTGCAAAAACTGTAGCTAAATATTTGTATTGGTTGCTTGTGATATAGATAAATGTCTAGTAAACATAAATACTTAGCTACACTGCAATCTACCAACATTAAGTAGCTTACTACATTAAGCTGACTATTTAAGGGGATATTTTATTCAATATCTCTGAAATCAAATGACATATCTTTATAGATACATTCACACCTGTCTGTACTAGTAAATGTTAAACTATGAGTGTGTTTGTGTCCCACATTTTTACAACAGGTCAACTGCAAAAGTCAAGCTACTATTTAGAAAATGTAATTACACTACAACTACTAAAAATAAGTAGTTGGTTACACTGCAAACTATGTTCGTGTTCTGTTCCTGTTTTCCTTATTTGGTAGTTCCTGTTCGTAGTTAATCATTGTTCACTCAGTTCTCCTGTGTTTAATTAATCATCTTGTTTGCTCCTTTGTTTCCACGTCTATATAAGTCTTCTGTTCCTAGAGTTCCGGGTCCTGTCTAAACGTTGTTTTATGTGGTTGTATTCTCCTACGTTTTCTCCAAGTGGATTTATTAAAAGACTCAGTTTGTTTGATATCTGTTCCTTCATATTCCTCGCCTCGACAACCAGTGACACTAGCATTACGCACGACACTACGCAGCTACACTACTACCAAAAATATTTAGCTATACTACAAGCTACTAAAATTTATAGCTAAATATTTTAATAGTAGCTTGTGGTGTAGCAAACACTAACAAAAAAGTAGCTAGGTTACAGTTTACTGCTGAACATGTTAGCTTTTAACAATGAACTGAATCACTAAAATGAACCACTTCCCAGTGCTACAGTATGTCCATGTCTTTTGTTTAAAAAAGTAAACCACTAAGCTACTTTAACACTACTATATGTAGTTAAGTTAGTCATTTGTAGATAGTTTAGTTAGTTTCCCAACAACTGTGTTTCACTGTCTCTGGACTGTCTTCATGATGATTACATTCACAAAATACATACATACTTTCTTAGCCTCTTTGCAGGATTTAGTCTAAGCTTTCGGTTTCGGCTATATTTATTTAGAACTTCACCATTCAAAAGCAGTTTTTGAAGGAAGGATAAAGGATGAAAAGGAATGAGTGAAAAACAAAACCCACACAAATACTCTGTAAACAGGGTCATTTGAGGTATCTCATATTGTGTCTTTCCAGTTTCTAAATCTTGTTTTATCCCCCTTTCCAGGTCCTATCTCTCATCACTCACTAATTAAAAAACATTCTTGTCAGAAGTAATAAGAAGTCTAATAATAATACAAACAGATGTATTTTTTTTTCTCATTCGGCTGGGCATTCATTCATCATTCATGGCTTATAAATAAAACAAACGCTGAGCTAAACCCAGAGGGAGTGTGTGTCGGTGTGTGTTGAAGTGATACCTGTGTGTTGATTTTTGGGTGTGTGTAAGCATGATGGTGTTCACGTGTCTGACGAGAGGCTAAAAAAGTGCCGTAAATCATCAGACCGACTTAATGTCAAAGGGATAGTTCACCCAAAAATTCAGATTACCCCATGATTTCTCACCCTCAAGCTATCCTAGGTGTATATGACTTTCTTCTTTCAGACGAATACAATCAGAGTTATATTAAAAAATGCCCTGGCTCTACCAAGATTTATAATGGCAGTGAATGGGGTTTAAGATTTTGAAGTCCAATAAAAGTGCATAAATCCATCAAAAAAGTGCTCCACACAGCTCCGGGGGGTTAATAAAGGCCTTTTGAAGTGAATCAATGTGTTTTTGTAACAGAAATATCCATGTTTAAAACTTTATAAACCGTAATCTCTAGCTTTCGCTAACTGTCATACGCACATAAATGAGAGGGTGGTGTTCCAGCAGATGATGTAGGATGTAGGACGTCAAATTTTGAAATTTAAAATTTTGTCCATACAAAGAAATTCAATGGGGTCCAAAACAACTTTGTTTGACTTTCTTCGTATGTACAAAAAAACTTATTTTGTGAAGATAATAGGAACATTCTAATGAAATTTTCATTTTTTAGTGAACTGTCTCCAAAAATCCCTTTATAAATAGGATTCTGTAGCATTCTGCCTTTGAATGAATTGTAGTAAATGTACGTATATCCTTCCATCGGCCCAGACGAATGGGCCGCGCGGCTTGATTCAAAAATTCTAATTAATTTAGCGCGCTCCGGCTCAGTGCAGCGGCTCAAAAGCGCTCATCAATGTCAAAATGTTTGAAATAGCCAATCAAAGTGTAGAAGGCTGGATTTAATGTTCACAGACACTGAACTGCATGCGACTTGAATGCGAGCTGAGGTAAGATGTAAGCATCTAAACATGACGAGACAATTTAGCAATATTTGCCAACCGTTTACGATAAAAAAACAAACAAACAAAAAAAAAATGTTAAACGACAGATATTAATTTTCAGGAATGCAAATTATACTGACCTTTTCGAATGACACAGATTTTAATGCCATTTACGTTATTCGTCACAATGTACATAACATAGCAGTGTTCAGCAGACATGAGATAAAAGTTAATGCATATCTCTATATAGGCTTTCTTCCATGATTTCACGTGTCTAAGAAAATGTTTAAAAATCTATAAAAATCAATCTCAGTCTTACTCTAGAACACTGCCCAGCAGGCACAAAACAGGCACACAACGTAATAAGACGTTGATATTTGGTTAAATTTTGGTGACGTTGGGTGACCAAAATTCAACGTAAATTCAATGTCTAATGTCAATGTTAAATTGATGTCCAATACCGATGTCAGCTGACGTTGAGATTTTGTTGTTTTTAGGTTGTGCAACCAAAATCCAACGTTAAGTCAACGTCAAATTGACGTCAAATTTTTCTCAGTTAAAGAACAGTATTTATTTGAAATATAAGTGCATCACAATAAGTGTAAATATCTTTACTGTCACTTAAATCAATTTATTGCAACCTTATTGAAGAAAAAATATGTTTATATTTTTACCCAATTATATTTTTACTAATGTTACCCAAGACTGAATGGTATCACATCTTCCACAAAAATATGAAGCAGCACAACAATTTTCAACATTCATAATAAGCAGAACTGTTTCTTGAGCAGCAAATCAGCATATTAGAATGATTTCTGAAGGATCATGTGACACTGAAGACTGGAGTAGTGAAGCTGAAAATTCAGCTTTGATCACAGCAATAAATTATATTTTACTATATATTCGCATAGAAGACAGCTATTATAACATTATATATTTCACAGTACTGTTTACTGTATTTTTCATCATCAAAATAATTAGTATACTCTTTTCCACAATTGGAGCTCTAGTCCTTAAAATGATAGATGTGAAGCTCCTGCAAAAGGACAAATACTGTATATGATCAATAGAAAGGCACCATAAAAACAGTCCGCATTCTGCACTATTCAAGTCTTCTAGATGATACCAGAGCATTGTGTCATATGGACTGATAATATAGGTATTTATAGTGATATTAAACTGTCCCTCATAAAAATTCTTAAAAATATACTATTTGCCATATACACCAGGAAAGACTAATTATAATGTAAACAATGCCAGTCATTTTTGGTGTGGTGCGGTGTTGCGGACTGGGTTTGGTGGGCCGCTCTATGCCAAAAAGTCCAGGGCCACTTTTTGGCCCCAGTCCTCCCCTGACTAAGATTAAGATCACTCTGATGTGTGACCTGTAAAGAAAACAAAACTCTTGAATGATGGCATTCAGCTCTGCTTCACCTGTGACCTCCTTCTGCACCTCATGCCACCCTCGTCAAACCTGTTTTCATGCAATCAGTTCTGACAGAAGATTGGCAAACAAGTACATGAACACTGAAACAAATAAAGAAAGAGTGAGAGAGAGAAATGTCAAACCCTTTGGAGGCCCCATGCCTTCCTGTGATGAAGATGGATTTTTAGGGTTATTGCAAAATTCCTGCCGTGCCGGTGGGATTGTGTATATGCCGGAGAAGAAAGGGAGAATAGAAGGAGGGCAAAGAAGACAGGAGAGAAAAAATGGGAAGGTAGCAACCCCCTTTAATGAAAGCTCTGGTTTCTGTTCAAAAGTCAAGCAACCAGCAGAGAGTCCAAACACAGTGTATAGCAAGAAGAAAGTTAGAATGAAGAGCCAAAACATACAAGAGATGTTTAAAACTGCACCTGAAAGCACAGTGGCTAAAATATCAATAAATATATATCTATCTATATATATATATATATATATATATATATATATATATATATATATATATATATGTGTGTGTGTGTGTGTATATATATATATATATATCAAATAAGCTGGAGAGGGAAACCAAAAGATGAATTATCTGACTAAGATGAAACAGTTGAATAATTTTAATAATTGGACCAAATTGAATGTCAGATCATCTAATCAGAAGGCAAACTCATACATACTCCCTCTCCTTCCCATCCCAGCAGGAAAGTCAAGCTTAAGCTGTTCACATTTGGAACATGGTAGCTGGTTTCTAGCTGATCCCAGCTGGCAGTTAGCTGGTAGACCAACATGTACCAGCAACAAACTAATTAGTCAAGCTGCTTTTTGGAAACTGATGCCTGGTCGACCAGCCAATGACTAGCTTGAATCAGCTAAAAAGTAGATATCATGTTCCAAAACACAGCAACGCAACAGAGTCAAACAGGCTTCTTCTACCAGATCAGATTAAAACAAAACGAGTGAGAAAATATAATCACAAGCTTTCCTAATAACCAAGCCATTGCCCTTCAAGAGGACGAGGGAACGAAGGGGCAGAGAAAAAAGATAAATGGTTGATGTGAGAAAAAGAGGCTCACAAAAGGAAACTCTGACAGAAAAAAGGATGAAAAGAGTGAGTGTACCTGCCAATGAATGATTGTTCATCTTCTTCAATAGACTGGCCCTTTAGCAGCCAGGACTCTTGTTGGAACAGTAAACTATTCTTTGTACTCACAAACATACACATTGTTATCTCAGTAGTGAAGAAGATGGCAGAGGCTTGGCCTAGGCCTTTGTTCCCCAGAAAATCAAAGAGATTGTTGAACAATCACCAAAAAGGGACACACACAAAATAACACAAAGACTTTTATTGAAAATTAAGGGGCACCACTTAAACTAGTAATTATTTACTTTTTCATCTTTAGAAAGCTACTTATGTTCAGACAATCTAAGTTGTGTTAATGAAGAATCTCCAGGTTTGTGTGCGCTGGGCGTCGAAACGCTGGGTGGGCTGCTCTGAGGACATATTTTGGGATGAGGTATAAACTCTCAGAGATGAACTCATTAAGCAAAGAGTGGAAAGAGTGAAACTGAGTGCAAGGCAGGTCAGCAGACATTCGGTCAGCTGGGGCCATATACCACAGCCATTGTTGGATGATTTCAGAAAATTCTGAAGGAAAATAAAGATAAAAGTTGTTTAGCCACACCATGAAACAAGCTTCAATTGTAGTGCAGAAAGTTATGCACCTATTTTTTCATCTTTACTAAGGAGGCACCAGTGACTAATTCACAACTGACTCAAAAACACTTACAACCTCTCTACCACAACATTTCAGACCGAGGTTTTTATTTATTTATTTATTTATTTTTTACCTGCAGTACTCATGCGATTTAAATATCAAAGTTACATTAATCATGACAATTCTGGTCATCAGAACTGGAGGATTGCCCTGCAGGATGGTTGTAGTTTTCTCTGTGTAAGAATGGAGTTTCAAAGCATTGAAAAAAGCTTCAAGTGTGCCATTTTCTGTTTGTAAGCCATGTAAAGGAATTGTTCAAAACTGGTTTTGCTTCAGGACCCAAATTTTACATTTTACATCGTCCTAAAAGTGTACCAAAATGGTTTAGCATGGAGAACCATCTGAACATCAAACACTGAAATGTTTATTATTAATATTACCATGATCTGCATAGGCCAGGGGTGTCCAAACCCTGCTCCTCGTGGGCCCCAATCTGCTCCAGCACTTAAAGTTTATAGTAGAGCTCCTGAAATCCTTAATATGTTGTTTCAGGTGTGTTTAATTAGGGCTGGAGTTAAACTCTGCAGGACTGGAAAGGACAGTAATCCTCAAGGAGCAGGACTGGACACCCAGTGTCAAAGGCACAATAATGTGGGAATTCATTTAAACAATAAAAGAACATCTATGTAAGTTTTGACATTGAGTTTCTGTTTTTTTTTTTTTTTTTTCTATTGCAGGATTCAATCACAAAGGCTAGACGGTGATCAACAATGCGGCCATTATCTCCCCTGTCTCATCTCATTTTGTTTCACTTACTTTGTGGATCTCTGAGCAGCAGATGTCCTCAAGAGTGCGGGTGCAACTCCATTGGTGCCATCTTCTGCGTCCAGCAGAACTTGAGCAACATGCCTCGTGGCCTCCCCTCCTCCACAAAGAACCTCTATGTCTTTCAGAACAACATCAACACCTTGCAACAGCAGGACTTTGTAGAGCTTGGCGAGCTTGGAATGCTGGACTTGAGTCAGAATGCCCTCATTGAAATCCCTGATGGGGTGTTCAGCCCACTCTCCTCTCTACACAACCTGGATCTCTCCTCAAACCACATTATCCACATTTCCAAAGACAGCTTTGCTGGACTGGTCAACCTGGAAAGGCTGTATCTCTACAGAAACCGCATTCAGAGCATTCACCCAGCTGCCTTTGAGGGACTAGAGAACCTGCTGGAGCTGAAGCTACAGGGGAATCAGATTAGTGTGTTGCCAGCTCTGCGACTGCCCAAACTGCTCCACTTGGACCTTAGTTATAATAGTATTCCACCTATTGGACCTGGAGATTTACAGACACCACACCTTGAGTCTCTTAAAATAGCTGGACTGCGGCTGACCAGTCTGAATGAGGGGCTGCTAAGCAGCCTGGTGAACCTCCATGTTCTGGATGTTTCCCAGAACCTGCTTGTAGAGATACAACCTACACTTAAGGCAATGGGGGGCCTACGAAACCTCAATTTAACTGGGAATCCCTTGAGATCCCTAAAACGAGAAGACTTCCAAAATCTGGTTAATTTGCTAGAGCTTGACTTGAGCAACCTTAACTTGCAAGGCTTCCCCGAGGGCTTCTTCAACCTTTTTCCCAAACTTGAGAAGCTCACTGCAGCTGAAAACCCCTTTAACTGCCTCTGCCCACTGGCCTGGTTTCCAGCATGGCTAAAGGATGCATATGTAGAACTCCTGAGAATGGAGGAAACTCGTTGCCACTTTCCACCAGTAAACTCAGGAAAGGTTTTGGCAAAATTGGAGCATAAAGATTTTGGCTGTCCCACTACGACCATTGAGTTAACAAGCGCAGGGACAAGTAGTACAACAAGCAAGCCCACAAACTCCACCACACCATCAGGCACAACGCACGCCATTCCCCCGGCGCCGCCAAGTGAGATGCCATCAGCAGACACAGACAGCTTCCCTCTTTCCCAGACCACTGCCTTACCCAGAGAAATCATAGAAGATTCTGAAGAAGAGGAAATTATATGCCCCTCCAATATCTGTCTAAATGGGGGAACATGCGTATTTGACCCAAATGGGGTAGTTGTTTGCCTGTGTCCGCCTTCAATGTCAGGACTGTACTGTGAGATTCAAAATCCAAGCTTCCTTCCTGCACCTTCACCTAGAGTTTCTGTTGAGACCATTGCTACAGTCCAACCCAACACAATCAGCTCCCTTCACATAACCAGCACTTCCATTTCATTAGACCTTCACCGTTACATCCACACACATCCACACATCAGAGGAATCCGTCTGACTTACCGAAACTTGTCAGGCCCCGACCGACGGCCACTACAGCTGAATGTGCCTCCAACTTACCCTGAATACACCCTTAGAGGGCTACAGCCAAACAGCACCTATTATGTATGTGCTAGTCCTCTGGGAGAGCCTGTCCATGTCTCAGGTAGTGCCTGCATGGAGGCTCGCACAGCAGGAATCCCACCCTCCTCCCATGAGCCAAGTGTTGACAGGACCGAACCATCTTCCTCTCTCATACCCATCGTGGCAGCTGTGGCGGTGGTGATGGTCGTGGCCATCGTAGCTACTGTGGTGGTCATCCGCCGCAGGAGGAGATCCAAGGCACCTGTAGATATGGACTTACATGAGGCATCTCCTCTGGAATTAGAGGGAGTGAAAACCAGTCCAGAGAATGGTCTGACACATCCAAAACAACCCGACATCACCCCTTGCCCATCTTTAGTGCAAAATACCTTGGAATACGAGGTGCCTTTAATACAAGGACAGTGTCCAGCCAACAATAATGTAGCTTGTACAAAACCTTTGTATGTGTAAAAGCTATATTGCACTATTCTTACCTCCAGCCCACAGAGGGCAATGTGCTCCATGACTCCTGCGGGCGGGTGCGATGCAGACACTAGATGCACTCTGGTGGGTTGGTGAACATTTTAATGCATCCCAGCCAAATGCTTAAACTAACTGCCAGTATTTAAACCAGGTGCATTTGCCATCAACATTTTTTACAGATGCCTTTAAGTGCCTTTTATAACCTAAAATATCAGACTCTATCAAGGATTTCTCTCTAAGAAGTGGCCAGATATTACTGAACACAGTGTTGGTAGGCTGGAAAACAGGTTTCTTTAAAGGTAGCTCATTAATTGTGTAGCTGGCTCTGGAATTGGTAGACAGGAGTAAAAAGGTCATGCCTGGACGCCTGGACTTTTTTTGTCCAGAAACAAATAGCACTGATCAGAGACACTGGGACTGTGCCTAAGAGGTGCCTAGAGAAGCTGAAAGTGATCAGCCTCTTAAAAGATGCTTCAAACAGGTTTTATACAGCATCAAAGCATCCCTCTGCCCCTAGACCCCATCTGTCCTGCACAGGAGATTATTTGCTGTGAAAAAAAAAACACATGAAGAGACATTTTCCTACGGTGTCTAGTTTACGCTGTTATATTAAAGCTGTGTTATTATGTTTTTGTATTTTTAAAGGAACAGTTCACTAAAAATAAAATCTGGTATTGACTCACCCTCATGTCATTCCAAACCTGAATGATTGTCTTCCATGGATCAAAAAAACAACCTATTGTAGAAAGAAAGTCAAATGAGTTTGGGAAGAGTTTAGGGTGTGTAAATGAAATCAAAATTTTAATTTTTGGGTGAACTTTTTCTTTAAATGCCATTTCTGTGTCCCTTTTTGTGTTTAGCTGTTGTGTTTGTTTTACTTGTAAACATGAGACTGTAGCAAACATTCTTTCTCCTCTCACTTGAGTGCAACAAGTTAAAATGCTTTTACTTCTAAATGAAAACAAACTCACTTTACATGAGTGAAGTCTTCATCCTGCGTCTGACAAAGAAACACTTTGCAAGACTATAAACACCCGCAGCCATTTTTGACCTTAAACAGATTCCACACATTAACAAACACACTAGAACTATATAAGGATATAGATAACAAACACTTTTAACAAAGCTGTTTTTTTATGTGCCAGCTTTCTAAAAATGTCCAGTACTCATGATTCAGACTGGGCCCCAAACAAAGACAAACTGGGGGAAGTCTTCAAAGCCAGTTTTTTTTTTTTTTTTTTTGTATTCATTGCAAAGCTGAATGCAGATGGCTTTGCTAATTTGTTTCAACCAGACTATGAAACCTAACAAAAGCGTACAGTGATGGTATCAGGTGGTAATACCATGGTACTTTGACATATACCAGTGTACTGAATGATTAAAAAAATACTATGCCAAAAATCTTTCAATTCTGTTTAATTTGATTTGTTTAGCCAAATTAATGAATCTACAGTAAGCTTTTACTTAAGAAAAGAATATAACAAGACCCATGTACAACGAGACTGATAGTTTTTCTCTGTGAAAGTGCGAATATGTCTAAGCCAAAAGTGTCATTGTGGAATTGCATGTTTATGAGCATTATCAGCACAGTAAATTTGTGTTAAGAGAAATGGAGCCAGGAATCTAATCCAAAGTGAGGAAAGGTCAATTGTCAAATTCACTCCACTCTCAGCAGCCCCTTTTTTAGCCCTGCGTCACATATTTGTGACTATATGCAATATGTGCGCTGAAGATGTCAGCGTCTAGTACATCTAAATGTTTGAACTGGAAAAAGGAACAACTTTACACAGCATGAGGGGCTTCAAATATTTGAAACATTTTCAAAACCGCTTTCAAGTCCCATGCTTACTTTGGGATGCTTGTTGTTTCTCTCTTTTGTTGTGCACAAAGCCAAGTCTTCTCTTTTTTTGGATGTAAAAATGTGTACTCTTTGGAAGAAAAATGTGACATCTGTTGAGAAAATAAAATGGAAAAACCACTCTTCTGTGACTGTTATTATTCCCCACCAAAACATTATACTTGTACTCTGTAACTCAAACAGCATGTCCACAAAGTTTGAATTTGATCTAGCTTTTCTGAACTGTTCTGGATTTATTCCTAGATTTTTAGGCTTTAGTTTAAATCAATACAAACATTTTGAGAATTTTTCAGGAATTATCTAAAAATTGAGCGAAATTCAGCTACAACATTCATTATTTACTAATATAGTTATATATGTTTCTGCATTACATGGCACTCTAGAATACATGATTTTGAGTCTGTATTTACAAATATTACAAATATTTTTGTATAATGACATACAATTATTGCCACAGCCATATCACCTTGGAGCCCAAGACTGGTTGCCCACGGAAGCTAAGCAGGGTTGAGCCTGGTCAGTACCTGGATGGGAGACCTCTTGGGAAAACTTGTTGCTGTTGGTAGAGGTGTTAGTGAGGCCAGCAGGGGGTGCTCACCCTGTGGTCTGTGTGGGTCCTAATGCCCCAGTATAGTGACGGGGACACTATACTGTGAAAAGAGCACCGTCTTTCGGATGAGACGTTAAACCGAGGTCCTGACTCTCTGTGGTTATTAAAAATCCCATGACACTCATCGTAAAGAGTAGGGGTGTAATCCCGGTGTCCTGGCCAAATTCCCTCTAGCACTTGTCAGTCATGGCCTCCCTAAAAAATCCCCATCCACTTGATTGGCTCTATGACTCTCTCTCCTCTCCACCTGTAGCTGGTGTGCGGTGAGCGCACTGGCGCCGTTGTCCTGTGGCTGCCGTCGCATCATCCAGGTGGATGCATTTAAGTTAATGTTAATTTCTACGTATGCTAATACATTTTAATGGATTTCAAGTTCAGTTGAACAAACATGAAATATAAAATAAACAAACATTAATAACAACAAACAATATATTTAAATAAATTAATAATCAACATCATTAAATTTAAATACATTTAAAATATTTTTTAAATAAATATGACCAATATTTCCAAATACTGTAAATAAAAAAAGTGATATGTTAATTATTAGCTCATGATAGATTTATTAACTAATGTTGACAAATTGAACTTTATTGGAAATAAATTTCAGCTCAAAATGATATTTAATGTTTATTTTCTTTTTGTTTATTTGGTAAATGGATGTAAAAAGTGTGATAACCCTGGTGAAAAATATACAATTTAAAATTGTATATTTAAATTTAAAATTTAAAAATACAATATAAAATATATTTGAAATACATTTAATTCATGTTAAGTATACTACAAATACATTCACATATTTATGTACTTAATAAAAATACCCTGTAATTGTACTTTTAGTATACTAAACTGGTATACTTAAAGTCTGCTAAATTGGAACAATAATTTTGTACTTAATGAACTGTAATTGTGCAGAAGTAGTGCTGAAGTCCGACTAAAGATGTACTGAAGTATATTTGATTGTGCTAAAGTGGAACTACTGTAAGTATACTTCAGGTATACTTTAAATATCTTGCATTTAAAGACCGATATTATTCAAAGATCATACAATCCTCATCAACAGTGACAATAAAACACATTTTAGGCTTAATATTAAGAAATGTCCATTGTGCACAAGTAGTACTCCAAATAAAGTTGAATTACAATTTTTCAGTCTTGAGCAATATTTCAGTAAATATGTTAATAGATTTGAACTATACTTGGTATGAAATAAATGTTTTAAATATATTACTTTTTTACTAGGGAACATACAGCCAAGCGGTTTTTAATGGCAAAACAAACCCCTTCGCTTCACTACACTACTTCACATTGAGGACCTAATCATCCTGTCAGGGTTTGTTTTGTCATAATGACCGGCAAAGAAAAGCAACAAGAGGAAAAACACCGCTAATAGCCTCCACGTCTTGTTTTGTTCATGCCTAAAAATGAAGCAATGATGAAATTGAATGGGCAGGCATTGAAAAGCTCCTTCCAGAAACGCACTATTTGTATGTTATGGCAGAATGACAAGACTTGAGGACTTTAGCAAGAGTTTAAACTCCAGAGAAGAAGTTGAATCCAATACCAAGAGTCTGAGATGAAATAAAGACAAAAACAATAATGTTTCTGGAGCAGAACATGCAGTTCATTCGTAGCACACTTGTGTGGATGTATGTCACAGCACACCGCGAAACTGTCCCAATGGACGCTATTCAAAATGAGCCTTAAATCACTTAAAAAAAACTAAACGCAGCAGCGCGTCTAATGTGGTTCCCATTATACAGTGCTCAGTAGGGAAAACGGGAAAAGACGGAGGAATTTTATTTATTTGAAAAAGCTGGCGCTGATAATACAGGATCAGGGTTGCAGGGGGTCACAACGTGGAGGAAGGTAGAAAAGAGGAGGCGCGTGGAGTGGAAGGAGGTATGGGGAGGTGGGGGATGGATGAAATTTGAGTTGAGACTGATGGTTGGGTCTGATAATGGCTCAAACGGGCCCCTCGTTCAGCGGCCCCCTCCTGCACTCATATACAGGTCAGCGCTGGCAGATATACAGCATCAAACTCTTCACTTCTCAGAACAAACTGGACTTGGAGGGGGAAAGAGAAGATGAAAACGGTAAATAAAAAGACAATTAATCAGGTTGCGTGGACCATTAACTGTAAAGACAGATAAGATAAAGTGGTCTTAAATGATAAATTGCCGGTGATTATCAAAGACACAACAACAGTATATGAAGAACAGCTTTAGAAAAGCTTGACGGAGCTGAAGACTGACGGAGCAATACCCTTATGTGCTTCAGCTGACCCGAGTTTGAGTCCCAACTTGAAGTCCTTTGCCTGTCCTGCTACCGTTTCTTCTCCTCACTGTTTCTTGTTTTGCCCACAATGTACTATCTTAATAAAGGTGTAAAAAAAAGACCATAAATATCCATCCCATAACAATGAACTGGATATTTCTGTGAATAGTGTGATTTTCAGCAAAATGTGTAACAATAAGTATATATCACTGCAGTTTCCAACAGAAATGAACACTAGAAGCGGAACACAGTGAGCACTTGTAATCATTTTGGTACACAGTTATGGTTACAGCTCCATATGTTTCGCTTTCCAGACGTAACAAACTTGCTCGGTAGCTCAGCCAACATGGAATTAGACTTAGGATGTGGAGTTCTTGGGTACGAATCCCGTGAAAAACATGACTCACAATGAAAGAGCTGAAAGATAAGAGATCGAAAAACAAGCTAAATCGGCATGCTTGTGATTGTGCTTTTACGTCACTTTCTCTTTTGTTCATACTATTGGGGAGGTTTAGGTGTAGTGCAGATGGTACGTTATTTTAAAACATCATGGAGCATTAGACTTATAGCACCACTCAACGGACATTTCAAGTCAGAACTGCGGTGACACGTACAAAACCAGAGTCACATAAAACGTACCATAGGTACATTCATCTGTTCCAGGGGAAAAAAAACAAACACTCTTTTAGCACCACTCAGTGGACATTTCAAATAGAATATTTCACGAAACGTACATGGCGGTACATATTTCGCGTCCTGCGAAAAAGTTCTCTGAAAGTCTGAATCATGTGTGAAGGAAATTTTAATAATTTTAAATGAATCATAACTAATACTCTTCTTCCTTGCAGGCCTAACATTTGGATGCTTTTAAGAACAAAAATGTACTAACATTTTATTAAGTGTTTTGCAATAACGGATGCATATGGACAAGATGGCTAGACATCAATCTGAATATAAAAATAACCATAACAACCCATGACTTGAATTGCTGAATACACCAAGAATAATAACTATACTAATAACTTTATTAGTATCCACACCAAAACACGTTAACATTCTGTTCATTATAAGCGTATGCTGCAGTTTTGTTTGCTGCTTTAAATGCTCAAGCTCTTTAAAATCATGTGGATTCTGATCGCCTGTCAATAAATTTAGCGTTCATCAGCTGGAAATTTTTTTCTGAAAGTGATTCTATAAATATACTTCCTCTGTGCTGTTTTTGTGATTCAGACTTTTTGCAGAAATGACACCACAGGCGCGTTTTTACAATGAGCCAATGAGTTGGTTGGCAGATGGCAGAACAGTTGTTATGGTAGTAATGGTCAGTTTTAAAAGGAATCGCTTACCAACCATGTCTGTATGATAAAGTAAACCTGGTTACATGTATGCAAGGGTACCAGGAAGGGACATAATTGTCTGTTTACATGGAACTGACCTCTGAAAACTCCATCAAGGGGTTTAGTTCCTCCACCTAAAAAAGCAGTCAAATCTCTAAAGGTTGATTTAGATGAGCTGTTTTAACTAGCAGGGCTGTGTGCAGCTGTTATGATTATGGATTAAGATCACAAAGGCTAAGAGCGCTTAGTCCAGCAGTGCTCCTATAATTGATGACAGCTCTGAGCAGGCCAAGATTGCAACACACAAAGATGATTACAGTAAAGACAAAACTACGCAGTGAAAAAAAGAGTTTTTGTGGACCATCAGACTCGGCTTTAACTAAAAATAAAAATAAAATGAAGGTTTGCAAAACAGAAAAAAAAAACAAAAAAAAACAAATACAAACAGCAATGAAACAACCTTAGAACAACTTCAAACTAAACTTCTGAATATACAGTATATTTTTTTATCTTTTGCATATACAGGAATATGACCTCATTTTTTCTTTATCGTTTTTCGTTTATATATATATATATATATATATATATATATATATATATATATATATATATATATACAGTCATGGCCAAAAATATCGGCACCCTTGGTAAATATGATCAAAGAAGACTGTGAAAATTAATCTGCATTGTTAATCCTTTTGAAAAAAAAAATCACAAAAATCTTACCTTTCATTGGATAATAAGAATTTAAAATGGGGGGAAATATCATTATGAAATAAATGTTTTTCTCTAATACACACTGGCCACAATTAACGGTACCCTTTTATTCAATACTTTTTGAAACCTCCATTTGCCAGTTTATCAGCTCTAAATTGTCTCCTTTAATGCCTGACACCTGACAAGAGATCAGAGACCATTCCTTCATCCAGAATCACTCCAGACCCTTTAGATTCCCAGCTCCATTTTGGTGCTTCTTCTCTTCAGTCCACCCCACTCATTTTCTGTAGGGTTCAGGTCAGAGGACTGGAATGGTCATAGAAGAAGCTTGGTTTTGTGCTCAGTGACCCATTTTTGTGTTGTTTTTGAGGTTTGTTTGGATTATTGTATGGTTGGAAGATCCAAACATGGCCCATTATAAGATTTCTAACAGAGTCAGTCACTTATTGATTTTTTATCTGTTGGTATTTGATAGAATCCATGATGCCATGTGTCTAAACAAGATGTCCAGGACCTCCAGCAGAAATATAGGCCCACATGGGGTACTTTTTATCTCTGTGTTCACCAAACCCATCTTGAGTGTTTGCTGCTAAAAAGCTTTTTTTTTTTTTGTTTTGTTTCATTTGACCATAGAAGCCAGTCCCATTTGAAGTTCCAGTCATGTCTGATAACTGAATATGCTGGAGTTTGTTTTTGGATGAGCTAGAAGAATTTTTCTTGAAACCCTCCCAAACGTCTCGGTTACGTATGTAACCCTCGTTCCCTGAAGGAGGGAAAGGAGACGTCACGTCGGATGACTGACGAAATTGGGATCTCGCCAGAGAGACCAATCCACTTCGAGTGTAACTAAACGAGCCAATGGACATTGGCATGCGATTATTGCATCCAGCTGCCGCTGATCATAGCGTGAGCATAAGAGGCAGCTGGTGCACCGCATCAATTCATGCTTTCGCTGAGGAGCCGAGCCGGTGACCCGGCAGCTCAGCGGTGGTACAGCGACTGTGGTGACGGGACGTGACGTCTCCGTTCCCTCCTTCAGGGAACGAGGGTTACATACGTAACCGAGACGTTCCCCTTTCAGTCGGTCACTCCGAGTCACGTCGGATGACCGATGAAATTGGGATCCCTACCAAAGCACCACAGGAGCTGCCCCTTCCAGCGCCCTGTGTAGGCCTCCTGATCCTTCCTATAAGGCAGACGATAGGACCGGGCTCTACACAGAGAAGGTCAACTACTGTTGTTCCTTGAGCAACCCAAACAGTAGGACTAGGATAACACTGGGAAGCGTGCCCTTCCACTTGGAAGAGGCACACTGCGGAGTCACCTCCTCCCAGAGGGGGTTAAGTGACATTCAGACATGTGAAGTAACGCCGTAGGGCCCTATTGCACATGGAAGTCTCTGAGATGGCTTAGGCTGCATCATTAGAGATGGCAGAACGTGGTCTGCCAGGGGAAACACGGCTCTAATAAGCATACCGTGGAATACACATATGGGATCCCGGCAGGGTCTCTCATACAGGCACTAGCCTCGCACCAGATTTCAAGAATTCATTGGCTGAAGGCCTGGCGCCGGACGCTCCGCCGCGTCCGGACGCCGTAGTGCTGGAGGACTCAACAGGGTTTGCCTGGTTAAGGAACCCTCTGGAGAATTAGGCGTAAGGACGCCGCAAGCCGACTCTGAGCCGGCCCTCTCAGTGCCACTACCCGTTTGAGGTGAGAACACAGGAAGAAACCGGTTCGACACGTAGGCTATAAAACCTAGTGAACGTGTTGGGAGTCGCCCAACCCGCAGCTCTACAGATGTCTGCTAGCGAGGCACCACGAGCCAGCGCCCAGGACGATGCGACACCCCTAGTGGAGTGAGCATGCAACCTGAGCGGGCAGGGCACACCTTGTGCTTCGTAAGCCAAGGTGATGGCATCCACTATCCAGTGGGCCATCCTCTGCTCGGAGACAGCCTTCCCCTTCTGCTGTCCTCCGTAACAGACAAAGAGCTGTTCTGAGGTCCTGAAGCTCTGAGTTCTATCCACGTACTGACGCAGTGCGCGTACAGGACAGAGCAAAGCTAGGGCTGGGTCTGCCTCCTCCAGGGGCAGCGCTTGCAGGTTCACTACCTGGTCCCTGAAGGGAGTGGTAGGAACCTTGGGCACATAGCCGGGCCGGGGCCTCAGTGTTGCACTGGAGTCAGCCGGCCCAAATTCAAGGCACGACTCGTCGAGCGAAAATGCCTGCAGGTCCCTCACCCTCTTGATTGAGGCCAACGCAGTCAGGAGTAGGGTTTTCATAGAAAGAAACTTCAACTCGACTGACTGCAACGGCTCAAAGGGGGCAGTTTGTAGGGCTCTTAGCACCAATGCCAAATCCCAAGAGGGAAGGGAGGGAGGCCTCGGAAGATTTAACCTCCTGGCCCCCCTAAGAAACCTGACGACCAGATCGTGCTTCCCCACCGACCTCCCCTCTATGGGGTCGTGGTGGGCAGAAATAGCAGCAACATGCACCTTAAGGGTGGAGGGGGACAGCCTACGCTCCAACCCTTGTTGCAAAAAGGAAAGCACGGCTCTGATCGAACATCTCCGGGGGTCCTCATGGTAAGAGGAACACCATTCGACGAACAGGTTCCACTTCAGCGCATAGGCCCGTCTTGTGGACGGTGCTCGAGCTGAAGCGATAGTGAGCGCTACCTCCTGGGGCAGGTCACCTAGAACCTCCGCGTCCCATCCAGGGACCACACATGGAGTTTCCACAAATCTGGACGCGGATGCCAGAGGGTGCCCCATCTCTGAGAAAGCAGATCCTTCCTCAGAGGAATCAGCCAGGGAGGGGCTGTCGCGAGGAGCATGAGTTCCCGGGAACCAGCTCCTCATCCTCCCTGATCTTGCACAGTGTCTGTGCTAGCAGGCTCACTGGGGGAAACGCATACTTGCGCAAGCCCTGGGGCCAGCTGTGTGCCAGTGCATCCGTGCCGAGCATTGCCTCGGACAGGGAGTAGAACCACTGGCAGTGGGTGGTTTCTGGAGATGCAAACAGGTGTACCTGAGCAACTCCAAACCGAATCCAAATCAGCTGGACCGCCTGGGGATGGAGTCTCCACTCCCCAGGAAGTGCTGCTCGAGACAGCTCGTCGGCCGCCTAATTGAACACTCCTGGGATGTGGATGGCACGAAGGGACCTCAGATGCTTCTGACTCCAGAGGAGGAGGTGGCGGGCGAGTTGTGACATGCGACGGAAGCACAAACCGCCTTGCCGGTTGACATACGCAACGGTCGCAGTGTTGTCCGTACAGACCAGAACGTCCCTGCCCCAAAGGCGCCCTCTGAGGCGGCGCAGGGTAAGGCGTACTGCCAGCAACTACAGCTGCAGCTGCAGCTGCAGCCATATGCCCCAGGAGCCTCTGAAAGAGTTTCAGTGGGACCGCTGTCCTGCCTGATAAAGTCTTGAGGCAGTTCAGCACCGATTGAGCACGTTCCTGGGTGAGGCGTGCTGTCTGGTTGACCGAATCCAACTCCATGCTGAGAAAAGAGATCCCCTGCACTGGCACGAGTTTGCTCTTTTCCCAATTGACCCGAAGGCCCAACTGGCTGAGGTGCCTGAGCACCAGGTCCCTGTGTGCGCACAACTGCTCTCGAGACTGTGCAAGAATGAGCCAGTCGTTGAGGTAGTTGAGAATGCGCACACCCCGTTCTCTCAGGGGAACAAGGGCCGCCTCTGCGACTTTGGTGAAGACACGAGGCGAAAAGGGACAGCCCGAAGGGCAGGACCTTGTACTGATACGCCCGACCGTCGAACGCGAACCGCAGGAATGGCCTGTGTCGCGGGAGAATCAAACATGAAAGTACGCGTGCTTCAGGTCGATCTCTGCAAACCAATCTAGGGGACGGACGCACCCAAAAATGCGTTTCTGCGTCAACATCTTGAACGGCATCTTGTGAAGTGCCGGTTCAAAACTCACAGATCCAAGATCGGTCGTAACCCACCGCTTTTCTTGGGCACAATGAAATAAGGGCTGTAAAACCCCGACCTCATATCAGCTGGAGGGACCGGCTCTATTGCGTCCTTCGCCAGCAGGACTGCAATTTCTGCGCGCAAGACAGGGGCATCGACGGTCTTGACTGAAGTGAACCGGATGCCCCTGAACTTGGGGGGACACCGGGCGAACTGAATCGCGTAGCCGAGTCTGATGGTCCACAGGAACCACTGAGACGGACTGGGGAGCGCTAAAAGCCAGGTTTTTTTTTTTTTTTTTAAGGTTTTCTGACCCCAAAGACTCAACTATTTTCTGCAATTCTCCAGCTGTGGCCCTTGGAGAGTCTTTAGCCACTCAAACTTTCCTTCTCACCGTGCATTAGGATGATATAGACACATGAACTCGTCCAGGCAGTTTCATAACATTTTATGTTGATTGGAAATTCTTAATTATTGCCCTGATGGTGGAAATGGGAATTTTCACTGCTCTAGCTCTGACCCGGCTGCGTTGCCCCCTTTAAAGCCACTTCACTAATCTGTGAAGCTCAATTATCTTTTCCCTTATGAAAAATAAGTTTATTCAAGTGTGCTATTAGTATACTTCTTTTAAACTAAAAATAGGAAAGTATACTTCCAGTCTACTTTTTATGTACTTCTCGGAAATGGGCTTTATGTATTTCTCAGAAATATACTTAAAATGACATTTAAGTATACTTGACTTATACTTAGAAAAAGTCTAAATATATTTGAGCTTTACTTGTGCTCCGAGAATTCGTGTTTTCATTGTTATACGGTAGGGGGCGCTAGTGCACATCTTCTGAACAGAATTTCCAAAAAAACACAAGTGAAGAAGAAACCGAAACAACAGATGCTTCCACATGTATTCTAACATGATAATCAGACATAAAACAGCTTCAAAACTGTGTAATGTTATGGAATACAATGTCGACCAATGCAGAGGTAATAATGACTGTCAAGGTTTGGGGTGTCGAGCGACTCTACGTTTGGATTATCATTCTGAATCCAATTCATAGTCTTTTTTCAGCTTTTTGTTCAAAAATGTTGTTTATTTGACTTTTTATTTATGAAACTTACCCACATTCAAGTGCTTATAAGAATGCATGAAGCTATAATAAAATGTTTTTGTTTACAAGCAGATACCCTGTACTTTCTTTTGATGTTGTGTATGTTCAGATATTCATATAACAAAATATATACAAATTAATACCTAAATAGGGACATAGTAGTACATTTTGGCCTGGTTTCACAGACAGGGCTTAGACTAAGCCAGGATTAGGCCATAGTTCAATTAGGACATTTAAGTAATTTTTATAAACTTGCTTAGAAAAAAAAGGCACTGATATTTTTAAAGGTCAGTCATTGCAAGTTTATTTCAGTTGAAACAGCTAAGACTTACATTTTAGTCTAGGACTAGGCTTAAGCTTTGTCTGTGAAACCGGGGGTTAAAGTATGATGTAAAGTTCACTTAAAGAAAACTTTAACTTTTACTTAACTTGCAGTATAAAACTACTAAACTAGTAGTTTACTGAGACTATTTAATTAGTAAACTATCAGTATACCTTTAAGTTCACTTTTAGTATAGTTGCAGTACAAACTAAAAACACAGATGTAAACTAGTTATGTTCTCAAACTTTACTACTGTTATACTTAAAGTATACTTAAAAGTATACTTTTATATACTAGAAAGTGGGCCAATTTAGTCCCAAGGAGTATTGAAATAGTACACTTACAAGTATACTATTAGTATACTGATATTTGTATACTTACAACATTAATTATACTTACAAATATACTTAAACTTTACTTAAGTATACTTAATAAAATAAACTTGAAGTATACTACTTTTTAGTAAGGGTTGCTGCACATCAGAAAAATATTCTTTGGTTTTTCTCATTGTGATGGATGATTAAGGGAATTTGGGCTTTGTTTTCCCTCCTATTTATATTTCTGTGAAACAGGAAGCCATGGCTGGATAATTTCATGTTCGTAATCACCCTGGAGTGCTCAAAATTGTGAATATGAATGGGAATATACTTCAGAGATATTTTACTCATAAGAATTTGTAGGGGTACCAATAAGTGTGTCCAACGTGTATTAGAGAAAAACATTTATTTCATGATGATTTGATTGATGAATGATTTCCCCCCATTTTAAATTCTTATTATCCAATGAAAGGTTAGATTTTTGTGAATTTGTTAAATAAAAGATCAAAAGGATTAATAATGCAGATTAATTTTCACAGCCTTCTTTGATCATATTTACCAAGGGTGCCGATATTTCTGGCCATGACTGTATATATATATATATATATATATATATATATATATATATATATATATATATATACATACAGGTGCATCTCAATAAATTAGAATGTCGTGGAAAAGTTCATTTATTTTAGTAATTCAACTCAAATTGTGAAACTCGTGTATTAAATAAATTCAATGCACACAGACTGAAGTAGTTTAAGTCTTTGGTTCTTTTAATTGTGATGATTTTGGCTTACATTTAAAAAAAACCCCACCAATTCGCTATCTCAACAAATTAGAATATGGTGACATGCCAATCAGCTAATCAACTCAAAACACCTGCAAAGGTTTCCTGAGCCTTCAAAATGGTCTCTCAGTTTGGTTCACTAGTCTACACAATCATGGGGAAGACTGCTGATCTGACAGTTGTCCAGAAGACAATCATTGACACCCTTCACAAGAAGCCACAAACATTCATTGCCAAAGAAGTTGGCTGTTCACAGAGTGCTGTATCCAAGCATGTTAACAGAAAATTGAGTGGAAGGAAAAAGTGTGGAAGAAAAAGATGCACAACCAGCCGAGAGAACCGCAGCCTTATGAGGATTGTCAAGCAAAATCGATTCAAGAATTTGGGTGAACTTCACAAGGAATGGACTGAGGCTGGGGTCAAGGCATCAAGAGCCACCACATACAGACGTGTCAAGGAATTTGGCTACAGCTGTCGTATTCCTCTTGTTAAGCCACTCCTGAACCACAGACAACGTCAGAGGCGTCTTACCTGGGCTAAGGAGAAGAAAAACTGGACTGTTTTCCAGTGGTCCAAAGTCCTCTTTTCAGATGAGGGCAAGTTTTGTATTTCATTTGGAAACCAAGGTCCTAGAGTCTGGAGGAAGGGTGGAGAAGCTCATAGCCCAAGTTTCTTGAAGTCCAGTGTTAAGTTTCCACAGTCTGTGATGATTTGGGGTGCAATGTCATCTGCTGGTGTTGGTCCATTGTGTTTTTTGAAAACCAAAGTCACTGCACCCGTTTACCAAGAAATTTTGGAGCACTTCATGCTTCCTTCTGCTGACCAGCTTTTTAAAGATGCTGATTTCATTTTCCAGCAGGATTTGGCACCTGCCCACACTGCCAAAAGCACCAGATCAGACCAGATCATTTCCGTAATGACCAGCGCAATCTACCAAGAGCAGCGCAAATTACCGCCTGCTTTAAGAAATGCTTTTTTTTTTTGGCGTTAAATAATGGCGCAAATAATTTGACGAGCGTAAACGTCAGTAAATCACATTGAATGATTCATTTTAATACTCTCCTCCCATATATTTTGCATCTGAAAGGGAAAGTCGTACAAATGCATATTCAGTAAGGTCAGGTGCAAAAATAACTTTTCAGAGCTAATTCTTCACTGCATGTCTTTAGTAAATATTGACAGTACTATTTTAATGCAAAAAGATGGTTTGTGCTGTCGTAAACTGTTAGTAAATCTGGCCCTTAGTCTTGTTTTCTAAAAAAAAAAATAAATCTAAATTAAGTGACTTTATGCTTAAAACAAGGAAAAATATTTATCAGTCAGCTAAGAAAAATACAAAAAACATAATTCATAAGGAAAACAAGATTATTTTTCTTACCACTCACAGATATATTTCTTGTTTTAAGCACAAACTCACTCAATTGTGATAAATGTTTCAGAAAACAAGAGTTGGTATGGTTCAAAGTACGATTCACCTAGAAATGACAAATCTCTCATCATTTACTCACCCCCATGTTGTTCCAAACTTATATGAGTTTCTTTAGTCTGCTGAACAAAAAAAAAAAAGATATTTTGAAGAATGTTGGCAGCCAAACAGTTGACGATAGTCATTGACTTCTATATACTTTTCTTTCATACTATGGAAGTCAATGGCTACCGTCGACTGTTTGATTACCAACATTCTTTAAAATATCTTCTCATATAGGTTTGGAACAACTTAAGGCAAAGTAATTTTACTTTTACTTTTGGGTGAACAATCCCTTTAATATCTTATATCATTTTACACCTCAGGTAAATGTATCTTTATTTAAGAATATTTAGATACTTGTACTGGAAAACAAGACAAATATACTCAGTAAGAAAATCCTATTTTGCAATGCAGTGGCATTCATTATATAACAACATTTATTATAAACGCTAAGGCTAAATATACACACCACAGATGTGCACTACCTCATTTCTCCCCAACCGGGATGGACAAAGACTCCGTAACACACATTACTGCCTCAGGGCTCGTACCCCCATCTTTGCTGCCCACGTCTGACCTTTAACCTCCTGGAAGATGGTGCGCTACTGAGGCGCATCAGGAACATTCTCATGCATGCGTGCACACATGCCGGGGAATACCATGGGTTTTTAGGCACAAGACTACTTGTTGCTGAAACCGCAAGATTTCCATCTCTATAGTAGCTGCTCCAGGCCTCTGGGCTTCTTTATATGAGGTTCAATTTAGCTACAAAATGGCCACCCACAAAATAAACTCCCTTTTATGGGCGCTATTCAAGAGCAATATAACGCAGGTTAAGACATGCCCGGGGCTGTGTGTGAGGGGAGGGTGTGTAGCGTCGTTACTGTCACGGTCGGTATGCCAATGACAAACACTCTCTGACAAGCAGATGCATGCCACATGATGTAAACAGCTACTCAATGCAAAACAGACTGGAGATTTTCTTAGATTTTTGCAAAAATTATAGTCTTGGAAGCTCTAAGAATGACAGACTATTCAGTAATGTTTTGCATCAATTTTTTTGTGAATTTTCTTTTCTTAAGAAAATAGCGAGGGGAAAAAAATAGTAAAAGAAAACTTAAAGGGATAGTTCACCCAATAATAAAAATTACCCCATAATTTACTCACCCTTAAGCCATCCTAGCAGTGGCGTTCCGTCCATATAAGCTGCGAATGCGCCGCATACCCAGGCCGTCTGACAGAATGAGTTCACGGGCTAATTAATATAAACATGATTATAAGTTGATCCCTTGTCTTTTGAGATGTGACTTAAAGCTTAATAAAGTGTTGGGAATAAGTATGTAAAATTATTTATTTGAAAACAACTGTAATATTCTGTAAATCTACGTCAGTTATGGAATCTTCCGCTCTGTCGCTATGACTCTTCAGGATTGTAGCGCGTTCTCAGTGGTTTGCTGGTATACGGCTGATTTCATGCGATAGGTAAGCTGTCCGCGAAGCGCTCGCCCAAGCGGAAAAATGCGCTGTTGCTGCCAGATCTCGATTGCCGAAAATTACATTGTGTTTGATGCTAAACTAACTCGACTAAATCATATGAAAAAAACATCATAACTCTATATATTCATGCTTTCTCAAGCAAAGCAAATTTTGAAAGTCCACTAAAAACATATCTGGTCATAGACAATGTTGAAGACGTTATTGTTAACATGCCTTAGTAAATAGTAAATAAAAAAAAAATGTTTATAAAAATGTATGTAAAATTTTAAATAACAAACATCAGGAAAAAATAGGAAACAATACCTTTGTTTTCCGTATACTTGTGTTGCTTACAGTTAAAGTCCTTCTCTGATTTTATTGTTGTTTGCAACGTTACTGACTATTTAAAAGATATTATTATTATTTTTATTTATTTATTTATTATTTTGCATGGTCTATTATTGTCGCCCGGGTGGGAGTTTTAACTCCTATTCACTGAGAATAAAAAATAAATGGGAAAAAAAAAAAAAATCATTCAGTCGATGCAGAGACATATAGAGCAGGGGAATCCCCCATCTCCCCACCCTCTGAATATTACATATCATAACGTAACTACGTGTAAGCATTATTTGGCGAGTTTTACTTGGAAAAGCAGTTGTTTTCTAGCATTCGAATAACTATGGATAAACCTGAAACGATAGAAGAAGGATTGGAGATGAATTTCATTTACAAATAAGGTAGGAATGTGCATACTTTTAAATCGACACCTGCCACGGTGTTTTCCTCTTTGAGTGTGTCCTAAAATCTATGAGGAGAGGAGGGGGAGGGGGGGCGGGGGTCTTAATCTTAGCACTCAGCATACCCGGTTAAAAAAGTCACCGCTCGCCACTGCATCCTAGGTGTATATGACTTTCTTCTTTCAGACAAATACAATTGGGGTTATGTTAAAAAATATCCTGGCTTTTCTAATCTTTATAATTGCAGTGAATGGGTGCTGAGATTTTGAAGTCCAATAAAGTGCATTCATCCATCATAAAAAGTACTCTACACGGTCTCGGGGGGTTAATAAAGGCCTCCTGAAGTGAATCAATGCGTTTATGTAGGAAAAATATCCATATTTAAAACTTTATAAGCTAATATTTAACTAATTTATTCATTAATTAATATAAAACACACAAGTTTAAAAATACATTGTAGAAAAATAAAATTTGATCATTCTTTAGGGTGGGGCCAGTACAAATGTTAGCAGGGCAAATGAAATCTGAGTCCTGTGTCAAGAGCCAAATTCGAACTCAAGGTCAGTTAAATTCCCACGTACCCCATCCTCTTACCCCGTGCAGGTGCTGGGAGGCCCAACTTCAAGGTGCATAACACAAAAACAATACAAACACTCGTCATGGCCTTGGAAGTGCCCATATCTCTTTGTATCACAGGACAGACCAGATATTCTCACAATTACCCATCTGTCCACAGCGCTCTCTGCTGAACACAAAGACTCTTTCCCTCAGAGACAGTGGATAATGTGCTTGAGCTTCCTCTGGTACTAGACTGAATGTGCACTGAGGAAAGGATTGGTGAAACAAGACATAGTATAGGGGAAATAATGATGTTTACATCTAAAAATGTATATCTATATTCTGTTTCAAACTGTTTCAAATGCACTACCCACAGGCAACAATTTTAGCCATTATATCCACATTCCTGATGTAAAGACAATATCCAAACAGTATTTTTATGCTACGTTACAATATCAGTTTGCAAAAAAAAAAAAAAAAATTAAGATAGCATCTCATGCTTTACACTCCAGTCCAGTTCGTGGTGGTAATACAAGATAACATCTCAAATATGCACTGTGGCACACTCCACGAAATATCTAAGAAGCTGAGGGAAATGTTTATTATTTTGTTAGGTTCCGAATTTAATTCTAAAAGATTTTTATAATTGTTACAACACTTTTGTTTTAGACTATCTACAAATGTTAAATATACAAATAAAATGTTAAGGTTTTGGAAAAAAAAAAAAAAAAAAAAAACAGGGACTGATTTTTTATTGTTATTTTCAAAGCTTTCAGTGTACTGTCATTATGAAAATACGTTTATTATTGTTTATTTAGTTTGAACAAGTAAGTTTTTGCTCAAAACTAACCAAAATGAAAAATAATTTGTTTATAAGAGACTTGGTGTTGTTTCCAAACAAAAGTAAATACATTGGTGTCTGCATCAGCGAACGGCCAAAATGAGTTGTAAAACATTGGCACCTTGGATATCGGCAAAATCCAATATTGTGCATTCCTAATAAAAATGAATTTACTAAAGCAACCATGCTATTTCTACAAGTCTTTGTCATTTTTATTGTGTCACAGGTGCAATGCTGTATCAGGTGAGCTATCGAGCAAGTTTACTTTGTCAGAAAAATCGTACATATGAAGTTGGTTATGGGATGTAAACATCTAACATATTAGTTGACAAATGATGCGCTATGGTAAAAGCAATTTGAGGTCTTAACATAATATTGTGCAAGAAACCGTGCAAAACTAAGTTTTTAGTAATTGATAATCTGCCCCGTAATCCTAATTTGTGTCAAAAGGCATAAAAGTTGTTGGTGTTTTACTGTCTCTAGTGTTCATTTCAGCTAGGAATTGTAATGAATTGTATTTTAGGTTAATTTTTGGGTTGAAAAAATTGTAAGTAGAGGCACGTATTTCCAGTAAGCCTAGGTTGGCAAATTGTATCACAACGACAATGAGCTAAGTGCTCTTTTGGGAGCATTTAGAATGATAAGCCTGAGCACGTTTCAGTTCAGTTCTTACATTGTGAAATACGAATTTAAAAGTTCTGGTTGAACAATCTTTGAGATCTCTGTAAGAAACAAGCAGAGAGGAAAGTTGCTTGGCATATCGCGCAGTCCTCAACCTTTCCTGACAATTTCGTTTTCTCTCTGGGGAAAAGCTCAAGTACACGAGGAGGAAGCTGCCAAACTTGCAAACTCTTCATGAGCGCCTCACACTACACGGCTCATAATGAAAACCATCCATATGACTTTAGAAGCCGCTGCAGAACTCAAGACCAGAATGATTTTACACAAAAGCTCTTGATCTATCAAAGTTCAATGAGTTTCTGCACCGTGAACTCAGACTGCATCCTCGTATAACTTTTTATCACAACATCCACCCAAGAGACAGATGAGAATCAATCACTGAGCCTAAAACAGATGTTTGCTGAATCTCACAGATTGGTAAAGTACTTCTGTTGGACGGGTGATGATTGTGAAAAAGCTTTCAGGCAAGATTAGCCAAGCTTCAGGATCAAATAACTTGAGTAAACACGAATGTCATTGAGATCCTGGATTGGTGTCCATATTCACGTTTCCACAGCCTCTGTCAGTGAAATGAATAAAGTAACCTGAGGCAATTTAGGTGTAACAAATTTACATATTAAGTTTCCAGGCACCATGTAGTCACAGTGTACAGTCCATTTTCTCTGGACTGTATTAAGATTATATATCTCCAAACTTTATCACGCAGTTGATTTTATGTAAAACATTTATGTAAATACCAAACGGTCACAGATCACTTTGAAACAAACTGCTGGTGAAACCAATTTTGTCCTGTCTAAGTGAGCAGTTCTTGGTCAGGATTAGCTGCAAAGCAAACTAAACTTTTCTGATGGTTGTCCACATGAAATACAACCCAATTACAACATCACAACTCGAGTCATTTGATGCTGACAGCATGTATGATGTTTCATCAGACACTCTGACAGTGAAGGATGGAATGAAGGTGGGCAACAGGGTGTTTTGCCTAGATGTAGCCTGACTCAGCCGTCCTCTTGCCCTTTTTCTCTGCTCACACACTCGTCCTGTGTGATCTATAAATCCTGTCACGGTTGAGCCGCAGATGGAGTGTTTTATTAGAGGCTAACTAAATCCAGGGATCAAATCAGTCACGGGGCCTGAAAGCAGAAGATGTGCGTGACAGTGTTATAATACACTATTAAAGTTTTTATTAATATTTTCTATATTTTCCATTTTTATTTTAAATGTTGTTGTACAAGTTGGTTGTACAAGTCATTTCAACTTAAATTATATTAAACTGACTTAAAAACTCAAGTTGAATATTTTATAACTTAAAAATCAAGTTGAAATTAGTTTAGTTGAATTATTTAGATGAGTTAAAATAATGGAAAAACAAGGTACCATGACTTATTGATCATATCATTTTTTAGAATGAGTTATTGTAGTACTTAAACTCAACGAAAATGAGAAATTTTGCCTTGGAAACTAAATGAAATAAAACAAGTTTAAGTTTTTATTTATTTTATTTATTTTATTTCAAGTAACAGTAATATTTTTGTGGTTTTAGTTTAGTTTTATATTTAGTTGATAATAATTGCCCTGGTTCCTGAGTGAATCTCACCAATACAAGAAAGGGAAATCAGAGATTCTGCGGATTTTTAAGAAAGGTAAATAAGACTTTTTAAGAACTTAAAAACCAAGTGAAGGAGATTTAAGAAATAAATTTAACACAATGGACCCTATCATACACCCGGGCGCAATGTGACGCCAGGCACGACGCAAGTGTTGTTTGCTAGTTTCAGCCCCACAGAGTTTTCACATTCAGCGCCACGTTGTTTAAATAGCAAATGCACTTGCACCCATCTGTTCCCCCATGGGCGTGCTGGTCTGAAAACGAGGTGTGTTCAGGCGCATTGTTGGCGCGTTGCTATTTTGAGGCAATGAAAACGATTGCGCCATTGACCAACTAAAACCTGGTCTAAAGTCAATGGCGGAGTATTTATTTATTTTTATTCAAGAATATGCACCTATAGGTGGCTACAGCACACAAACATGGCAAATATTAAAAATTAAAGGATTTCAATGTAAAAGATTATTATTGTTGATTATTATTGCGCACGCGCAGATCCGTTTCCTCTCTGGAGAAGCGTTTAGTCTTTGCTCTTGCAAATTCCACCATGTAAATAGCGAATCCGCCAGGGTGCAAGCGCAACTGTCTTTTAAAGGGAATGGGAGATGAGACTCTGATTGGTTTATTGCACGTTACACCCAGAACACACCCATGACTCATTAAGAGAATAGGTACAACGTTTTTGGACCATGCGCCTGAGGCGCCGACCGTTTTTTCCGTCGTTAAACTAACAAAAGTGGATTCGGATACGCCTTAACTGCACCTGTGCCATGCGCTTCAGACCATGCACTTAGATCATTTAAATTTGTATTAGCAAAACTTTAAATTTTTAAAATACAACTTACATTTAACTTATACAAGTAATACCCTATTGCTGTACCTTCTGATCATACTGCAATATGTGCTGTTCTTTATCAGTATTTTTGTCTACTTGAAAAGCAAAACGACAAAAACAGAAGTCTTGTTTCATGAGAAACTAATCAAAAGGAAGTGAGTGACCAGAACAAGAACAAATATCTGCTAATGGGCTCAGAAAAATCAACTTAATTCAAAGGGAAAACATGTTTTTATACCCCATTGACACAAAGTTGTTCTTGTTTTAAGCATAAATTTCATAAGCATTAATTTCTCAGAAAACAAGACTTCACATGCTAAATTTGCATCTCAAGTCTTGATTTAAGGAAGTTAAGATATTTGTACTCAAAAAAAAAAAAATACTGTGGAAAACAATAATATTTTGCAGTGTATGCAACATTTAATTCCATTACTTTATGAATTTCAGATGTTCTGCTCCGATTTAAGACCTTTTTAAGCCTTTAATTTGTTGAAAGGAGAAATAAGACTTCAAGGCCTCCAGAAACCCTTGAAATGCACTTAATTGTCACTGCAACAAATGACTTCATTTTCTTCAAGCAAAATTTAATTTCTTTGATGTTTTAATAGTGAAACATGACTCGAGCATGTTTTCAACAACTTTCGTGAGTTTCGGCCATTGTCAAAAGTTCAGATTGTATATCTTCAAACTTCACACAGTTGACTTTGACCTAAACCTGCACTTTGATTCTCCTCCACACGCCAAACATAAACTTTTTCTCCTTTCTACAGCCTGCAGAGCTTCCCATCTGTCTTTCTTAGCAAAATCTCACTGTATCCCGTCAATACAAGAGACGGATGGGCAATAAACAAGAGCAAAGGAGAGAAAAGGAAAGAGAATGGGAGGGCTGGCAGTATGTATGTTTCATACACTGTGCCAGAGATTGTTAGTGAGGAACTCCAGACGTCAGCGTTTGATTGCAGTCTGTATGAAATGAGGATCGATTACACCTGAATGAGACATATATACACACACACTCAGAGGTCAGTGAACACGCCTCATAACCTTTGACCCTAAACCAAACAAGTGTTGTGAATGACAGGCGTTGATGCCTGCAGCCCACCTACACTTCACACACGCTGGAGCCGCGTTACATCGCAGTGACTTCTCGCAATGGCGCAGGGTGAATAATTAGGATGGTGAAATTCAAAACGGCTGCTTGGACTGGAGACATGCTTCATCTACGCTGGAAAATGTTCTGGTGAAGTGTCTAACAGTGTTGCTGCAAAACACAGTCTTAGGCCTGTGTTACAGGGGTACACTCTTAAAAACAAAGGTCACAGAAGGGGTTTTTTGTAGTGATGAAATGAAAGAAACATTTTTTGGTTCCTCAAGGAACCTTTCAGTGCACAGTTCTTAAAAAAACCACTGCTTTCTTAAAGTAAAGAACTTTTTAATAATCCAATAACCTTTTCCAACTATAAAGAACGGAAAGATTCCATGGAAGTTAAAGGTTCTTCATGGAAACTTAGAAGCTTTTAAGAATGTAGCTCACCCAAAAATGAAAATGAAAATGCTGTCATTATTTATTTACCCTCATGTCATTCCAAATCTGTCTGACTTTTTTCTTCTGATGAAGACAAATGAAATATATTTAAAGTTCTTTTTTGTCCTTTGAATGAAAATCAAAAATGTTGGACTCTATTCACTTCCAAAAATATTCTTCAAAAAATATATTATTTTGTGTTCCATAGAAAAAAGAAAGTGAAACAAATTTGGAACAACAAGAGGATAAATAGATAATGGCCAGATTTGTAGATTTAGATTATTTGGATATATGCAATTTTTGGATATAGGCTATATATATGCATCAATTATGCCCTGTAATGCACGTTTTAATGCATTGTATGATTAGTTATAGTACAGTTATAATACATCATAATACTTCTCTATTCATTGTTATACCTTGTGTTATGTATTACTAGGTACTATGTATTAAAACACATGACAAACAACCAATTTCAATATCTGAAAATATTATAATGTGCTGTTACATTGTTTACAACTATTTATGAAAAGATATAATCCATTGTAGTGTAAATTATAAATACCGTTATAATGCATTATACACAAAGGCTTTAAGTAAACTGTTACTGTAGAAGTCAGTATTGTTGTTTTGGACCCCACTGACTTTCATTGCAAGGACAAAAACATTCTTCAAAATATCTTCTTTTGTTTTCCACAGAAGAAAGAAAGAAAGAAAGAAAGAAAGAAAGAAAGACAAGTTTGGAGCAACATGAGGGTGAATAAATGATGAGAAAATTTTCATTTTTGGACAGTTTTTCCTGATCTTCATTTACATTTTTTTTTTTTTTTCATTCGGCAGATGTTTTTATACAAATGAGAACTTTAGTTAACAAATGAGCAGAAAGCACAATTCATCTTCCAAACCATCTGTCAAAAAAAAAGTCATTTGTTAGCACGCTGATCTGCACTGATATCACCTTTTCACATGCTGAAAAAAATAATCACATTTTCCTTCCCTTTTCTGATTAAATGATACTTCTTCAATCTCTTCTGAATTTGAAAGCCGTGGCTCATGGAAAATGTCACGCTCCATCATGCAATGTGATCAGCACTTGGAGAGGAACGTTATTTGTTTAAACTACGTATGAATTGGTCTTTCTATTAGGACAGATTAATCAGGAAATGTCTATATTTTCTCTGACAAGGACTGTTTTGTGCTGTTAATAGGCTCCCATGTTTTTTTGCAAGAACAGATTTTTATAAATATTCTCTGCTGAGAAATACAGTATGTTCTTCTTCATGTTTCACTCATCTTATAAGTCTTCACATAAACACCTTGATGTCTCCATTGGGAAACTTTGCTGAAAGTAAGTGAACAAGTCAAAAAGTTATAAAAGAAATCGCTTAAACACTTACACCTGTTGGGCAGCGTTAAGAAAAAAAAAAAAAAAAGCATACAATGGAAAGCAGAGCACAGCGGGCTAAATATTTAGTCAAGCCTGAATGCTAATATGGTCGAATCAACAATGAGGGTTTAATTTTATCCTAAAAAACAAACTTGCGTGATTTTGCAGAAAGCTGGAAAGATTTAGCTCATTGAGATAAGAAATTTCCGGTCATTAATGGTAAACGATTATGATATGAAGAGCTAAATCAAGGCTAGATATAAAACACAATGCCAAAAAAAGTTTCTTCCATTATTCCACAATGACTGTGTTTACATGCACAACAATATTCCGATGTCAATCAGAATTTGGTCATATTCTGATTAAATCATAACCGGATTAAGTCAATATTTTGGTTTTTAAATATCTAAATATAACAGAAGTCTGGGTCATGTAAACATCTTTTTTAGAATATCTGTAAATTACATAACTTCCATATAATTTTTCCATACTATATAACTCAGTGGCTACTGGCAACTGTGTGATGAAAGAATTTTCATTTTGGGGTGAACTAGAGTACACTTTCATGTATTTCCTTTGTTCACTATGTTTTTGAAACCTTCACTTTGTAATATTTGCTTTACTTTACAGTATATTTTAAATCATTGTTTTTATAATCTTTTGTCATGCTTTAAATCAGTACACTTTGACGTGTTGACTAACAGACTAAAGCACATGTAAAGTACTTGATTATAATTGTAACTCATGTTACATAATATTACACTTAAAATTAATATATTTAAAGGGCTAGATTTACTAAACAGGGCAAATTAGCATTAGAGCGCAATTCCATAAAAGCGTCGATGGGAGGGGAAAATTCTGCGTGTGATTTATTGACACATTAGAGAACACAGATGCAGTCAGATCATTTCCTTAATGACCAGCGCAATCTACCAAGAGCAGCACAAATTAGCGCCTGCTTTAAGACATGCTTTTTTTGGGCGTTAAATAATGGCGCAAATACCAGTAATTCGACGAGCGCAAACGTTAGTAAATTGTGTTGCGTGATTCATTTTAATACTTTCCTCCCATAAATTTTGCCTCTGAAAGGGAAACTCCTACAAATGCATATTCAGTGAGGTCAGGTGCAAAAATAACAACGCCTTTTCAGTGCTAATTCTTCACTGCACTTCTTTAGTAAATCCTAACTATCCTATTTTAACGCCAAAAGGCGGTTTGCATTGACACAAGCTGTTAGTAAATCTGGCCCTAAATGTTCTGAATTGCAACTTCATTAAAAATGTGTACTTACAAATATATTTAAATACATGATTCATGACATACATTTTTTGATGAAAATGACAAAGTATAGTTCATGTCAAAATAGCAAGAGTAATTATGAAATTACATATAAAGAGGTACTTTATCAACTAATTGCTTTTAACATATATTTAAACTATAATTTTTTTTTTTAAAAAAACTGCATTGCAATTAACATGCAATTTAAGTGTCTGAAAACATTACATTCAGTTTGCACTTAAGTATGTAATTCTAAAGTATCTTGTTTCGATAGCAAGTACTCTTTTTAGTCACAAGGGTATAGTTTATTCAGGATGTGCATATGCTTTTTACAGAAATTTTCCAATAGCTGTATTCCTATATTCCTTTTCTGGAATAAATGCTTAAGGCTGGAATACACTACACTACTTTTAAAATCTGAACTGATTTTAAAATGTTAGGCATCATACACTTACCAAATTTATAAATAGTCACAGAGGTAAAACTGGCCATCATACACTAAATGACTGAGGATCACACACTACAAGACTTTAAAGTCATTTTGATCTCAAACTCATGCAGAAATGTGTGCCTTGCTGCTAGGAGACGAGTGACTAGTAAAAAACAATGTGTTCTAAAATCGTCTCAAAATATCAAAGTCTGTGTCTGTGACCATCATACACTTTGCGATTTTCTATTAAATCTGTCAACTCAAATCTGCAGACTGGCTCTGACTTTCGGTAACTAGCATAGACTTTTCCGAACTATAAATCAGGCAAAAATCTGGGCAAAAGTTGCGCAGTGCATTCCAACCTTTAACTACAACATAGACCTGATTCTGAAAACGTTGTAAACATGTAAACACACATAAATAGATCAATTTTAAGACTGGAACAGGGTACTTAAAAAGACATTTGTCTTTTACTCAGGAAGAACTATGAAATGTGATGTTTTAGCCAAACAAGCAGATGATGATTGCGGTTTTTGACATCAGCGTCTTTGGCAGTTGCAGAACGTGTCTGAATGAGCTTGGCTTTAGAGTAAAGATAATCTTCACGGCCTTGAGGGAAAAGGACGACTCGTCCCTCAGCCCCCTCACACTCGCTCCACTGCAGGACTGAAGCGAGGGATGAAGTGAAAGAATAACAGGATTTATGAGGATGTAACACAACACCCTCAGATCTTTAAAGACTGGCTTGTAAGATTAACACTTCATTAGTAGAGAAAGCGAGAGCAGGACAGACGGAGAAAGAATGAAAACTCATTCGTCATCAAGATGACATGCAGCACAAGTTTACCATTCAAACAGACTGATGGGACTGAACTGAACATCTCACGTGGGTTTGTTTGGCTTTGAAAAGTGTCCTTTTAGACAGTAACTCAGTCTAAACACACCAGCTGAATGATCTCCACATGTCTTCAAATGTCTCCACAAAGATAGTGAAAAATGAAAACTTTTATTGTGGCGCCCAGCTCATGGTCAACAGAGACTTGGTTGATTTTAATGAGACCTCTCTAGTTTTGTTGCATCACTTCTTAGTTGTTGTTTTGAAATTTTATGTGGTGGTGACTAGGAATGTGCCTGAAGTTGAATATACCTTAATCAGAAATGCATGAATAATGACTAATTAAAATGAATTCTACTAATTAATGGAACAAAATATATCAATTTTAGTCTGATTAGCCAACTGGAACAAGGCTGAAGTGATATTTCAGGTTTAAATCAGACAATCACATTGGAGACCTTTTATTTCAGTTGTAAAGAGTATTTATCTAATAAAGTATCTCATACATATACATATACATATATATATATATATATATATATATATATATATATACATACATACATACATATATATATATATATATATATATATATATATATATATATATATATATATATATATATATTTATTTATTTATTTTTATTTTTTTTTTATATATTTTATTATTTTTTTTCAGTGTCTGATTCAGTCATATTATTTGGAAGATTTTTTTTTTAGCTTTTTAGCTTTATTCTACATAAATCAAACTTTTAAAAATAAAAAATAAAAACTTTAAAAAGAAGAATTAAAGTGATTTAATTATTTTATGAAGATATCAAAAAAGGCATAATTTTGATAATTAAGCTGTAAATGGTATATAATTACATTTAAAAAACATCTTTTCATTTAGTTTCAATGCACTTCTGGTTTATTCCTCACCCACATATTTCTATATGTATATGCATACAGATCATTTTAATAACTCCCATTATAAACAACCAAGATTGTTGTGCTTTTTTAGCTTTAGTCTACATAAAGCAACCATTAAAATGTTCAATATAAAATTAAAAATGGTGGAAATGTGTGGGATAAAGGCAAACTATTTTTGGTATTATTTATTTACTATTATATTATTAATATTTTGAATGAGCTTTTATTCTAAAATTTTAAGTTTTCTTTATTTTTTAGCAATTTTTTGTGCTTTTTTCAATTTAATTAGCTTTTCTTTTTGAATTTCAATTTAGCTTTAATTTATTTTTATTTCACATTTAGTTTTAGTCATTTTAGTATTTTAATTTAATCTGTTTCAGTAGTACTTTTAGTATTTCAGTTTTCTTTTAGTTAGTTCCCGAGGCAATTTACATTTACATTTACATTTAGTCATTTTGCAGACGCTTTTATCCAAAGCGACTTACAATTGGGGAATACATAAAGCGATTCGTCTTGAAGAGGCAATCAGACAGAGGAAGTGCTCGTAACAACAAGTCTCAGGCATTGTTCAAATAAGTACAAGCTAGAAAGGAAAGGAATAAATAAAGAGAAAGAAAGTTTTTTTTTTTTTGTTTTTTTTTAAGTTTAGGATGAAGTCAAGTAGTGCTGAAAGAGATGAGTTTTCAGAAATATTTCCATTTTATTTCAATTAATATAAAATGTTTTTTTTTTTTTAAGCTTTAGTCTTAAATTAACAATTTAGCTAACAATAGCACAAGAAAATTACCACTGGAAAAGTCCCCACAAGGAAAATGGCCTAATAAACATACAAAGTCTTAATCAAACCAAACAATTTGTTCAGTATAGTCCATGGAAAGTCCCCACTATGGTAGTGTGTGTGTATCTGAAATACTGTACATGGAATGCACCTCTGACATCATACAGTCCACATATTTTATAACTTAAAGAAAGCAGACGACAAAAGAAGAGAAAGAGGCTTTCAGACATGCACTGCCGTGCAGAAACAGAAAACACACTGCCATCTGTGAATTCATGGCTCTGAACACACATAAATCAAGCATGAGAATCTTCTCAGTCAAAGTGATGATCCATATGCAAGCATCTGTAATGGTTGTGATCAGTTGCGAGAGGCGCCACAGAACCGCTGGCATGAGAGAGCAGACACGTGTGCACCAATCCAGGCCGACGCTCATGAGCTGAGAAAAAGGTTTTGGGTTATATATAATTGCTCTAATTTTTTTTAAAGTTTGAAAGCCTTAAAGTGTGGTCACATTTACTGTTGTTTGTTGAATATTTGCTGACAAAATCCGCTAATTTCAATAGCAATCTGCGCAATGGGGAATTTTGCGCGTGGGCGAAAGTTTTCCACACACAGATTTCGCAACACATCCAAGTTGGTCACACAAATTCGCACCTCTGAAAGTGACTTCTGAGTGAGATGTGCTTTATACATTACTGACAGCAGACAATGGACATTTTTGCCCACAAAATTTCGCTGAAATGTAACCGTACCTGCATTCTTCAAAATATGGTCTTTTGCGTTCCACAGAACAAAAATAAAGTCACACAGATTTAAAACAACATAAAGGCAAAAGAAGGATTGCATGTTCATTTTTAAGTGGACAATCCCTAAGTCTTCCCTTACTAGAGAACATTTTTCCACAAAATTCAGTTTAACTCAGGTCAAGCTTGGGTTTGAGGATATGCCAATGACCCACCACACGACCACAATGGCAAACAAGCTCATCAGTGGAATATCTGACAACCATCTGCTTCACTTTTACTTCTACAAAGCCACAATCTCGGAGAAACTGCAGCAGCAGCAGCGTTTGAGGAGAATTGTTTTAGGCATGTGCGGCAAGATTACAAAAAACGGGGCGGATAAACAAAAACTTACAGAGTTTCAGAGAACAACAAGGATTTGGAGTCCATATTGCGACTAAATCATGGCACTGCAAACTAACTTTCTCTTTTGTGATCTCTTAAAGCATCTCTAAAAGACATACTTCCTGTTGTGGTCTTGGAAAAGAGCAGCTTGGACATTCTACGAAACATCTCTGGAGCAGAAATAAAGTCATACACAACGACATGAGGGTGAATAAACAATGACAGAACTTTAATTTTTGGATGAACTTTCCCTTTGAAACCCAACATCTCTGGTGTCAGACTTCTGCATCCTTGCTGAGCCCACAAGGACTGTCTAGATGTTTCACAATCATTATTACTGGTGTTTTTGTTCAGATCCCATTTGCCAAGGTGCTTATGCTGAGGGAAGTATCAGGCGGGCCAAATCCCTGACATGATTGTGAAACTCAGACGGCTGTATATGAACTGCGTAAGCTGCTTTGTGTTGAAGATCTGGCTCGACACACACACTCCGTTCTGCATTCAAAGCTGCAATCCACTGTGCCTCATTAAGCCTGAGAAATAACTCCACCACAAATGAGAAAATCAGGTAAAAACGTTGAACAGAGAGGGAATGAAAACTAACTCTATATTGCTTTCATTCATTAGCTGTTTTCAATTTTCCACCCAGCCAGGAGAGAGATTGCTTCAAGCCCTGCTGTACCACTGCTCCTTTGAGTATCCATGTGGGGTGGATGGGGTTTCAAAACTGCAAACATTAACTCACAAGTCAAAAACCGGTGCCAGATCGCAAAAGGGAGATGAAAAATTCACTTCTTTTGACATATGAGCACACTTCAAAATGAGAAAAGCTGTGGTCTTTTCTCACAGTATATGAATAATTGACTTTACAGCTCCCCATGTACACAAACAGATCTGGGAAAGTCTGGGCTGCTGAGTGAAGATGTGATAGAAGAACCATGAGAACGTTACACACTCCTGCTGAAGCCTTTTTTCATTTCCTTAACAACTGGATTCAGCTATTATTGCAGGATGACTCTAACTTCAAAGTAAAGAAGCTGAATGTTTCACTAGATAAGAAATATCAGCTTATTAGAATGATTTCTGAAGGATCATGTGACACTGTAGACTAGAATAATGATGCTGAAAATTCAGTTTTCATCAGAAAAGAATAAATTTCAAAATATATTAAAACAGAAAGCTGTTATTTTAAATTGTAATAATATTTCATAATTTTTACTATATATTTGATCAAATAAATGCAGGCTTGATGAGCATGAAAAAGAGTTCTTTCAAAAACATCGAAAAACTCTGACTGACCACATACTTTTGGCACATTAATATGGTACCATTCAAGTTTTGACTTAAAAAGACCCCTGTTATAGAGATTAAGTATTGCAAACCCTTCAATTTCCATTTGTGCGTGAGGAGAAATCCCCCATGTTTTAATGTTGATGGATTTTTGGGTGACATTGCAATTTTTTGTGGTTTGAGTGCATATATGTATGAGTCACTGCGTTTGTGTATGCAAGTGTGTAGAAAAAATCCACAGCCCAAAATCACAGAAAACACAAAACCAGCTGGGCTCAGAAAGCCAGAACTCAGTGTCAATATTATCACAGATGAGTGAAGGGCGTTAGTGGCCTACCAGAGAGGATGAAGAATTATGGCTGATAAAGAAATGGGTAATTTTAAACAGCATACAGTGTGACACAATGATGACATGAACTTTCATTTTTGGTTAAACTATTCCTTAAAGTGATTTGGGATGGTTTGTAGACTCTGCAAATGTTTGTGTGGGTAATGAGTGGGTTGTATGGAAGGTTGCAGAGAGGTGTATGGTTTTCTGTGGGGTAATATATGCACTTTGGGCACTGTAAGCACTTCTGAATTTCCCTTTCTTCCATCGCAACCACACACACACATATTTTCCCTCAATCTGGGCCTTTACTCACCCACTCACTCCCGCTTTCTTCTGGCAATCTACCAGATCGACACACTGCAAAACATAACCTCGACAGTATGATTTAAATCCACATGGATCTGAGTTGACAACCTCCACATGGTCCTGCCAGGTACTTTCCTTTGTCCACTCCACCCGCTCCTTCTCTTCTCCCTCTATCTGTCTTATTCCCCCTCCTTTCCTCCATAAGGGATTCATTCCTCTTCCATAAAGCATGAAGAACTTTTGAATATCTGCCTGTCTACATTCTACCCACCTTCTTTGTCTGGGTGTTTGATCCATCCGTTTAATTATTTTATTTTAATTATTTTATTTCCTGTCTCTCTCTACTTTTTATAATTGGAAACAGATCTCAGTTTCACCTCTCGTTCCAATCCACTGTTCTCATCCTTTCTGTAGCTCAATCATTTATTCTTGTCTTCAGCACACTGATATTAAATTCACCTTGTAATTATTATTATTTGGAATACTTAATTCTGATTGGTCAATTGTGTGGTCAGATATGCCCCCTAAACTCTATAACTGTACCAAACATCTAAATTCCTACAGCTTTGATAGAGTTAACTACATTTAATTGATTAGCTGATAATTATTTATGACTGTACATTATCCCTAACTTTTGATATTCACTCAAAAAATTAGCTTTTCTCTGTTTTCTCTGGTCCAAAAAACTCTACTGGTCCATTCACTATACAAACAAGAACGTCACTTGGCCACAAGTGGTGACACTGTCCTCAATTTTCCTCAGGACATGATGTTGATGACACATATCACAAAAATCTGTCCAAGATGGCGCCGCTCATGGCAGCCTCCGTGGCGTTGTCCGCAGTTGTTTTTATGTTTTTGTTAGTTTGTCCTGTCTTTAGTTATATCCCTGCAATCAGTTTCACCAGAGAAAAATTGCTGGACATTTGGCAGTACACACCACCTGATATTTCACCGGTTTTTGATTATTCTGATGGTTTGCTGGACATTGTAGTTGGCGGAGCAGCAGTGCTGTTCAGGTGCTTCAGGATGCGCAGACGGGGGAAACGAGCTGCCACGCTCGTGAAGCTCAGACAACACGGATTTCGGACAGCACTGCCTAGCATCCATCTAGTGAATCTCCGCTCTCTACCCAACAAAACGGATGAACTCCTTCTGCTCTCCCGGGCAAATAAAGATTTTGCTGCTCTGTGTTTCACAGAAACCTGGCTGAATGACGCCATTCCGGACAGCGTGTTAAGTCTGCCGGGCTTTCAGCTGATCAGAGCTGATCGCGACGCAGAATCAACGGGGAAATCGCGTGGCGGCGGGACATGCTTTTACATCAACGAAAGGTGGTGTACAGATGTAACTGTGTTAAAGAAGATGTGCTGTTCCGATCTAGAAGTGCTCTTCATTAACTGTAAGCCTTTCTACTCGCCGCAGGAGTTTTGCTCGTTCATTCTGGTGAGTGTTTACATTCCACCGCAAGCGCACGTGAGCTCAGCTTTACAGAAACTCGCTGATCAGATCACAGACACAGAACAACAACTCCCGGACTCTGTTTTAATCATTCTCAGGGACTTTAATGAAGCAAATCTCTCCCGTGAACTGCCAAAATACAGACAGCATGTTACATGTCCCAGCAGAGACAGTAATATATTGGATCACTGTTACACCACAATAAAGGAGGCATACCACTCTGTCCCACGGGCAGCTTTAGGGCTCTCTGATCACTGTTTGGTTCATCTTATACTGACCTACAGGCAGAAACTGAAATCAGCTAAACCTGTATTAAGGACTGTTAAAAGATGGACTAATGAAACAGAGCGGGTTTTACAAGCCTGTTTCGACCTTACTGATTGGAGTGTTTTTGAGGCTGCTGCAAATTATCTGGACGAGCTCACAGAGACTGTAACATCTTATATCAGGTTCTGTGAGGATATGTGCATTCCTACCAGGACTCATTTAACCTACAACAACGACAAACCGTAGTTCACTGCAAAACTCAGACAGCTCCGTCAGGCCAAAGAAGATGCTTACGGGAAGGGGGACAATGTATTGTATAAACAGGCCAAATACACACTGGAAAAGGAGATCAGAGTGGCAAAGAGGAATTACTCTGAAAAAATAAGAATTCAGTTCTCTTCCAGCGACTCATCATCAGTGTGGAAAGGTCTGAAAGAGATCACCAACTACAAGACACCATCCCCCAGCACTGTGGAGAATCAACAACTGGCAGACGATCTGAATGAGTTCTACTGCAGGTTTGAAAAAACACCCCACACCCGCTCTGAACACCTCTCCACACAACCATTAACACCTCCAGCAACCCCCCTCTCCCCCACACCTGCAATTCAGATCAGTGAAGACGATGTGCGCCAGGTCTTCCGGAAGCAGAAGAGAAAGAAAGCACCAGGCCCAGATTGTATTACACCAGTCTGTCTGAAATCCTGTGCTGACCAGCTGGCCCCCATCTTCACACAGATCTTCAACAGATCTCTGGAGCTGTGCGAAGTCCCTTCATGTTTCAAATGCTCCACCATCATCCCCATCCCAAAGAAATCCAAAATTTCAGGACTAAATGACTACAGGCCTGTGGTTCTAACGTCTGTGGACATGAAGTCTTTCGAAAAACTGGTGCTGGCCCACCTGAAGGACATTACTGGACCCTTGCTGGATCCTCTTCAGTTTGCCTACAGAGCAAACAGGTCTGTGGATGATGCAGTCAACATGGGTCTGCATTATGTTCTGCAACATCTTGACAGACCAGGGACTTATGTGAGGATCCTGTTTGTGGACTTCAGCTCGGCCTTTAACACTATCATTCCAAACCTCCTCCTGCCCAAACTAATTCAGATCTCCGTGTCCACCTCCATCTGTCAGTGGATCACCAGCTTCCTGACAGACAGGCAGCAGCTAGTGAGGCTGGGAAAATACACATCCAACACCCGTACGATCAGCACTGGAGCTCCCCAGGGCTGCGTTCTCTCCCCACTGCTCTTCTCCCTGTACACCAACGACTGCAACTCTAAAGACCCCTCTGTCAAGCTCCTGAAGTTTGCAGACGACACCACACTGATCGGCCTCATTCAGGACGGTGACGAGTCTGCTTACAGACAGGAGGTTAAGGAGCTGGCTGTCTGGTGCAGTCTTAACAACCTGGAGCTTAACACGCTCAAAACTGTGGAGATGATCGTGGACTTCAAGAGGAACCCCCCTGCACTCCCCCCACTCACCATCATGGACAGCACTGTGACTGCAGTGGAATCATTCAGGTTCCTGGGCACTACCATCTGCCAGGACCTGAAGTGGGACACTCACATTGACTCCATTGTTAAAAAGGCCCAGCAGAGGTTGTACTTCCTTCGCCAACTGAGGAAGTTCAACCTGCCACAGGAAACAGCTGAACAGCTGAAACAGTTCTACTCCACCATCATTGAATCCGTCCTCTGCACTTCAATAACTGTCTGGTTCAGCTCAGCTACCAAATCTGACCTCAGAAGACTACGGAGGGTAGTCCGGACTGCTGAGCAAATCATTGGTACACCCCTCCCCACTCTCCAAGAACTGTACTTATCCAGAGTGAGCAAAAGGACAGGCAAAATCACCCTGGACCCCTCACATCCAGCACACTCCCTCTTTGAACTGTTGCCGTCTGGTTGACGCTACAGAGCTCTGAGCACCAGAACGGCCAGGCACAGAAACAGTTTCTTCCCTCAGGCAATCCATCTCATGAACACTTGACAATAATTGTGGAACACACACTATTTATACACTTATTTATCTAACACACATACTTAGTCTACATTACAATTGCACATAATATACCTGTACATACAACTGTCTATTGTTATATACCTGTACATACAATTGTCAATTTGTATATATTTATTCCTTATTTACTTGTTGTATATATTTTTTTAATTGTTCTTTTTATTATCTGTGTCTTTTTTTGTTCTGTCACTGTCATTCTGTTGCACTGTGGAAGCTTCTGTCACGAAAACAAATTCCTCGTATGTGTAAACATACCTGGCAATAAAGCTCATTCTGATTCTGATTCTGATTCTGATTCGTGACAATATGGCAATGCATTTGTAAAATCCAGCATTTTTTGACAAAATTCTGTGTATTATTCAACTTGTTATGTCCTGTTATGTTCTCATTATTTTCCCCCAAACTACTCCGAAGTTTTAAGCAAAAAAAGTAATTTTTTGGATTTCATGACCAATAGCTGGCGCTGTCTCAAACCACTCAGGTACTCTCAGTTCACAGTGGTAATGAGAAATACCAAGATTCATTTCAGTAGCTCAAAGCATTGCAAAAATACAAACTCACTTCCTGTTTGGCACCCACTTCGTCAGTCTTACACACTGCATTCCAAATCTCATACTAGCCACCCTAAATAGTATTCTAGACTACTAATCACGAATACCATTTAGGGCAGATAGTTTGCAAATTGGGACACTGGTACAGTCATTCATACTGCCAGAAGTACATATCTGACACCACAGAAGAAGCATCAGCAGTGAGAAAAAAGAAACGTAATCAGTTTTCATATGCATTACAAACAGAATCATGAAAGAGATTTTAAAGGCACTAGAACATACAATAGTTTTGTTCTGTTTCTCAACTTTTTTTAATATTATGCATGAACTTCTTATTTTAATGGTACAGTACCTTTCTGTCCTTTTTGGAGCTGAACAACCTCACTTGAGTAGATGCCAGAATTTCATTTTTGGGTGTACAGCTTTAATTCTAGTTTGTGTCATAGTTTAAGTGTAGTAATAGTGTAATGTATTCTCTGGTAGGGGAAAAGGGGACAGCGAGAGATGGCGGGAAAAGAGAGAAGTGAGAGATGAAGGGAGGGAAAGAGAGAGAGGAAGCTGGGGTGATGTCTCCCTTGACCATATGCAGTTAAATATAGCTCCATCAAGAAACTTTCATCCAAAGACTTTCTCTGTTTGTTTTGAGTTTGTTCTGTTTTGGGGTGGGGGCGGAATGGGGGTTGGGGGATCTTCCCACGGCCCAACTGAGTGGGACGAGTAACGCCGTCAAAGAAAGAAGAGAATGAGGATGGAAGGAAATGATATAGATTTGGAGAAGTGCCAAATGGTCCTACCTTCCCAACAGTTTTGTTCTTGTTCATTAACACAGTCCAAACTACAGAGTTGTTGTTTGAGAGTTCATATGTGCAACTAGTGTTGGGTAAGTTATTCTAAAAAAGTAATTACTAGTTACTAATTACACCTTCAACAGTGTAATTAGATTACTGAACAAATTACTCTCTCCAAAAAGTTTTAAATTACTAATTACTTTCTAAATCCTATATCAATCTCGACAAGTTAATGATACAAGGATAGACATGAAATGGTTCTTTTAATTCTTTCAAACAAATAACAGATAACTAATTCTCCAAATCTCCAATTCTCACTATTAACTAACTATTAACTATGGCTTTTGCTTCAATATACTCCTAATTACTGCTTATTAATACTTAATAAAGTAGTTGTTAAATTTAAGAATTGGGTAGGATTAAAGATTTAGAATAAGGTGTTGCAGAATAAGACATTCATATGTGCTTTTTAAGTAATAATAAACAGCCAATATCCCAGTAATATTCATGCTAATAACCAACTAGTTAATAGTGAGAATTGGACACTAAAGCGTTACCAATATTCTAATTAACTCACCAAAGTATTTAAAGTGAGAAGGGTAAATAAAAAGCATGCATTTTAAGGTTAGACTTTAAATTTTGATGTTAAATCCACTATTGTATTGTATATAAATGTTCAGCAGTCTATACACAGTATTAAGTTCAATTACATAAGAAGTAACTGTAATTAAATTACAGAAAAAATAAGAGTAATCCCTTACTTTACATTTCCAAGGGAAAAGTAATTAAATTACAGTAACTAATTACTTAGTAATTAGTTACACCCAACACTGTGTGCAACATCCTTGGTGAAAAGATCAGTATGTAGTGTTTTGGATTCTCATCTTTGATATGGAAGCACTGGTGCCCATAACTTTCTTCACCAACAATAATTTCTTGAGCAAGCTTCACCATGCCTGGTTCACCAGCAAATCTGGGGTCCACCAGGTAGACCAAAAAAACCCCAGCACTAACAAGCCTAGAAATTCATGCCAACCAGCTTGTACTTTCTGGATACTGGTTGACCAAGGAAGTCCTTATGTTTAAGAGATGTTTAAAAATCTGGTGAGAATACCAGTATCCCAAAACACAACGTTATTGTGGTCTCGTAAGCAGTGTGGAAATGGGAGCAGACTGGGATGTTACCAAGATGGATGCCTCCTGAAGTGAATCGATGTGTTTGTGCAAGAAAAATATCCTTATTTGACACTTTCTAAACCGTAATCTATAGCTCTTTTACAGCACAGGAAAACCACTCTGCTCTTGGCTTATATCGAAATCCTCCGTCATTTTTCTCTACAAATCCTCATTTTATACTTCTAATTTGTGACCGGTGTTTTGTTTTGTTCTCTCCTTTGCACTTCCATGTTCATCACTTCTCACTGGAGCTTACACTACGCCTACGCAGCTACGTCATCTGCTGAATGCCACTCTCTTATGAATGCATGTACGACAATTAGCAGAAGCTAAAGATTACAATTTATAAAGTATTAAATATGGATATTTTTCTTACACAAATGCATCGATTCACTTCAGAAGGCCTTTATTAAGCCCCCCGGAGCCGTGTGGAACACTTTTTATGATGGATGGATGCACTTTTTTGGGCTTCAAAATCTCAACCCCCATTCACTGCCATTATAAAGCTTGGAAGAGCCAGGACATTTTTTAATATAACTCCAATTGTATTTGTCTGAAAGAAGAAAGCCAAATACACCTATGGCTTCAGGGTGAGTTAATCATGGGGTCATTTTCATTTTTGGGTGAACTACCTCTTTAACGCTGGAACACACTGCACAACTTTTGCCCAGATTTGCAATCGGGACAGGTCAGCACTAGCTGCTGAATGTCAGAGCTAGTCTACAGATTTTGGGCAGCCAGATTTGATATTTACAGAATGTTGTGTATGATGAACACACATTTTTTAACTTCAGACTGTTTTAATCAACATGAGGATGATGCAAGTTTGTTGTGTTCAGAACGACTTGAAAGTCTGGTAGTGTGTGATCCTCAATTATTTAGTGTACAATGCCCAGTTTTTCATCTGTATGCATTCAGGTCAACAGCTGTGTGATGCAAAATCGGTTCAGATTTTAATAGTCCTGTAGTGTATTCCAGCCTTTACTCAACATTACAGCAACTTGCTTGCTGAGGAAAAGGTCCATGAGATTTCTAGATTGGAATGAACCTCTGGACTCCTGGTATTGCTTCAGGGTCCCACTTCCAAACCTCAATAAACAAAGACTGGAAAATCATGCTGTCCGAATGAAAGATGACTGATGCTACACCAAGAGGAGTTGAGGAGCAGGTCAGAGTTTTTACTGTTGGAGTCTACAATGGCATATTGGAGGAGATCTGTGGGAGATGGGAGTCTTGCGATACAGATGTAACTGGCAAGAAGAGGAGACAAGAGGCAAGAGGGAGTGTTCGCGCTGCCCAGCGATCCATCAGCACTGCGTTCTCACCAGTATAGATTTTCAGCAGCTGGCACTGCACTCATACACACTCTCGCATACACCATAAACCTTTTATTTCCTGTTCCTATCACTTGCGTAAATCACATAAACACACTGCTGATGAAAGATATGATAAGGATGAGAAGAAACAGAGCGGATCATTTTGGGAACACTGACGTTTTTAGAAAGGTTAAGGTAGTGACGGCTGATATGCTGCACTAACTGATATGATTGGGTCACGCTCTCTCCTAGAATAGCTGCGAGCTCATTTTTTTCTGGTCACCTAACACTGCAAGCGAGTGGCGCAACACATCATGACAAAACTAGATCATGCGGTGTAGATTGATTATAATGGCAGCAATCTTGTTTGGTCTCGTTACGCTACTATATTGCAGTGTTGACAAGGTGACTGTCAGCAAACTGTCCTTGTGAACATACACAAACTGTTAATGTCAGACTGAGATCATGCTGTACTGTAATGAAGCAACCTCTCTTGCTGTCAGCTCTTCTGTGCAGCTTTGTCCATCTTTTAGATATTCTATGAGTGAAAGTTTGTTTGGTTCTCCTAAAATGCCATCAGGAAGTGAGGATTGTCTTTATGTTCTTAAAGGGATAGTTCACCCAAGAATGAAAATTCTGTTGTTAGTTATTACCAGCATTCCAAAACCTGTATGACTTTCTTTTTTCTGTAGAACACAAAAGCAGCAATTTTGAGTATTTGACTGGTTGCCCTTTGCTATGCAACTTCAGTGAATGAGCTTTCGAGTTTCAAAAAGGACAGAAAAGTATCATAAAAGTACTCCATATGTTATATTCTAAGTATTCTGAAGTCGTGTGATACTGTTTTGTGAGAACTTTACATATTTATTCCCTCTTGTGTACTCTTAAGAACTGGACTGTTTAATCAGTGATTTGAAGGGATCAATATGTTTCAAATTATTGACAGCTGTTTTGGAAACATATCATCCTTTAAAAGATCTGAATGCAGTTAACCTGAAATAGAAAACTGGCCATAGAAGAAGACAGTTTATGCTAATGCATGCTATAATACCCCTAGTGGCAGCAACGAGAATGCAACAAATACATTTCACAATTCATATTGTATCACTTATAGCATTGAAAAAAAATTAATTAGAAAGAAGAAAGAAAGTCGTGACGTATTGTCAAGTATGGTGACCCATACTCGAAATTGGTGCTCTGCATTTAACCCATCCAAGTGCACACACACAGCAGTGAATAGTGAACACACGCACACACACACACCGTGAACACACACCCGGAGCAGTGGGCAGCCATTGCTCCAGCGCCCGGGGAGCAATTGGGGGTTCGGTGCCTTGCTCAAGGGCACCTCAGTCATGGTATCGAAGGCAGAGAGAGTACTGTTCATTCACAATCCCCACCTTCAATTAACAAGAACAGGTTATACTATAGACTATACAAAACACACATACAGACAAAAAACTGCAAATAACACCAGCTGAGAGTGTTTAAGGGTATTCAGTTAATCAAGACTGATAATGTTAGCAGTAATATCAATGATGTAATGATTTGCCCATCGATTAAATTTTTTTACTAAACAGATTTACAAAACAGGGCAAATTAGCGTTAGAGAGCAATTCCATAAAAGCACCGATGGGAGGGAAAAATTCTGCATGTGATTTACTGACAATGCACACATTATGCCCATAAATTTTGCGTCTGAAAAACTCCTAAAAATGCATATTCAATAAGTTCAGGCACAAAAATAACTGTGTCCACACCTTTTCAGCGCTAATTCTTCTTTAGGAAATCCTGGCAGTGCTATTTTAATGCTAAAAGACAATCTGTAGTAAATCTGGCCCTAAGAGTTTAATCTAATAGTGCTATCAAATAGTCTATAGTAAAAGACTACAGTATTTGACAGGTTTTTTTTTTTTTCATTATTTGATATGTTTTACTGATGTTTAACAGCACAATCTAAAAGGAAAATTTAAAGTTAGCTTTTGAAAAAAAAAAGAGAATTATTTCAGCTTAATTTGAACTATAATATAATTTATTTACAGTAAGATCCAAAAGCATAAGACTGGAAAATGAAAACAATAACTGGTAATATTATTACTATAAAAATACTTACACAGGAAAAAAGACAAAATTGCATCAGATTTAAGGGTTTAAGTTTATTCAGTTAATGAAGACTCTGATAACTAAACATGAACTATAATTTAATTTATTTATAGTAACAGATCCGAAAGTATTTGACTGGAAAGTAAAAACCGACCACAGTAGAAGGTGAATGCTAAAGGTGAATGCTATGAAATAGTCATTTATAACAGTAAAAGAGTATAGAGTAATGATAGAGTATGATACTCTTTTACTGATGTTTCACAACACATTTTTAAAAAGGAAGTACAGTTCTTTGTCTACACTATTTTTTCTTTAAAACAAACACAGTAAATCTGCTAACGCATACACACAGACACACCAACGAGATAACGATGTTTGACTCTCAACACATTACGGTCAGCAAACACATTCTCAGTTACTCTGGCAAAAACTCAGCCAATAAAACTCAGAATGTACAATGGTACAAAGTGACAGCAAATAAAGGAATGTTTGAACAAAAGCACCATAAAAGCAATGATGACATATGTGAATATCTAAGGCCAGGCCCATACTGTCTTTTTACAACTTTGGGAAGAGGAAGCACAACTGTGTGTTCACAAACAAAGTCTTCTGTAAATTTGCTGACATGTCTGTGATGTTGCATTTAACTCGAGTCCTTATTTCGCCCTGGGAAAAGCTAAACTGGGTTTGCCCAGGTTCAAAACTTCTGACAACAATGATAGGATTATGCATTGAAAGACAGAAAGACAGAAGCTCAAACATGAAGAGGTGGAAACTGATGTTTTTTAGGAAAGTGTCATGCCCCATATTTAATGTCACAGGCCGAGTGATATATCTTCCTTCAAGGGTGCAATTACTTGTATAAAAGTAGTTATTGGCAACATTGCACACCTAATTCAACAAAATACATAATTATGTGTAAGATAATGCTTTAACAATGATGTCTACAGGATGTCTACTACATCTTTAATGGAAAAAGGGTCACATATTGTTTATATGTCAACTGTAGTTAGTTTTCAATGTGAAGTGCAAGGTGACGAAAGCCAGTTATGTTTAATAACTAGGCTTTTGACAAAAAATAAATAAATTTAAAAAAAAAAAAAAAATCATACTAAAATCCAGTAATGAGGAAAGTTACTTTTAAAAGTAATGCATTACAATATTGTGTTACTCCCTAAAAAAAGTAACTAATAACATTACTTAGTTACTTTTTATGGAAAGTAATGCATTATGTTACTTTTGAGTTACTTTTTAAATCTGGGCAGGGCTTGCTTGTTGTTTTTAATATTAAAAGTTCTTCTTTTACAAATGTAAAAGCCCTTTCACAACAAAAGTGAAATGAATACGACTCACGCTAAAGGAAATCTAAATTCATGTTTGTACAGTAGAGGGTGCAGCTCAAACAAATTGCATGAAGAATATGACAGGAGAAGAAAGTTCAACACTATTCAGCAATAACAAAAATGAAACACAAATGTGTCATTTTTGTTTAGTATGGTTGAATTTGATCAAAGGTCAGTAGCAAAGACATTTTTAAAAATAGGTTTAAATAAATTATATTTGTCTTATTTAACATATTTAGTTATTGCAAGTTTGTATAATATTCTGAGTTTTTATTCATTTTGAGGAATAGTGAATCTGTTTTTGTGCAGGTGAGATGATGCTTACTGTAGCTCTAGACTAAATATGAACTTGTATTTCACACAGTGCACACAACGCCTCTGCACTTACTCCCGATTTCTCTCAACATGGCAACACGAGAGCTGTCACTCAAGACATGGGAAACAAAGTAACTGGCATTACTTATTTGAAAAAGTAACTCAGATATTTCCTTCTAAATTAAAAAGTCATTACTTTACTAGTTACTTAAAAAAAGTAATCTGATTACATAAGTCAGGTTACTTGTAATGCGTTACCCCCAACACGCAATATAGTTTGTGTAACTTTTTTTTTTCAGCCAATATGTGACTATACAGAAACTATGAAAAAAAATGCAGCCTCAGCCTTTCTCACGTCTAAAAACCAGTGAAGTGAGCTTTCACGTAATTTATCTGCATTCATAGTAACATTAAAACATGTTTTATTTCATGCAAGGTGTTGTGTACCACTGAATGCTATGTTTATGAATAATGGCGAGAGATTTGATTTAATGTAGATTAATCTGAGCTGGATCCAAATGCCAGATACTCTGTGGCGCCGCTTAGGTCTTGTATTAAAACATTCATCAGCTCAAAGAGGTTGCACTCCTTCACCTCTCCTCTGAAGCATGTCTTTCTATGCGCTTGTTTCTCTCCTGCTTTTTCGAAACGAATCGCCATGTTGGCAGCACATCCTTGCACACTTCATTTCAAGGTCCAAAATAAGCCAGTACCTGGATTGTCTCCCAAAACAACAGAACACGTTCACCTCTGCGTTCCAGTTGAACTGCGTATTGCTGGATCTTGCGCTGAGTGTGTACATGTATGCGATTATGTGATTGTGTGTATGTAGTGTGTATGTATAAACCTTTCCAATAAGATGACTAAAAATCATAGGTCGCCATACAACTGGACTCTTCAAAACTAACAGCACAGCTGTTTCAACAGAACTGAACAATGAACCCCTGTGACTCCAGGCATTTATTCGCTCCCTTTGTCCTCCTTTTCTTCAACACTTTCTTCTATGATCTCACACCTTTTGCCATTGTGAAAATGACCAGCTGTAAATGCAATGTAGAGTCCCAGCTCATTAACAAAGATGTGAAACACAAAGTGAAATAACAGAAAGAGACTGTGAATTTATGAAGTTGCGCAAAAATGTGTCTTATTCACTAACCACCTGCAATTGCCATTGAAATTCAGTGCTATTTGTCTGGCTCAATTAATGTTAATTAACAAAAAAATCAGGCGGTAAACAGAATTTTATTTAAAAGGCATGTTTGCATTGTTTTAGTGCTCAATTCATTAAATCAGGGTTTTCCAAACTGGGTTAAACTGCAGAAAGTTTGTGAGTTAATGAAAAAATCTAATAATTAATTCAAATATAAAAATGTAAAATGAAAATAAATAATTATAATTACCTTTTAACATTTTAATTTTATATAAAATGTTTATTTGAATTTTAAAATTTTATTTTTTATTAACATTTTAAAATTAAAACATACTAAAGTGAGATAAACATTGTTTTAGTTTACCTGTACGTTATGGTATTGACCGAGAACCGTGAACATGCAAGTGTGTATTAATTTTGTGTATTAAATTAAAGTGTGTATTAATAATAATTTAAAATATTAGTGTAAAATTTCAGGGTGTAAAAATAGCGTAAAAGTTTGACCTAAAATTTCAAAATATTAACGGAAAATTTCAGGGGGTAAATATCTTAGTTCAAAAGGGTTCCGCTGACAAAAAAGTTTTGGAATCCTTGCGCTAAATGAATTTTGAAAATTTGGAACGCTGAAAACAGCTACCATAAAATTAGTGTTAAACACAAACTAATTGCAGAAATCATCTTAATATAAATAGAAATTTCCTTTAACCACCATTTAGTGGCGTGATAAACTGCACTGCAGGTGCTTAGCAAATAAGACGCAGGTTTTTACGCTGAAAAACATGTTTAGTACCAGTCTGCCTTACATGCCAACGTGAAACTAAATTTTTGAAAGGCTCACCAAGATCTTCATAGGATCATTCTCACACACACACACACAAACACACACACTGCAAAGCAACTTGATCGCTTATTTTTCATAAGGACACACATAAATAGACAAACGCACACACACAGTCTAGGCTCATTTTTCTCATAGCTAAATTGCGGTGCTCTGAGCTCACTATTTCCATCTGTGTGGATGAGGCCATTTAACCCAGTATAGCTGATCAGAGCCAAGGTGGAGTAATGGGCCATAAGTAAAAGTGCAGATTCAGGATGTTTTATTGGGACAAAAGGTTTAAATCTACCTTCTAATGCTTCCAAAAAAATAAAAAAAATGAAGATTTATGAGGGTTATTTGACCGAACTGTGCAGGACAGGTTTATACGGCTTGGCTGTAGAGCACCGATAATTAACAGTAACTCTGAAAAGGAATGCTGTTTAAATTATGTTGTCGTAAAAAACGAATCATCATCAATCGTAGCAATTACCACCAGACTCTTGGATTTCCGCTTTTTTCTGTGATGGATTTCAAAAGGACAGCTCAGGGGAATAATGGTCAGCAAATGTGAGAGGTTTGGACCATGGTGTTTGTATTGTGGGAGTTGTGAATTTTGACAGCTGGATTAAAAGTCTGTTAGGCCTCTCAGCTGGTTGTTTACAGGGCTTAGATGCAGAACACACACACACACACACACAGAGACACACACAAAGACACATTTACATGACTGAAATAGCTACAACGTTCTGTAGAGAACATATAATAACTGCCAAAACTCAGCGTGCTGCTTGCATTGACAGCGTTTTAGCAATCAATCTCCCAACAAGAAGTCTGTTCTAGAAATTAAGAAGCATAAATTAAGATACTTTCTTTTGGCCAGTATCTAAGACATTGTCACATGTATACTTATGCAGAAAATGCAATCCCAAAAAGCACTGCAACCAGGGAGTAACTAGTTACATGTAACTGCGTTATTTAATTTAATTACAAAATGTAACTGTAATCCTGTAAACTGTAAAAATGTGTAATTAAATTACAGTTACTTATGAAAATGTCAACAGTTACAAAGGGGGTTACATCTCAATATTTTCACACATACACACACACAGAGAGAGAGAGAGAGATGTAACTGATTTCAAAGTAAAAAGAGGTGCTAAAGTCTTTAAAATTCAATTATTAGAATCTTTATTCAAGTGATGAAGGATTTTGCAAGTCTGACATCGATCAGTGTTCAGTACTGCTGTATGATTAACCCTGTCTGGTTAAATGTATGAAAATGATGAAGAAATTCAGAAAAGTAATCAAATGTAATCAGTTACATTAATAAAGTAATTGAAAGTTACACTACTTATTAAATTTTAAATATTGTAACTTGTAATCTGTAACCTATTACGTTTCCAAAGTAATGTAATAGGTTCCCAAACTTCCCAACACTGACTGCAACAAGCCTAATGAATCAAAACAAAACAATCAAGATGTTGGAGTCAAGAGAAGTGTTGTTAATAGATAGTAGATAGTATAATGCATAAATAAAGATTAGAAGAGAAAATTATCTAGTATTGTGGTTTCTTTTTAGTGTCTTTTTATGCTTAATGGAGTTTCATTGTTAGCTTAGCAGCATGCTAGCATCACACTCTGTAGAAATCAAGCCTAGCTCACTTGGCTATATCAAGTGTTCAAAATCTTTCAACTCTTTACTTATATAGTTTGTTTTAGTTAGAATGATGCCTTGAAAAAGCCGAGATCTTTTAAATTAGATCTCAGATCTATGAATAGATGAATTAACTACACAATGCTCCTGAAATAAAGTGTAAAACTGAGTAGGTTTAAAGTAGAGAGTACTTAGGAAGCACTAAATTATAAATTAGTCTTGGTCTGAGAATCTACAGTTTCATGTCAGGTCAAAGTGGCCTATCTCTCTCCTGTGGCCATGTTTTACAAGTCATCTCTTGCCTAAAGAGGAACCCGGGAGCCTTGTTCCCACAGGGAGCATGACCTCTGAGATTACCCAGCCACCAAGAAGCTGCATTGGGAATGTAACAGTGCACGGGTTCCCCTGCATTATGGGGTCGGAGGTCAAGGCCAATCTGGCTGAGAAGAACATCTCTGAAACGTCTTTTCTTGCCTTTTGTTGCTTCATCAAAAACATTACTACGAAATCTTGCTTTGAATGTACCATCAATGATCTCCTTACTCAATAATACAGAAAACCAGAGGATAACTTTATTGCTCGAAAGATATTTGTTGAACTTCTCAGTTGTGTTTAATTGAAGTACCAATTGAAGTTCCTCCTAAATTTCCTTAAGAAGTTCCAGCATGTACCAATCTCACCCGCTGTGAATTTTCCCTCCTTTCCTCAAAGTGTAATGCCCATAAATCTGACAAACCCCACACACCGTCACCAAATATACTGTTTATGTTTCGGAGGCTCTAGACGAGAGGGCAGCCATGAGAGATGAGAAAGAGACAGGGTTCACACGAGCTTTCCATGATTTAGGGATCTGTCACCTCGACCAGAAACTAACCAGTCAAGACGAGGCGAAACTACTTTTACACTTGGACTAATTATGGCCCTGGCTTTGATTCTGTCTTGTGGCATTTTTGTCTAATTATATGTTTAAAGAGAACGAAGGAACTGTTTGTCAAATGCCCATTGTAGTAGAAAAGACCCATAACAAGAACACACTGCGGGGAACTGAACCTAAATGGAGTCACAAAGGAAAGAACTGGAAAAACTCTGACCAGTTTTATTGTGTTTTATTTATAGTCCTCTAGAACAAGTTTATAATCTTGTTGTTCCGGAACTATAGATAACAGTTACTGTAGACAAACAAGATGCAAATTGAGTAACGAGTCAAAATGGGTAATGAGAAACTTCCCGAAAGCTGCTCTATCAGTCTGATCATTGGTTGCTGGTAGAATTTTCCACGTTTGCCTCCTACTGGTGTCTTATTTTTCCTGTGCAAAACAAGTCAAGTCTTTAGAAGCAACAGTTTCCTTTCTGGCTTTCATTCAAACCCCGTTATTGCAGTGCACATTGCTAAAACAAAGTGCTCTGATCAAACTGCTATAATCGAGCAACCGTTGGGCCTGCACCAAAACCCTCACTTGATGCAGATCTAATGAATCTGTCCCCAATACAGACTGTTTGAACAGTCTATCCATCTGCTGTAGGTTTGCTTCCAAACTCATGGGGAAAAAATCTGGGCTAAATGTTGATAATAAACAACGTCCAAAACACTCCACTCTGCGGGATCTATCTTTCCTTCTTGTTCCTTCTCACAGGAATTACAATTCACTAAGTTACAGTACATCAAAACAAAACCCAAGATCCACCTTGGGACCTGTTAAATGATGGATGTACATCAGGATTCACTGCCTAAATAAAACACCAATAATAAATACAGTCAAACTGTTTTCCCTAAACATTCGTATGGCTAGTCTCCAGTATATTTTGACTTGTAGATGCTGGTTTAGTGCCGGGTTCACACTGCACAATTTTCAAAGTCGTTGGATCGCCGCTCTTCTCACACTGAATGACTGTATGGGATACCATACAGCTGGGGTTATGCAAAATACACAACGGACTGGCAACAGTGGGTCACTCATTACATAACTTCTCAATATGTTTCACAACCAAATTGATACAGGAAATAATGTTAGATCACATGAGAGACAGATGTTTTCGCACAAGATCACTCAGTTCTCTCAGATCGTGTCTTTGATAACACACACTATGCGATTGTCACTCACGTGAAACGGCACAGATTTGCCTCTGAATTCAGGCATTTGTCGGAAATTTCCACAAAACTGTCAGCGAGTGAAAATCAGCGCTAAAATCGCGCAGTGTGAACTACTGGTGGCCCCATCAATTGACCATTCACAGAGAGCTTGATTGACCGGTGATCTGACCTATCATAATGCAGAATCCGTAAGTTTGTCTGACAAACAAACCAGACAGGAGAGTAGATTAACTTCGGTGGACTTAAACTTGAAAATGGTGTTTCTTCTAGTGTTCATTCATGCTTATTTCGCACTTTAATATGAAAAGATGATCGTTCACGTGTGCCGCTTGAACTGAGGCAATACAGTGATCTGTCACAAGACATTAAAAAGCCACAAAACATTAATTTCTTAAAAAAAATGGCAAAATTTGAAAGCTAAGACTTTGTTTTCATACCTACAGTAACCTGCTCGGTCTTGTCTGTCGACACATTGTCAGTGTCCTCTTTTCTCTGTGATGTATTTTTCACTGCGTGAGAACATGATGTGTGGCGGAAGAGCAGCATGGCTTTTTGGACATAGCAACAGTAACTAAGGGGGCAGATCTTTGCAAAGGGTCAATTAATTAACTCAGTTAAATTCATTTGTCAACCAGCTTCATTAAAATGTCCATGGCATGGCTATGCTAATCTACAAGCTACAGTAAACCAGCATCAGATCAGTATTACCCATTTCTCAGTAGGAAGTGAAGAACAATCCTAAGTTTACGTGCCACAGAAAGGGCAGGCCAGGACGATCTTGCCTAGTTCCTGGATCAACATCTATTGGTCCAGACACAACATTTCTGTAACACAATCCCTAACCCAGTCAAAGACTTAAAGTTCCCCTGGAATTAGGGAAACTAAATTGCACAGTTACATTTACCATTGTTTGGCAAACTTTTTGGCCAAAATTTCCCCAGGCAGATTTCGCAAAAGGTTCAAGTTGGATTCATTACATTTACCAACAGAAAACTGCTTTGTCTGAAAGTGGCTTTTGTGTGAGCTGTGCTCCATATAGTACATAATAGTTTAAATACTATTGCCAATAGACCTTTCTTGCTCATGACCATAACCCTCTTTTAATATCTCTAAAATTTGATTGTTTCATAGCCAGGGTGGTTCAATCTTGCTCTTTTCAGATGATCAAGGCTTTGGGGTTCATTTCAAAACATAAACTCTGCATCAAGGCAGATCTCCAAGAGCATGAACAAACACCCTTGATTTTAAGAATGCTGTTCCAAGGATGTTAATCCAGGAATATGTCATACTTGGCAATGTCAAGGTCATCAAGATGATAAGGTAGAGACAAAGAATGCTAAAAGAAGCTCAACTATTGATGCCTGAACCATAATGTGACCCCTTCATTCTTTTGTTTAGAGATGTTCTCCAATTTTGGTCCTGGAGAAACCCTAACTCTGCACATTTTGGATGCCTGCCTTACCTAGCACACCTGACTCAACTCATGTTCATGAACGAAATTCAATTCGCCAAATAAGAGACATTTGAGAGATTAGGAAACACTTTCCGCTTAGTCTCATAATACTTTCATCATGTTATTTTACTCATTCTAAAGACTTTAACCCTACCATACTGAACCCACAATCTTCGGGATCATCACCAACACAAATCAAGTTATTATAAAGTGACCCTAAATCAGGTTGGTGCACAGGTTTATGTGTTCCTGTAGGACATAAACACATGCTCAGTAACTCAATCCCTGTTTTTAAAGCAAGGGCGATGTGTGGGCCTGGTTGGAAAGGACATAATCTACGTAATAGCTCTGTAATCTAATGCTGAATTATGGTTAATTCTCGAAAACGAGCAACATCCCTCTGACCTCCGAACTTTGATCCCTACTCTTACTGCCCCTCGACCTGCATGTGGCAGTGATCAGAGCCAATAAGAGTATTGGAACTGGGAATGAGGGGAAATGGGAGTAATGGGAAACAGATTCACACACGCACATGCCGCAAGACTGTAGCTATCTTGCTTGCGAAAATCCCATTTTATGGACGTTGAGAGGTTGGTGTTGTACTCTATGATTAAGGTTGTGTTGTCTATCATTTGTGACTTCTCTGGGATCGCATCTTCCTTCATTTCTCCATGACCACACTGCCGCCTCCTTTTCCATTTCTTTCTTTCTGACTTTTTCCTTCTCAGGACACTCAAAACACCATTGACTTACAGTTCAATGCATATTGCAGACAAAAACATCAAGAGGTGTCTAAAAATCATGGTTTTAGTTAACTTTTTAGTCCTCAGTTTTGTGCTATCAACTAGTCTATGGCACATAAGAAGCAAACATACTGTGGTTGGTCGCTTGCATGTCAGTTCAAAGGTCTCTTCCTGTCGAAGTGGGCAGTTCTTAGCCAGAATAATGGGGCTATGGCAACACCAGATGCTACCTAACTACCATGGGTCAAGCGTAAACAACTTCCCCCACACCATATATACACAGTGGATACAAGTGAATATCAGAAATGCATTCATTCACACATATACACACACAGCAAACAGTGATTCAGCTTTAAGCACATATAATAAAGCCCAATGTTTAAGGAACAAGCATATAATCATGTGAAAGAACACATGCCTTGGTCTTTAATGAGTTTTGGGGCTCATTTTAATGAAAGGTCATGAGCTCCTCTCAGTTCCCACATACCCGCTCTAGCCTGGCACGCTAGTTAGAGAAATGCAATTACCGCAATAAAGTTCCTTTGTGACAGCTTTACCACACCAGCTTCTGATCATAGCCAACTGTCAATCTGTTCTGCTCCACAAATAAATCACATATTTTAGCTGAAGGGCATTTTTAGATGAGGTTGGGCACATTGCATATTTGTGCTCACGACATTCACTGTTATTCATGGTTGCTAACACAGTCATTGCTATTACTAGTCTTTATACTCAAATCAGATATTTGTACGAAAAGTATTTAACTTTGGTGCATAACATATCTCACATCATTTGTGCTATGGACATGAATAATATCTTAAAGGGATAGTTCACCCAAAAATGAAAATTCTGTAATTAATTACTCACCCTCATGTTGTTCCAAATCTGGAAGACCTTTGTTCATCCTCAGAACACAAATTAAGATATTTTTGATGAAATCCAAGAGCTTTCTGACCCTGCATAGACAGCAATGTAACTGACACGTTCAAGGCCCAGAAAGGTAGTAAGAATATCGATAAAATAGTCCACGTGACATCAGTGGTTCTACCTTAATTTTTTTAAACTACTTTTTGTGCGCAAAGAAAACAAAAATAACTGTTTTCAACAGTTTATTTTCTTCCATGTCAGTCTTCAACGTGCAATTACAACAGTACCACAACACATGCATGCGGAAGAGAACAATTGTTAAATAAAGTCAATTTTTTTTTTGTTTTCTTACAGTTGAACCACTGATGTCACATGGACTATTTTAACGATGTCCTTACTACCTTTCTGGGCCTTGAACATTTTAGTTACATTGCTGTCTATGCAAGGTCAGAAAGCTCTTGGATTTCATCAAAAATATCTTAATTAGTGTTCCGAAGATGAACGAAGGTCTTACAGGTTTGGAACGACATGACGGTGAGTAATTAATGACAGAACTTTCATTTTTGGGTGAACTATCCCTTTAAATTGTGCAGCTTGTTGAGGAGTTTACTGTGCTATTGCTTTTCTAAATGCTCTGGCAAGGTGGATAATAAAATGGGCAAAAATTATTCTCATTGCAGGAGGGGCCTGAACCAAATACCCATTGATCAGTATCTTTTCTAGAAACCATTCAAAGCCACCACTCACATTTTCATAAGAAAAATGTAAAAACTACTTGTGGGGAGAAAAAAGATTACTTATTAAGGAAAACTTAATTGCATATTAACAGCAATAAAATGTATTATAGATAAAATGTATATTACATGCCAGTTGCTGTACTTTAGAGTGCTTTTTGACCCACTTAATTAGGACTTCATTTCTCCAGTATATTTCTGTCCAGTATATACTGTAATTTCATAATTACTATTGTCTTTGAAATATTGTTAATGTGTACTATTGAATGTACTGACAAGCAAATAATATAATGTCACTTTTATTTGAAAGCTTTTACGTAATTTATTTAAATTTATTTGTATTTTCACATTTCTAATCATGAGTACATTTAAAATATATTAACTTTAAATGTAATATTGAATAACACCCTACAGTTATAATGAAAAACTTTACAAGTGATTAGCAACACATCAAAACAAGTGTACTTCATTAAAGTCCGACAAAATATTCTTAAAACAGTTATTTAAAATATGCTTTAAGCTTTAAACTTTTAATTTTACATCACTACAGTGAACTTTATGAAAGTGTACTAGCAAAATAGTCATGGAAGTGTGCTCTCTTTAAGTACACTTAAGTGTCCTTTTATTTCATTAATATTACATTCTCTGCAAGTACAGCTTTTAAAAAAAATACTTTTAAGATTTTAAGTACAATACAAATGCACATTGAATACAATTAAGCACACTTATTTTTCACAAGAGTGTGCTATTACTTTAGCAATGTTAGCAGTTCATTGCCATGTCTATCTTATGCATGTGTGCAACAGTAAGTGAATGAATGAGTGTCTACGTGTGTGAAAGAGCAAAGGGGAAAAACTGAAAGCAGTTGACAGCCGTACAGCACTGGGATTTTCTTAATTCAACACAGATGTTAGCCGTGTTTGCAATACTGAGGGTGAGTGGGGATTGTTAACTTTTACTGTATGTTAAAAGAGAAGGATGAGACAGACTATGGCTGGATCTGAACCTCTGCCCACTCAAAGAAATTGTGTACATGCATTTAACATACACAGTTATCTCAGTGGAGTTTCCATACTTCAAAAAAACATCCCTTTCGGGGTTCCCAGAGATGACACAGGCAAACAGAGACACTTTATTCTCTCTTTCAAATAAAACATCCGTTTCTCACACAGAAACAGGCGTATTCCTGCCTGCGGAGGTGGTATAAGAGACAGCGGTTAAACTCACCACACACACAAGCCTCTGCATCCAACCAGCAACCAGCCTCATCATGACATCAGCCACAGTCTTTATCACATCATCACCAGGGGGTCTCAGTGTCATCCAAACCCCAGTCGCCACAGGCCGGCACCACCGCACAGCTCCGTATTAAAAAGAGCCAGGGTTAGACCACACTTACGACTTGTGGAAATTGTGGAGTTTTATGAGTACAGTATATGTTGTTCAAAATATCATTTTCCCTCTTCAAGAAACCTCAGGATTGTTAAAACGCTAGTTTAACTCCTGACTGTGCCCCTTACGGCAACAGTTTTCCAATCTGTACAGTGGGAAAGAAGTGTGGAAATACTTAAAAGACAAATAAAGTCATTACTGTTAAGATAATACCTATTTTGAGAGGTCTTGATGGTCTTGAGGTCTTGGTCCTCAAGGAGTCTAGTCTTGGTTCTGGTCTTGACTCTATCTCAGCTAAGGGAAAATTAGTAGTTTAGATTCCCAGGTTATATTACATGATGAGTTAAAATTGCACATGATGACATACTATATTGTAAGTCTATATAGACCCTCCTGGTGACTATAAAAAAACATGTACTGTAGTATTTATATATATATATATATATATATATATATATATATATATTCATTTTAACAATGTAAAGCCTGATATATGAAAAAATAACCAGAAAAAATATATATTTTTAATAGAACAGTTAATTGAACCTTTACACAAAAAAGTTTGGATATGTCATTTTTGTTGAGTATTACATTTACATTTACATTTATGCATTTAGCAGACGCTTTTATCCAAAGCGACTTACAGTGCATTCAGGCTATACATTTTACATTTATCAATATGAGTATATTTTATACATATTTTATACATATTTTATACAAGCTTTTATCACTCATGTAGCATGCTATAGGAGAATATGGAGCTCATACTCCAGGAGGAACATCTCACTTTTATTCAGAGGCCCAAACTAAGCAAAAACATGCACATTTGTGCAGTTGTTGATTTACATGGCCAAACAAACTAAGATTAAATTATGACAGCTTGTAATGTAAACCAGAGAGATCTTAATAATTGTACAGCAGACTACGTACATAAAATTCATATAAATATCAGTTGTCTGATATTTCAGTGCTTAGTTTTATCAAAGCTCTGTTGTTTTTATTGTGAAGGGCAAAACATATAATCCAATGCAATACAAATTATACAAATTAGCATTCCTCAAAAGCCTGATGTTTCATATTTGATACTTAACATTTTATTCTTCTTCTTCTAAAAAAAAAATAAGAATGTACAGATAGTCAAGTTAGTCAACTTAAGTTGCTTGCAGTCAGTATTCAGCTTCAGATATTACTAACAATTTGAACGTTTTTCCTACGTTTACTTTTAATGAAGATTTCATTGCAAAAATACACGTGTTTCACGACCTGAGTTAAGTTTTTATAATTATACTAAACGGCCTTTTACTTAATAAAAAAGGTGGAAACTATCAATCAGACGACAGAAGGCGTGTATATTGTGTGCAACAGGTTTTTCAACAAAGTTTTAATCATGTTTATAATTTAGAGGCCTTATTATTGTGTGTATTAAACTATGATACCGTATGATTTATAGGGTTAACGTAGTACATACATAGTACATACAAAATATCAAACCTTTTGTCGCTGCGATCACCCAAACTGTATTCATATCGCTCTATCTAGTGGTGACAAGCCGCAACGCAGATGTGAATATGAAAAACTCCAGGCGCATGCGCAGTGCACAGCCGGCCCATAGAGCGATGTAAACATGGCAGCCTCCGGCGCTCGCTGGACCGCACGCTGGCTGTCAACCGGTTTACCTGGACTTCACAGCACCTGTACACTTTTAAAGACCTACAAACACGGAGATAATGCGGCTTTGAGAATATGTTGGACTCGTAGTTATGTGAAGGAGGGTCATTTAAGCTGCTGGAGGCACAGAGGAGGTGTGACATTGAACAGAGGACCAGGTGAGCTGGTTATGTGATCACAGTAATTACTATGAACTCTGTTAACAGAACAAGCTTATTATTTTGCATTATATAGTATATCAGGTCTAACATATCACACTGTTGCGAACGTATTTGGCCATATATGTCAGTATTAGAAAGGTTGAAAGAGGTGATGCAACTGACTAACATAATTGCCAGTAGTAGTAAAGTTCCTTTATAAAAATGTACCATGGTAAAAATATAGTTACTGTCACTACCGTAAATTTGGATTTGCAGCTGAATAAACAGTGGCGGCGCTGCTAAAAGAATCAGTATTTTTGAACGAATTTGTTGATCTGATGATTCTGTCATTAAGACTCGTTTAGTTTAATGAATCAGTCATTGAATTCTGAATAACATACTAGCATTCCAGCTTACAAAAATATGTTCTAAGAACGTTTTGCTAATGTTTTCATTCACATTCTCGGAACTCTCAAAACAGCCAGATTTTTTACAAATGGTTAAAAAACGTGTTTTTCTAAGTTATGTGAAAGTTCTGTTTGTAAACTTTGAGAATGCTAATTTTGAATATTCTCGGAACCAACAGAAACTACTAATTGGTAAGTTTAAAAAGTTAGATGAAAGTCCAAATACAATGTTTCAGAAAAACGAATCACTCTTAATACACCTGTCGCCATCTAGTCAGGCTGTTGTCCCCACATGCTTCAAGGCTACCACCATCATTCCAGTCCCGAAGAAGTCATCTCCATCCTGCTTCAATGACTACCGTCCAGTCGCACTTACTCCGATCCTCATGAAGTGCTTTGAACGGCTAGTCATGCACCACATCAAGTCTGCCCTCCCCCCCTCCCTGGACCCCTTCCAGTTTGCATATCGGTCCAACCGCTCGACCGATGATGCCATTGCCACTGCCCTCCACCCAGCCCTCACACATCTGGACAAAAAAGACTCATACGTCAGAATGCTGTTCATAGACTTCAGTTCAGCATTCAACACAATCATCCCTCAACAGCTCATTCACAAACTGGTCCAGCTGGGGCTCAACACCTCTCTGTGCAACTGGCTGTTGGACTTCCTGACTGGGAGACCTCAGGCAGTACGGGTCGGCAGTAACACATCCAGCACCATCACACTGAACACAGGGGCCCCCCAAGGATGTGTGCTGAGCCCCCTCCTCTTCACTCTGCTGACCCACGACTGCACACCGTCACATAACTCCAACCTTTTCATTAAGTTTGCGGACGACACGACTGTGGTGGGTCTCATTAGCAACAGAGATGAGACAAACTACAGGAGCGAGGTGAGCCGCCTGGCCGGGTGGTGCAGTGACAACAATCTCTCTCTGAATGTGGAGAAGACGAAGGAGATTGTTGTTGACTTCAGGAGAGTGCACACTCAGCATGCTCCTCTGACCATCAATGGTGCGACTGTGGAGAGGGTGAGCAGCACCAAGTTCCTAGGTGTGCACATCACAGAGGACCTTTCCTGGACCAACAACACTGTAGCACTGGCCAAGAAAGCACAACAGCGTCTCTACTTCCTCCGCAAACTGAGAAGAGCCAGAGCCCCGGCCCCCATCATGTACACCTTCTACAGAGGCACCATCGAGAGCATCCTTACTAGCTGCATCACTGTGTGGTATGGCGCTTGCAACGCGTCCTGCCGCAAGTCACTTCAACGCATAGTGAAAGCAGCTGAGAGGATCGTTGGTGTCTCTCTCCCCTCCCTCCAGGACATCTACAACACCCGTCTCACCCGCAAAGCCCTCTGCATTGCAGGTGATCCCACCCACCCGACACACAGCTTCTTCAGTCTGCTGCCATCAGGGAGGAGACTGCGGAGTCTCCAGGCCAGGACCAGCAGACTGAAGGACAGCTTCATCCATCAGGCTGTCAGGAAGCTGAACTCCCTCCCGACCTTGCCCCCCCTCCCCTCTTTTGCCCCACGCACCACTGAACTCTGACCCTCCAACCCCCCCCTCCCTTTCCCACTTACAAACTGTGACCCGCACTAGTCACTTTGTGCAGCATTGGACTGATCACTACCCCATCCAGCATTGACTGCAAACTACCTCCTAGGTCAGTTTAATTAAGACTGTTCTCTGAGCTCTTTAGCTCTTCATCACTTTAACACTGATAAGCTCTTTTGCACTACACTCATTACATCTGCACAGTTTTTTTGCACTACACCCATTATATCTGCACAGTTTTTTGCACTACACCCATTATATCTGCACAGTTTTGTTTATTTAATGGTTGCACTATCTGCCATGTGCCTTACGCCACTTTAACTATCTCTTTTTTACAATGTCCTTATTGCATATCTGTATAGTTTGTATTTATATATATTTAAACTGTAACTATCTGTTTATTTACATTACTGTTAGTGCTTAGTGTTAACTGTATGCACCAAGGGTCTGAGAGTTACGCAATTTCAATTCTCTGTATGTATGTGCTGTACATGTGGTGGAATTGACAATAAAGCTGACTTTGACTGACTTTGACTTGACTTTGATCTACTGGCATAATGATGTAAACTGCAGAAAGAATTGCTGAAAAATCTCAGCTGACTGACATTTTCCCCTGGTTTCACAGACAAGGTTTAAACCTATAGTCTTAGACTAAAATGTAAGTCTGAGCTGTTTCAACTGAAATAAACTTGCACTGACTGATCTTAAAATATATCAGTGCCTTTGTTTTGTCTCAAGATGCACACCAGTAATGTTTTTTTCTAAGCACGTTTATAAAAATTGCTTAAATATCCTAAATTGAAGTATGATCTAATCCTGGCTTAGTCTAAGCCCCATCTGTGAAACCGGGCCATAATCTACTATTCTGCAACAACTAGTAAAATTATTATAAGAAATATTCGTCCTACAGTATGTTAATGTTGACTGTGTGTTTGTATTTTTCAGTGTTGAGAAGCCACAGTGTTTTCAGCTCTCATTTTTTCCACACTACTTCTGGGTGCCATCAGCAGGACTACTATGAAGTTTTGGGGGTTCCTCGGACTGCCTCTCAGAAAGAGATAAAGAAAGCCTACTACCAGGTTTGACAACCCATGTTACATAAGTTTCATATTTTTTAAGGATGGTTCGCTGAGAGTTTAACACTGGGAGTATTTTCACTTAGTTGGCCAAGAAATACCATCCAGACACAAACCCAGATGACCCTGATGCAAAAGAAAAGTTTGCCAAGCTGGCAGAATCCTATGAGGTAAGGAACATTAACATTTATTTTTCCTCTAAATGTCTTGAATTACATTGCTCTTGTTTAATTTGGTTTCATTCTACCCCAAATTGTTTATTATTATTATTATTATTATTATTTATTTATTTATTTTTTTGCATACAGAAAAATTAAGCTTATTTTTAGTACCATTATTTTTTTCTATTGTGACAGAATTTTCATGACAATTATTAAGCACATTCCTGTGGAATATTATTATTATAATGTGAAAGTATTGAAAATATAATTTAAATATTAAATTGTAAAGTATTTTTATATAATCTTACTTTTGATTTTATATGTATTACTATCATATAGTATTGTAGTAATGGTAATCTCTGAGATAAACATTTTAATGGAAAATTGGCTTTATGCAAAATATAATACAATACATCAAACTGTCTATATATTTAGGGCCAGATTTACTAAACAGGGCAAATTAGCATTAGAGCACATTTCCATAAAATCGCCGATGGGAGGGAAAAATTGCGCGTGTGATTTACTGACAATTAAAGAACACAGACGCAGTCAGATCATTTCCATAATGACCAGCGCAATCTACCAAGAGCAGCACAAATTACCGCCTGCTTTAAGACTTGCTTTATTTGGGTGTTAAATAATGCCACAAATAGGCTACCAGTAATTTGACGAGTGCAAACGTTAGTAAATCATGTTGCGTGATTCATTTGAATACTCTCCTCCCATAAATTTTGCGTCTGAAAGGGAAACTCCTACAAATGCATATTCAATAAGGTCAGGTGCAAAAATAACTGTGTCCACGCCTTTTCAGCGCAAATTCATCACTGCGCGTCTTTTGTAAATCCTGATGGTACTATTTTAACGCCAAAAGATGGACTGCACTGGCACAAGCTTAATATGTTTATTGAACTACAGTTCAAAAGTTTTGAGTTAGTATGGTTTTTGAAAAGTCTCTTCATCAATGCTGCATTTGATCAAAATACAGTAAAAACAGTAATATTGTGAAATATTATTACAATACAACTTTTTTTCTATTTAATATACTTTAATATGTACAGTACTTCTGTTTGTGAAATTGTGAAACTTGTGTATTAAATAAATTCATTGCACACAGACTGAAGTAGTTTAAGTCTTTGGTTCTTTTAATTGTGATGATTTTGGCTCACATTTAACAGAAACCCACCAATTCACAACAAATTAGAGTATGGTGACATGCTAATCATGTCACCATATCAATGATCAGCTAATCAACTCCAAAACACCTGCAAAGGTTTCCTGAGCCTTCAAAATGGTCTCTCAGTTTGGTTCACTAGGCTACACAATCATGAGGAAGACTGCTGATCTGACAGTTGTCCAGAAGACAATCATTGACACCCTTCACAAGGAGAGTAAGCCACAAACATTCATTGCCAAAGAAGCTGGCTGTTCATAGAGTGCTGTATCCAAGCATGTTAACAGAAAGTTGAGTGGAAGGAAAAAGTGTGGAAGAAAAAGATGCACAACCAACCGAGAGAACCGCAGCCTTATGAGGATTGTCAAGCAAAATCAATTCAAGAATTTGGGTGAACTTCACAAGGAATGGACTGAGGCTGGGGTCAAGGCATCAAGAGCCATTTGAATTTGGCTACAGTTGTCGTATTCCTCTAGTTAAGCCACTCCTGAACCACAGACAGCGTCAGAGGCTTGATTTGGGGTGCAATGTCATCTGCTGGTGTTGGTCCATTGTGTTTTGTGAAAACCAAAGTCACTGCACCCGTTTACCAAGAAATTTTGGAGCACTTCATGCTTCCTTCTGCTGAACAGCTTTTTAAAGATGCGGATTTCATTTTCCAGCAGGATTTGGCACCTGCCCACACTGCCAAAAGCACCAAAAGTTGGTTAAATGACCATGGTGTTGGTGTGCTTGACTGCCCAGCAAACTCACCAGACCTGAACCTCATAGAGAATCTATGAGGTATTGTCAAGAGGAAAATGAGAAACAACAGACCAAAAAATGCAGATGAGCTGAAGGCCACTGTCAAAGAAACCTGGGCTTCCATACCACCTCAGCAGTGCCACAAACTGATCACCTCCATGCCACGTCGAATTGAGGCAGTAATTAAAGCAAAAGGAGCCCTTACCAAGTATTGAGTGCATATACAGTAAACGAACATACTTTCCAGAAGGCCGACAATTCACAAAAAATGTTTTTTTTTTATTGGTCTTATGAAGTATTCTAATTTGTTGAGATAGTGAATTGGTGGGTTTTTGTTAAATGTGAGCCAAAATCATCACAATTAAAAGAACCAAAGACCTAAACTACTTCAGTCTGCGTGCATTGAATTTATTTAATACACGAGTTTCACAATTTGAGTTTAATTACTGAAATAAATTAACTTTTCCACGACATTCTAATTTATTGAGATGCACCTGTATATATAACTTAAGTAATGCAATGAAAATATATTCAAATCATCTCATCTTTTCAGTGCAAACACATAGTGCAAACAAATGTCTCAAAATGTAACAAAAAAAACTACCGAGAACATAGGTTACATTTTGACTGAGTTTGAAGGAAAAAAAAATACAACTGAAGTAACACAATTAATGCAACAAATGTTGCTTTATTGTAAAGTATTATTCTAACAATCAAATTAATATTCAATCACGTTATTATTTCTCTCTCTCTCAGATATAAATCTCGCTCTTTCGGCTGCTCCTTATTAGCGGTCGGCAGAAACATTCCCTTCACATCACTGATACTAAAATTAATATAGCAAAACTCTTGCTTAATTCAAATTCAGTTAATATTCGATTGTATGAAATGAAAGTGCATATATTACTTGACCAAAACTTCACTGGTTCTAGCGTGTCACACATGCACATGAGCTTATTGTATTGCATATGTATGTGCGTTGATCAGTTGCAAATAAAAGTTCAAATTAAATCTGAATTTATGAATGATGCACTCACCTGTCGATCTCTTAATTCTCTGAAAAGATCAGGATGCGCAAGCGACAAATGCTTAAAAAGGTTTGATGTGTTGCCTCTGTGGAAACACGATTTATAGCAACGCTTGGATACAGGTGCAGTAAGATCAGTTCGTTCACGTTTGTCATCTGTTTTGTATGCAAAGTAATGCCATATTTCACTTCTACTGTTCTCTTTATTAATTTTGGGTGCGTTGATAGAGTTTCATCTGTTTGATCCATCGCATTGTTCTGTTGTCACATTTTCTGTTGCGCAGCAATTTGGGAAGTACTGTCACCTACAGGTGAACTTCACAACAGCAGTGTATGAAATACCGAATTGAGCAAAATTATGATATCGTACGATTTGAAATATCACATATTTTTCACATATTTTCACGTATATTCATGTATTTTTCCAGTACCGATATACCGCACATCCCTATTTGTAACATTGTCTTCAAAAATACTTTTAATCAGTTTAATGCATTCTTGGTGAATAAAGTTATTTTAAAAATATATACTGACCTACTTTAACAGTAGTGTATAATTTTATTTTGTTTGTTTATAAAATACTTTATTATTTGTTATTATTATTATTATTATTATTATTTTATTTTTTTTTTTTTTATTATTATTATTGTTTTAGATTTTTTTTGGTGAAATGTGTATGACCTGAATATTTTTTATCTTGAAATTCACTACTACTGTATACTACTACTATTCTGTATGAATAGACCCTCAGTGATGAGCTGAAGAGGAAGCAGTATGACACGTACGGTTCTGCCGGTCCGAGTGCGAGTGGGCCGGGGCAGCAGCAGTACTGGAGAGGTGGGGCCACCGTTGACCCAGAAGAGCTGTTCAGGAAGATCTTTGGAGAGTTCACTGGGGGGCGTGGCTTCGGCGACCTCAACTCCATGTTCGAACAGGCACCTGAAGTGAGAGACACATCGACAACTATCCCACATTTGTGTTTGTTCTTCATTAAACTCCCACAGTCTGAACCCTCTCCCTCTCCATAGTTTGTGATGGAGCTGACCTTCATGCAGGCTGCCAAAGGCGTGAATAAGGAGATAACGGTCAACATAGATGACGCCTGTCCTCGCTGTGATGGAAAAGGTCACGAGCCAGGAACTAAAGTGTCACATTGTCACTATTGCAATGGAACTGGCATGGTGAGGACACCATAGCAGTGGTTTTAGCAACTATGTTTGATGTCTTTACATTTTTTGCATAATATTCTCTTTTATGCAGGAGTCTATAAACACAGGTCCGTTTATGATGCGCTCAACGTGTAGGCGGTGTGGTGGGCGGGGCTCTATCATCATCACTCCTTGCGTCATGTGCAGAGCAACTGGACAAACCAAACAGAAACAGACCGTCATGGTACCTGTGCCTGCAGGTGTGTGTCCATGACTGTCTGTACAGTATATTCTAACTGTATTTCTGATGTAAACATGTGAGGTACTGACTGACAGTTGTCGATGTTTTACAGGCATAGAAGACGGACAGACAGTTAAGGTGCCGGTTGGGAAGAAATACATTTACATCACATTCAGGGTGAGTTTTCTTTTTCATATAAATCCTCCAATGCCCCATATCTAAAAAAAGGTCCCAAAAATATGTGGACACTTAATGTCACACTTAAAATGAAATATGGATATGTTCCACTAAGAAAAGTGTCCAAAAACTATTTGAGACAGTATATTTATAATTTTATGAATTTAAAATCTAACAAACTTATTTTTATCAAATGCTTTTCTTGAAAAATGTGCTTATGATATGAAGCTTCTTTGATATAGTTTTGTAATGTTTATTTTATTTTAAAATTTTTTAAAGCATGTATTAAGTGTCCACATATTTTGATTATTTGTACAATTATTGCGTATTTAGTCTTATATATTTTTAGATCTTTACTATCACTCGTTTAATTAATGTTATCCACAAAATTTATTCCTATTTATTAAATTTATCATTTATTATTTATACATTAAATTGCTAATTCTTATGTTCTAATTTTTTAAGATTACTATCTTTTATTTTTTAATTTGATTTCACTTTTTTTATTTACAGTAGTTTTCATATTTTTCATTATGTATGACTGTTTATTAGTCTTGATTTCTAATTTTACATTGCTTTTTATTACTATTTTATTTTTATTTGATTTTACACTTGTTTTTTTATTTACATTATTTTTTTTTTACTTTATGCTTGTTTACTTTCTGTTACTGTTATTTTACTTCCTTTTCATAATTCTAATTTACAAAGAAAACATAAAACAATTCCTATTTATTAAATTAGCTAATTGTTCACTTCAATTTTTACATTATATTATATTTGATTTGAAAGTAATTTTAATATACACTGTTTTTTTTATTTCATTTGATTATACTATTTACTTTTTCTTTGCAGTTGTTTTACTTTTACTGTACCTTTTAGTATCTCCTATTTAGTGTTAATCTTGCAGTTTATTCCTATTTATTAAATTTGCTAATTGTTAATTTTAAAATTTACATTGCCTTTTATTACTGTCTTTTATTACTATTATTATTTGAGCTACACTCATTTTAATCTACACTAGGATCATTTTTAGTTTTATATCACTGTTTACTTTATTTTCCCTACTGTTATTGTACTTTTTTTTTCATAAATTAGTCCTATAAAATTGCTGATTGTTAATTTGTCATTTTGCACTGCACTTATTGTTTTCTATCTTATTTTATTCCAAGCAGCTTACATGTGTCTGTCTCATTTCCTGTGTTGCAGGTCCAGAGGAGTCCAGTGTTTCGTCGTGATGGCGCTGATATCCACTCTGATGTGATGATTTCAGTAGCGCAGGCAATTCTAGGAGGAACAGCCAGAGCACAGGGCCTGTACAGCACCATTGACATTGCGGTTAGAAAATAAAAGGACTTTTATTGTGGCTTTATTTGTGCATTGGCACAGTATAATATGACTAAAAGGAAATGTGTTTCTTGCAGATTCCTCCAGGCATTCAGACAGACCACAAGATCAGACTGGCAGGAAAAGGCATCCCACGCGTGAATAGCTTCGGTTATGGAGATCATTATGTATATATCAAAATCAAAATTCCTAAGTAAGAGGCATTCACAGACACACACGCGCATATATGCACATCCAGTTTGTCTAATAAATCTCATGGATCATCTACAGGAAACTGACAAACAGGCAGAGAATGCTGCTCTTAAGTTATGCAGAGGATGAGATGGATGCGGAAGGAACTGTTACTGGAGTAACCAGACCAGCCAAAGGTAAATCAACACACATCTTTATAGACACAAAGACAACATAAATGCGAGGTAATCACTTACCTCAAACTTAATTTCCTTCACCTGTTTTACTAAAAGTGTTTGTTTTTATTCAGGTAGTTCTCAGGCTGGACAGACCTCAGAATCAGGGCAGAGCAGAGAGGAAGAGCCAGAGAAAGAGGAAGGGGGATTTTTCTCTAAACTGAAGAAGATGTTCACCTGAAGATCATGGAAGGCAACAGTCTTGTGATGTTTTAGTGTAGACTTGGTGTGTATGAACAGGAATTTCAAGCTGTAGTTTTGTGTATTCAATATTTAAAGCCATCATAGAGTCTAGAAGTACTACATATAACCAATGTCTTACTGCTAGTTTTAGGAAGAGCTGAACATTGTAATTTCACCTCAGTGTCTTTTTAAAGCATCACAAGCTGCTTTTGATGTACGAGTCAAATTAAGAATATTCAACCATGAAAATGTCCATTTGTTTGCATCGAGGAAACGCTAAACAATCTTGTATTTTTATTCTACTTGAAGGCCAAAGACAAGAAGTATGAAAGGAGTACAAGAAAAGCGCACTCACCCAGCATCTCCAATCACTCCACACCATCTCCAATCTGCTCATACAGATTAATTGCCGAAGCACATCAGCATTAAACTAATTGTGATTCTTTAAAATTATGGATTCAAAGCAAAGCTTTCAGAGCCTCCACCAATAGCCTGACATTTCTAACCTTTCTGTGTTGTTATGCTGATGTTTTAATGGGGAATGTCTGAATTATTGGTCACAAGAAATCTGTTTTTTTACACTCTACTATTTTTGTAATTTTATTACATTTCTGTTTGCTTGTGTTAATACTTTGAAAGGCTATATGTTTTATTGTTAACATAGTCAAGGCTAATAAGCATTGCTAGCAACCCTTCAGCTGTGACTACATGATAAAATGTGTAGTTCTTGTGTAGTTCATTTGTTTTACTGTGTTTTTAAACTGTATATATCATGTCTGCAAAACTTATTATTTATTGAACCAGAAAATTTTTCTTGAAGTGGATTTCGCTGAAAAATGCAATCTAGTACATAAAATAAAAACAGATAACACTAATAAGGCATGAAAGGCCATTATTTATGGTTAAAATAGTCAAGGTTAAAGAGCATTGCTTTAGCTGTGACTACATTATAAATAAAATTGTTTAAATACATTTGCCTCACAAATAAGTCGTTTTGTTTCAGTCTGTTTTATACTAAATATAACATCTGTCTACTAAAATTAGCCTACTATTTATTTATTATTTTTCCCCCTGAAATCAATTTCGTTGAAAAAGCAATCTACTACGAAAAATAAATACACAGAATGAAAATTAATTGGCGCCAAAAAAGACGCGCGCAAACAAAGTGAGCTGCTCGAACGCTTTCTGACAGGATCAAAATCGGACGACACTAAGTAAAAAACGTAAGTACAGATATTATATGTTGCACTATTATAGCTTTATACATAACAAAATCTCGGTTTTGTTCAAAAAGAGTTTAGGATACATACAAATATAAAAGAAACACGCACTTTCATTGTCACCGTCCTTCCTCTCCACTAGATGGAGGCCTTTCTTTGATACTGTAATTAAAGACTGCACTTCTGTGAGGAGAGAGAACGGGACAGTCTGGGTAAATATAAACATTAGATAAGCACTAACGCGTAATATTATCTGACATTAGACCTACTAAACTTACACTTACTATTTATGTTTGGGTATCCTATTGCTGCTGTCCCAGTTAAGACCCACAACCTCCTGTGCTTTCACGGATGTTGATGTCCACCATGTTTTTTCCTCATGTCCCTAGCGGCTATTACTTGAGCACACGGTGACTTAAGTTTGCATATTTCTAAATATATGCTTATAAACAATCCTTAAAGAGTGTCCACAGTCAGGAAGAACAAAACTATTAGGCAATACAAAGTCACCTCCCAAGTGACTTTGAACCACAGAGATGTCAAACCCATGATTTGTTGTTTTGACCGGGAGACAGTCTCTGGACATTGAGGATGAGGAGTAAGTGGAATCTGGAGTTGTATAAATGCATGTTAATCTGGTCTCCAAAACAGGAGCACCATCACAGCAACGTCAATGTACAGTAACTCCAAAGAACAGACACTGGCTCCACATACCCAATTGACACTCCAATACACAGTAGCTTTGCCCAGAGGAAGCCCAGAAAGAGACTGCGTATGGAGGAATGTCAATCCAGGGTTGTGTTTGTTCTTCGCTGCTCCTTGGATACTCAAAGTCTATCACTCGTCACAGGGTCTTTACAAAATCAAAGAGAAGTGAACTATAAAAATAAATAATGTACAGCACACACAAACCCTTAAACTCTTAAGTCAATAGGCAGCCATACTGAATGAATGGGTAATGTATAAAGTTGTAGTATGTAGGTCATTCTACACTCAGACATTCTAGTTCAGTTAATGTGGTCTGAAGACACTTACACACTGCTGCTGCTTGTATATGTGCCAAAGGCAGGAGCTGTAAGATTACACACAGGTCAAACAAGGGTGAACTACAAGTCCATATACAGACGAGCAAACATATGCAATAGAATTGGTAATACAGTACCAGTTGTAAACCTGTAAGTATGCATATGCTGTATAAAACATTATACTGAATTCATGATCCCTTATATTATACATGATCAGTTGAAAAGTTAAAAGTTTCAGTTATGACCCTAAAAATGAATTCTTAAATGATATATTTGCACACAACATTTATGAACACATTTAAATTTACACAGCTATTTAAAACCAAATGTAAATATATTTTTAATATATTTTGATATTTTCCATGTCATAGAATGGTCTAATTATGTAAAAAAAAAAAAAAAAAAAAAAAAAAAGTGTTTTTCATATATTAAAATTATATTCATATATTATGAAATATGAATAATATATGAATATTTTAATAAAACTGCTTCACTTTTTTTTTTCTTTTTTGTCAAAAAATACTAAAAGATTTCACCAAACTAGATTAGTTTTTTCTTTTCAATAATTTCATTGTTTTAATGATTTTTTTTCTTCCCCCCAATTATCTTTTAATTAATTAAAAGATAATTGAAACTTTTTATCTCATTATTCAGAATTTGTTTCAAAAAATAAAAAAGGTAATTGCAAATTTTTATCTCACAATTCTGATTTTATTTTCTCAGAATTGCGAGTTTATATCTCATAATTCTATTTTGCAAGTCTGAGTTTATATCATACGATTCTGACTTTTTTCTCAGAATTGTGGAAAAAGAATTCAGAATTGTGAGGAAAAAAGTGAGAATTGTGAGATATAAAAACTCAGAATTGCTAGAAAAAAAGTCAGAATTTTGAGATAAAAAGTCACACCTTTTTTATTCTATGTTGGAAACAATCTTCCATTATGTATTGCCCTGACATTTTAAAATGTTTTGCTTAATTCATTACTTAAAACATGCTTATTAAGAAATGTATTCAAGTCATGGTATATATGAATTGTTTTTTATGTGTTTTTTAAAACAAATTAATAGATACAATGAAAAATGAGCATTGTATCACTGACCCAGAGAACAGCAACACAGCTGACGTTGTAGGTCACATGGCATCTCAACATGGTGGATGTTGAACATACTCACAGAACATACTTTTTAGCTGTTGAGAAGCCAGTTCTTCATCAAATACTTAATGCAGGCTTCCAGTAAATTGTTACCACATAATGTTCAAACTTTTTCAATTAAATTCAGTTTCTGGTTGGGTATTTGATAGTTTGCTTCCATTGAGATGGAAACAGGTATTGAAGTGGACGTTCAGACTGTGGTTGGCGGCTCTCTTCTGGCGGGGCAGCAAAGGGGAGAAGGGCTCCTTTGTGTGGCTGACTGAGGAACATAAAGTACAGTAGTGAGCTCTGATTACTCTAAGTGTGTGTGTATGTGTGTAACGTGAAGTGGGTGGAGGGCAATAGAGTGGTTCCTCCTGGGCCAGAGCCCTGTGTAGCGCTGCTCTCAATACACACACTTCTCTAGACTGATATATATCTCTCCCCTGCTTAATGGTAGGCTTTCCACAGGAACTGCAAAGCTCTGATCAAGGCAACAAATTACTGGATTGTCACCATTCCCACCGACTGGCTACAGGGGTGTGGGGTAATAAAAACTTTTCCAGAATCAAGACAAAATTTGGTTTGTTGTGCCACCAATCCAGCATACTCCAAAAGAAGTGCATGTAAGGCTTGTAAAAGCAGATTAAAGTAGTTCAATGGCCCATAAAAAAAAAAAGTATTTGACACTTTTGAATACTTTGTCAGGTTAGACGCCATATTGAATTTAAGGACAGACTTACTGTTTTTACAATGGCACACACTGTATAAAAGTCCTAGATCATGTAATTGTCACAACTCATCATTTTTCTACTGAAAGCTGAACAATTGTTGTTAAACAACAGTAAAATCCATTAAGCACACTGTATTTCTATTCCTCACAGCCTCACTTTCATTCGTCAAAAATGAAATATGGCACTACCCTGACTAAAGTCTATTAGATAGTATGAAACAAAATGCCATGTTTTCTTAAAAAAAAAAAAAGAAGTTAATATAAACACACTTTTTCAGCAAAACATTTCACTTTTTCAGCAAAACATTTTTGTAGATTTGAAAAAAAAAAAAAAACAACAATGATAAAACAATAGATAAACTGTTCAAATGGAGACAAAAAAGTGCTGTCTCAATCATGAGACAACAACAAAAAGCTCAACTGTGTCCATGATTTAACTAAAATGGGAGAGCAAATTAGTACAAAGTGACCATGATTTACCTAAAAAATAGGGAACAACTTCTGAATTTGTGGCCACAATATTCTATTTTTATTTATTTATTTATTTGTTTTCCCTAGCATGTCATGTGCATGACTTCATATTGGCTAATAAATATTGGATATTTAATTGTGCATGCTCATTTCCCCTATTTTCACCTTCAGATGACCTTTTTCTGTCATTAAACTCTCTACTGACCCTTCGCCGGCAGTTTGATTGACAGGCGATCTGACCAATCATAATGCTGAATCTGCCATTTTGTCCGACAAACAATCCAGACAGGAGAGTAGATTAACGTTGGTGGATTTGAACTTGAAAAATGGTGTGTATTGATGTCTTTCCACGAATGAAACAAGATACCTTCTGATGTTCATTCATGTTTATTTCATGCTATAACTAGTAAAGAGGAAGAGATGATCAGTGGCACTAGCGATTTGTCATGACACATTAAAGAGCCACAAAACAGGATTTATTGTTTGAATTTATTTAAAAAATGGCAAAATATGCAAGCTGAGACTTTGTTTCATACCTAAAATAACCTACTCTGTCTTGTCAGTGTCCTCTTTGTTCCGTGATGTATTTTTCACTGCGTGAAAACATGATGTGTGGCGTGAGAGCGCCATGGCTTGTCAGACATGGCAACAGTAACTAAGGGGAGGGGGCAGGTCTTTGCAAAGGGTCAATTAAAGTGAATCTTTAAAAAAAAAAAAGTCTAAAAACGCGTCAGTGCCGATAGCCTCAGGGGCAGCGCACCAATGGGGGCCGATGGGGCGTCCCATGTTGAATCCCGGCTCGAGGACCTTTCCCAATCCCGCCCCCTCTCTCTCCCACTTTACTTCCTGTCACTTCTACATTGTCCTATACACAAAAAAAGTAAAATAAATAAATAAATAAATAAATATTAAACAAAAAAAAAACTCTAGTAAGACTGAAAAATGTAGTAACAATGTTAAATGTAATCTTCAGCAAATCTCAAAATGAATATCCATTTTCATATTATACTTTATAATGTTGTGATTCCTAAATTCACTTTGTAGCATTTAAAATGAATGACTTTATGTTTTAGTGTTTATTTTTAATGTATTTAGTCAGAATACTGCAGAATTTTAATAAGGACCATTTGGTGAGTGCTTGAGTGGCCTGCAGGCCTTTGGAGAGTCTTACGGCCTACATAGCACAGGTGTGCTGGATTACCGGGTGGAGGCTAGGTAAGTATGCGAGGGTCTGTGCGTGGAGCCGCTGGGTCAGTGGGCTGCCATAAACATCAGCCTAAACACAGAGCGGGAGATGGAGGAGACACCAGTACCAGCCCTGCCCTGGAGCCATCCTAGCAGAAGAATGATATAATACAGGCCTAACTCATCTGCTAAAGAGAGTGCGTAAACGAACACACCCAACACCGCTTGAATCCGTCGCACCCTCTGGACGTTGAAGCATGTGTCTGCATGCACCTGTACAGCCCGACTAGTCTGCGTTTGGAGTAATGGATGTGGATGGTTTAAGCTCCAACTGTAACTGACCCCAGAGCAGCTGGACGGGATGGACGACGGTTCTCTTTGAAATATGACAGATGATAGCATGTGATCTTGGCCATGCGAAACGCTTCACCTTGACCTTTTCGCCATTTCTCATTCTGCGCGGCGTCCCATCGTGGCCTTTTGTTCAGTTCCTCTTGTTTTTGCTCTGTTTTTCGCTTCCTTTCTCTTTCTGAGTCATGAGAATTCTTGCGATTCCCCACTGAGAAGCAGCCTTCTCTCCCGCTGCTGATTGTTCAAAGCTTTAAAATGGGAACATAGGATGTGTATGTTTTTTTAACACAGCTTTCTGTGGTTTCACCAAACGGTTTTCCAGCGAGGACTGTTTTAGTTTTACACAATAAAACCCAAACTGGACTTAATCATGTTCCCTCCTCGCCACTTAACGTCGGAGGAGCGGGAGGGTCTGAAACCAGACGATATCCTGAGGAGACCCAGACCAGACCACCCACGTGCAGAGAGAAAGCAGAGGGACTCCCGCATGACAGAGCCCTCGCATGGAAAACCTGAGCTGGCTCCGTTTCCACAGCCGCCCTTCTGTTCTCAAAGAATACATGCACCCATTACATCACTCTTCAACTGTAGGAGACAGAAAATAGATGGCTGTGATCTCCTGGGTACAATCATGCACTGATGACTGAAACATATCAGAAGACGGAGATCAAGGAGTGCGACTGGGTGTGTTTATGAAAGCAGCACAGGATTTTATGTGAATGAGAGCGTATGTGTGTGAGAGGAGCCGTTTGAATGAGCAGCAGCGTGAGTCTGTACTAGGAGTTCATGCATTGGTGCTGCATTAAATCTACTGCACCACAAAGAAATGAACTGAATGTGATGAGCTAAAACAACTGGATAAAACATCTTTTTATTACATTGCTGGCTGTGTGCAAAAGAAAACATTGTGTAGCCTGATTCACAAAAAAATACTTTTAGGTACTACTTATTTTAGAGAAAAGATTCATAAACTCAGAAGTTACCAGTTTAAACAAAGTCCCTTCAACGCAATTCACTCAGCAGCCATCTTAGTAATGCCCCCCATTTTATGCCTAAGTAACCCAAAGGATGAAAAGCTAAAATATGACCATTTTTGGCCCAAAAAAAAAAAAAAAAAAAAACTTTAATACTAATATTATCACTGGATCTGAGGGTTATTGTAATAATTAGTCATTAATTAGTCAATAATTAGTTTTTAATTAATTTTATCAAATGAATGATATAGTAATAACAATAAACAATCTTAATATTTTATATTAAAAATAATTTAATTAAAATCCCATCTTTTTTCATTAAAAAAAAAAATTAAAACTATATATTACAAAAAAAGAATTGTTTTATATACAAAATTCTTTTGTCAGTTTTTCATCAGCCATCTTGGTAATGCCCAAATTTTATATCTAGATATCCCAAAATGTCAAAAACTAAAAGAAAGAAAGAAAGAAAGAAAGAAAGAAAGAAAGAAAGAAAGAAAAAAAAATAAATAAATAAAATAAATAATAATAATAATAATAATAATAATAATAATAATAATAATATTATATATATATATATATATATATATATATATATATATATATATATATATATATATATATAAAAAATAGTATTGTTTTATATGTAAAACACTTTTGTCAGTAACTATGTTATAGCTAGGTAATCCAAATGGTCATGGAGACATTCAAATATGATATAAACACTACTACTATTACTAAAATTATTAATACTAATAAATTAACAATTAAAAATAATAACAATATTATGCATTATTATTATTACCTTTCATTTAATGTTTAATTTACATTTAAAACTTTACAAATAAAACAATGAATTAAATTATTTTTAACTATTGTTTTATATGTAAAATACTTTTGCTTAGGATGTAAGTAAAGACCAATTATGATCCCGCTTTGAAAACAGATTGCAGAAGGAAACATTGCATTAGTGTGTGTGGTAACACACTCCCTCCATCTGGTCTTTGAGCTCTTAGGTTGATCTGAGCCACTGAAAGCAAGCCAGTCAGGCTAAGTGCTGTTATCTAATGATACATTAATTTGGGAAAAGCTATTTTCAACACCAGGACCAACAAAGCATGCATGGCCCACCCTGTTTAGATCACAGGTTAAGCCTCCTCGTCCTGGAGGCAACTTCACATTTATCTAACCATATTCCTACTGCACTCTTTATAGTCCCAGGTTAAGCCAGGGGCCTCTGAGATTGATCCTCCAGCACCTTTTCTAAGTCCTCCCCAATGTTTTCAGTGCCTCTGATGTTGAGGTCAGTGACTTCCTTACACTAAAGCCTGCAGCTATAGGTCAGCATGTCTCACTGTGCTGATACAGATGTGTTTTAACTTGGTAACCTTTATGCAGGACCACCAGGTCCTTCGCTTCACTTGTAGCCCCAGGAAAGAAATCAGTCCCTGAGCTCAAAGGCCAAGTCCAATCCCACCATCACCATCTCAAAACATTCCACTGTTGCACAATCCTTGTAGCCTTAAGACATTTTGGCTACGTGCCCTGCCAAAAAAAGGATTTAGACACCTAAGGCATATCTTAAGCTTGTTCATCCTCGTGAAGCTCCTCTGCGCCCAAAGGCAATGAATTAGAAATTTGTCTCCTAATATCTCAAAAGCTCCTGAAGGATGAACCAATCAAACCACAGCAGATGTCACAAAGGGTATTGAGTGCAGCTCTTTCCATTTACAGTGCTTGCACTTATTTCTTCTTCTTGGTCTTTGTCATTGTTTTCTGCAGTTAATTCAGATAGAGTCATGAATTTAAAGATTTTTTATTTATTGTTATAGGTCTTTGCCCATCATACACACAATTCCGACTGCCCAAAATTTGCAGATTGGGTATTAATTTCGGCAACTAGTGTTGAAGACTCCAGATTCACATTGAAAAGTGCAAAGTTTTTAACTAAAACTGCAGTTTTCAACTTTAAAAAAAAAAAAAAAAAAACAACTGTTTGTGTTTTGGCCATTTATTTACATGACAACAAAAATGCAAATTTTTGAAAATGGTTTTCAAAATGCATGTTTCTGAAAATGATATTATCGACTTAAAGATGTAAACTACAAAAAAAAAACTATGAATCTGTGAAAACGGTGATGTCATGCGCATGCATATTAAATGTGCGAAGGCGCATAGTTTACAAAGTTACATCGCCAAATACTGGCCTGGCATGAATAATACAGCATTTTTAGTCATTTTTGTGGCTAAGTGTGAATAGGGATCATTTTGACAATGTTGTCATCTGATTGCGAAACTTTTAAGAAACGCAAAGAAAAAAACTTTTCGGTTTTTAGTACACTTGTTTTTGTGTAAATGTACCCTTAGTCAATCTAAAAATGTTAATATTCATTTAGTAACACCATTTTAAAGTAATCTATAGCAAACCTCAAACTAAAAAACATTTTTCATACTGTACATTGTAGCATTAGGCACTTTCGTACCACATAGTTTTAAGAACTTAGTTCTAGGACCTAGCCAGCAGGGTCGTTCCTAGAGAACCAATTTCCACCTCGGGCTGCTTTCCTGGTTGAATTCGCACCAGCAGCAGGAACTCTGAAGCAGCTGACAGTCTTTATTTGCAGCATTTACAAACATCAACAACTGGTGAATGGAGGATGCCGTGATCGGAGCTGTTTTTGTTGTGTCATGGGATTCGTAATAACAGGAATGGAATGTAAACGCACAACTTACGAGATTAAAAGAGCGTGAAAATCAGGTAGCTAAATGCTGTTATATTCGCTTATTTCCATGCTCGTGGAGTAAATATTTTTACATGGCTTTTTAAAAATGCTGGGTAGCCAGTGTTTCGTATGTGTTTGGCCAATCAGTGTACACTTACGTCACTGGTAGTTCATATAGAAAGGTTTTAGACACTACTGAAGTAGGAGTTAATTTAGTTCCCCTAAACGGAGTTCCTAGAACTAATTACATTCCTAATTCCTGCGGTGTGAAAACGCCAAAAAGCAGGAACTACTGCCAACAGTTCTAGGTTCTAGGCAATCCTCCGGTGCAAAAGCGGTGCAAAATTGTCATGCCTATCAAAACGCGTGCTGCCATCTAAGCACAGGTATTCTCTTCAGGAAATGCAAAAAAGTCAGTTCTAAAAAGCTGATTTATCTTAAAAAGTCCCATTATCAGCCAATACTTTTTGTACAAGAACAGATGCATTATATCAAAGGAAAAAGAGACAGAATGTGAATGAAGGCCGGCAAGGTAGTGGGTGAAGAGGGTGCAGAGCGAGGGAGAATAAGAAGACAGCTCCAGTGAGAGGAAGATGAGAGAACGAAGAGGTGGGATGTTGACAGGGTAACTTTGGCTCGCAGGCACACATCTGGCAAGAGATTACAGCTGGCACGGCATCATGCATGAGCGCTACTGTTTCACTAACTCTGTCACTGTGCCTAGAAATCATTTGTTTTCATTGGCGATTTTAGGAGACATAAGCGACAGAAATGTTTCGTGATGCCGATTTATGCATATGAGCAGCAACTACCAATGGGAACTCACAAGTTTGACACAACATTTTAAAACCCAAAGAACTTAAATTCACCTGTCTCTTCCTTTCCCATCTCCTCTCCTTATCCTCTCTTTTTTTCTGCATATCATTTTCCTAACCTCTTCCCTCACCTCTTTGATGTGAAATGCATCTCAAATCTGAGGGCATCATGATCGCATTAAAACAGTTACTCGCTTGCCAGTGAGGCATTCGCTCTTTGATGAAAAGGGAAAAAATTAGAAGAAAAAAGTGACAGAGGTGGGCTTGTCAAACTCAAAATCCCTGTTCGGATCCTGCCCCAGCACGCACGGACAAGCAGGGCTTTCTCAGAGCAGCTTTGAACTAGAGACAGCACAGCTATAAATCATGTTGTTTTTATACATATATAATATAGTGTATAATGTCTGTTTCATGTAGGGATAAGGGTGAGATACGCTTGTATTGCCTACAATTCTGTAGACGAACTACCCTGCTTGTTTGAGTCTCTCTCTTCTGTCTCTTTCTCTGACCCGCAGGCTTTCCCTCTCTTTATTGCTATGCTCCTCTGATGTTCTTGCCCTAATCTTCGCTCTTCTGCAAGTTGAAAGACACTTTTCTCTGTTTCCGCGCCGTTTGATCTTGCACGTTAAGCTTGAGGAGCCTTCTCTGAGCCGAGAGACCCTGAGGTGAGGGGTTGCATAGAGCAAAGAGCAGAATATTGTAGCTTTGCTCACATGAAAACAGATAAAACTGTCTAAAACCGACATTTGCACTTAATGCTCAATGCTCGTTTTTTGACATATGGCAATATAAGGCCCTATTTACACTAGTAAGTTTTCGTTTTAAAACAGTGTTTTAAAATGAAAACGATCCTCATCTACACAACCGAAAACGCATGTCACATGACCATTCATAATGAGCATGATGTTATGTTGTCGTCAAGGATACACAGAGTGAATGTGGGCAGCGAAAACACACTAGACTAGTGTAAACGTAGCCTAAATCACATGATACTGCACATTGATGATTGGGTTTGTGGAAAATGCAATGACCCGACCTTTGGTTTTACATAAAGATAAGGCTGTGTTGGAGGAAATAAGAGATGTGAGAATTTTTCATTCTAATATATACTGTATTAAGAAAACACTTTATGCCCATGTGTCCTCCAAAGTGTTTTTTTTTTTCGAGGCTATTTTCAATTGCCTTCAATGGATAGCAGCATGATGCATGGTTGCAATTGTTTTTTCTGGTTGTCAAGTATTTAAAAATTTTAAATTTTGGCTAAAACGCGGCACTTGTCGCTGTCACTTTTTACCCAGCCATCCAATCACAGTAGAGGAGGGGCGGGACAAATATCACTAACCTGTTGTTCTAATGTTCAATCCATTAAAATTTGAATTATTGCTGGTCTCCAAATATCCATGTCTGTACTAGATGGCATCTCTGGACTGCATTTCGTTTAACATGGGTCTACCTATACCTCCAAAACAAAGCACTGAAAATAAAGTCCAAACGAAATCTACCAAAAATTTGATGTCAAACATTGTAATCGCTAGAAAATTTAGTGACTATAGCAGCCAAAAAATGGAATATTGCAATAAAAAATTATTAATACTAATTAATTAATAAATTATCAATACTTTTATGCCAAGAATCAGCACTATTTTTCACATACTTTGGGGGGTAAAACAACAAAACAACAATATATACTGTATCTATTCCAATGTAGAATTCAAATATAGGGCCAGTTTTACTAAACAAGGCAAATTAGCGCGAGAGCGCAATTCTAAAACAGCACCGATGGGCGTGAAAATTTCTGCAGGTGATTTAGTAATAACGCGCAAATTAAAGATCACAGACGCAATATCTCATTTTCATATCGACCAAAGCAATATACCAAGCGCAGCGCAAATTAGAGTAGTCACAAATAAAGAATAAATAAATAAAGAGGCCACAGTACATTGAAAAGAACCGGAGGCCAAAAAATTAAGCTAGAAGTTGCAAGAAGTTTTGATAGACCTGATATTGCGTGACTCCTAGTTGAGGGTTCCATGTCATCTTTTATTTCCTGAAACAAATTAAAAATAACATGGCTTAGCAAACTATATGTTCGGATAATGTGTTCTTCTGGCATTTCAAATTAATTAATACATGAGGAAAAAATCCTGTCCCTTCTACCAGGTGCTCTCTGTTCTCTGCGGTGCCTCATCCTAGCAACAATTATTGCAGCCATTTCAAGCGCAAAATAGTTTAAGACATGCTTTTTTTGGCCATTAAATAATGGCGCAAATACCAGTAATTTGATGAGTGCAAACATTAATAAATCTCGTTGCGTTATTCATTGAATTGTGATGTTATTGTAATGTGACACAAATATTAAGCTTTTTCAATTTCAGTTCCTGAATTTGACTCAAATTTGAATAGATAGATAGATAGATAGATAGATAGATGAAGATGCAGAATATGCAGACAGATCGACAGTACAATAAAAGATCTACAAATACAACATTGCTGTGTTTATTTAATGTCAAAGTACATACTTAACATTGAAGCATTAAGTTAATACACAATATTCTTAAAATGCCAAAAAGTATCTCTTAAGTCAATACAGAGTGCAGACACGTGCTCAAAGCTTTTCAAAGCTGCACTTGTAGCACAAAAGTGAGTTGGTTTTCCTGTGGGAATCCCTGAAGGCATTTAGGGCTGAATTAGCTGTCTGAGCTGCTGAGTCACACAGTAGATGGGCTCTAGAGAGGATCTGCTCTTTCATCAACTGTGCAATAATGCTAAATCTTATTTGTTTTTCTTCCAAGAGTGCGGAGCGTATGTGTGTGTATGTATGTGAAAAGGAGGGAGACTGAAGGAGGGGGTGATGGAATCCCATCTTGCCTTGGGGCAAGTTGGCACCTGACTGCTTAACAAAGCCCCGGTCAGAGGTCAAAGGTCAGATGTCATGGCGAGAGAGCCCCTACGTGGAGGGTGCTGAATAAACGGCAGCTAAATCTTTCATGTTCCTTTAACTCATCCTCTCCTTCGTTGTCCTCCCTTCACTCCTCGGCTCTCTCTTTATCAGTCTGGGATGGGCGTCTTGAGCTCTATTCTCTCCGTGTGATGTTTGTAAGACAAGGGTGAATGTAAATCCAAGGGCTCCTCAATCATCTGCTGGAGGGAAACAGTTTAAAGCCTCAATCCCCACTCAAAGTCCATTGTTTATTAGGTGATGCTGAAGGTGCAGACTGACAATACACTGGCAGTGCAGATGCTGGAAAGGTCTAGAAATATGACGTTGTAGTGTAAGTTGGTTTTAAAATTAACCTTCATGTTCTGAAGTCTATGGGAGACTACAAGAGCATTTCGAAAAGCATAAACAACATACTTAACATTGAAGTTTTAAGTTGATAATTTTTTACATTAGTCTACCAAACTGAACAAATAAATATGATGAATTTTGACATGCTATGAATCCCTTTTTCCCTTTTTGCTATACACTCCTGCCAGTTATTTACTTTGATTTATTTTATTGTGTACTATGGCTCTGTTCCAAAACAAAGTGAGCTACTCACTGCACTTAAGCCCAAAGTATACTTAATCTTTTTTATGTGTACACTAGGGTATGCATACAGTATGCATAAAATGAATTTTGTCAGCAGCAAAGTATGCATGTACTGTATGACCATGATCTGATTTTTCTGACTGCACATATTCTGTATAACACTGTCCCAGGCTGTTTTTTCACAGTCAAAAAAAAAAAAAAAAAAAACAGGAGACGGAAGATGCAACAACAATAGATGCCTGCATTAACAAGCTCTTCACTAAGCGTTCACATCACAACTGAAGTACCTCCTAAGCAGCATCCTAACCATCATGGAAGCTCCTAACTGATTGATTTGGAACTCTTTACTTAAGTAGCGACACTATGCATCCCACAAATAACAGTTGACACAGAAAACGTTAATTCAATGGCCTTTAATTTTAGCATTTTGCTAAGCTAATGGCATAGTACCAAAGTCCCTTTTAAGGAAAGTCCGTTCACTCGGCCGCCATATTTGCAACGCCTCCGGGCAGCTCAAACAAGACCACGTCCTATCTAAATGAATGGGGGAATCCTGAAATCTCAAAAACTGCTCGCTGAACTCACGATTAAATTACATATTTCAAATCAGCAACAAATTGATCTAAACCAAAAACAATGTTAAAGGGGTAGTTCACCCAAAAATGAAAATTCTGTCATTAATTACTCACCCTCATGTCGTTCCAAACCCATAAGATCTTCATAAAAACACAAATTAAGATATTTTTGCTGAAATCCGAGAGCTTTCATGGCCCTCCATAGACAGCAATGCAACTTAAATGTTCCCAGGCCCAGAAACGTAGTAAGGACATTGTTAAACAGTACGAAGCTACAAGAATGCAAAAGAAAACAAAAATAACGACTTTATTCAACCATTATTCTCCCGAGTTACCGCTTTCCACCATTATCGAGAGTACCACGACGCATGCATGTGTTCCTCTGCACATAAACAAGGCGCAGCATATGCTTGTTCTACGTCAGCAGCACGACACGCATGCGTTGTAAAAAAATATATATATTTGTATTAACGACGTCCTTACTACGTTTCTGGGCCTGGGAACATTTCAGTTGCGTTGCTGTCTATGCAGGGTTATAAAACTCTCAGATTTTATCCAAAATATCTTAATTTGTGTTCCGAAGTTGAACACAGGTCTTATGGGTTTGGAACGACATGAGGGTGAGTAATTAATGACAGAATTTTTATTTTTGGGTGAACTATCCCTTTAATGTATTGGATATCAGTCACTGTTCTGAAAAAAGAATGTCTATATTGTGACAATCTGACATTAATGACTATGTCAGACTAATATATATAAAATAACTTGGTGTTGGAATAAAACAATCATTTTGAAACCGTTACTATTATTTTTACACACACATACAAAAAGAATGAAAATGCATTATCTAGAGAGGGTTAGGGGGCTAAATGTGAGGATAGATTGAGTGGGTTTCCCCTTCTCTGTCTCCAGCTCTCTCTTTCTCTTCTTCTTGTTATGGTCCATTGGTCTTTAAATCACCAAACGCCTCAGGTTTCCCCTTTTTTGTAGTCTTGTTTTTACACCTCCCCTGTTCTTCATTCTCTCCCTGTCTGCTAAATTCCTCCTCCTTGTTTTCTAAACATCTACTCCTTGTTCTGTGAAGTGTCTCCCTTGTTCTTTCGTTCCTCCTCTGTGTCTTTCCTCTCTCTCTTTTCGCTTTGAGGTGTTGTTATTCTGAAGAGCCAGACATCCTCTGAATGGCATGCAGCAACTGCTTCTTTTCATTCTTCACTCTTGCCTTTATTCCTCTACTTCACCTTCCCTCCCCTTCATCTTGAGCCAGCACTTAAACCAGCCAAAGAGTTGAGCGTGAAGAGAAAGCAGGAGATTTAGCCGGAGTACAGGTCACAGCAAGGAGCGAGAAGAGGATAAAAGACGACGGAACAAAGTGTGTGTCTGCAAACAGCTCTACATTTCCTCCACAAACTTAAATGGCTGATCTTAAAGAGATGCTGAAGCTTTTTAATATTTCAAAAACAGACCAAATCGCTAAATTTATGTTTGCAGAAGTGTTACCAAAGCCAATTTAAAGGGTGTGCGTGTGTGAGGGAGACCATATTGGTGATTTAGTGATTCATCTTGTCAGCTCATAAGCTTCCCTTTGTCCTCTTGGTGAGGCTAAACCTGTTCCATCCCTATAATTCACTGCTCCAATAAAAAGACTTACTTTTGCTCCAGTGGCCTTGAGTACCCCTGCTGCCCTTTCTACAAAAAAAATCAACCCCATCCACTAAACTCCCTCCACCTTCCACCCAATCCACCACTTTCCCATTATCCGTTTAGACACTCCAGAGCAACAGAAATTTGTTCAACTTATTTCAATATATAGTATAATATAACATAATATAATAAAATGACCGTATGACTGTGCATTATGCCATTTATTACATGGCTATTCAAAAACAAATAAATCTATTTTCGTTATTAGTAAAGATTTTACTTTTAATTAAACCAATTAAGATGATTTCAAAATGCTGATGGAAAAATATACGATGTAAATAATATATTAATTAAATTTCACAAGGTGAGAGACACATGAAAAAGAGACAAAACATTCAATTTAACTATTTATTGACATTATACATATTTAAGACTTTACTGATGTAACTGAGCTATAAATAGCCATATCTGTTAATCTGGATTAGAAAACCCAGGTCAGGATATCTCGGTGTTTCAGCATCAAATCCCTCTGTGAAGTTTTCCATGGTAATCCCTTTGTCTATATATACACACACACACAAGACATTGCTGTACTATATCCTGTAATTTCTGGGAAATACAATCCCTTAAATGTGATGCCCAGTGTGTTAAATGTGACTCGCTCTGGAACCCTCACCCTGTCGCTCTCACCAGGCTTTTAATGGATTTGTGCATAATGAAAAACCAGAACGTGAGTAGAAACAGTCGTCATCTCTGCCATGGGATGAACGGAACTAAACCGTAATCCTGCAAATGGCTGGTGTGTGGGTGTTTGAGAGGAGGAGAGAATAAATAGGTTAGCGGACAATCTGTGACAAAAGAGACTGAATCACTGCATGCACAGTGATTCTGGCAGTGTTATCTTCTGGAAAGTTTTTACCGACAAGTTTCCTAATTAATGTTTGGGGGGCAAATGCCCATATAATTCCACCCATAACAACGATAAGGGCATATAAATAGCTGTTCACTTCACTCCTTCCAACAGTCCTTCCGGAATCCCTCCTCCACCTCAGATCTGTTTTTAACTCTCTCTACACTATTAAACATTTCCACCCGCTTTTGAGAACTGAAGATTAATTGTTCATGCCAAAGTCGTTTTTACCATTTCAATGCTGTTTACTGATAAAGAAAATTTGACAAGTACATTTTTGAAAACTATAGACTAAAGATAGATAGTCACATAGACAGAAAGACAGACCAGTGTTGGGGGTAACACATTACAAGTAACAAGTTATGTAATCAAATAATTTTTTTTCAAGTAACTAATAAAGTAATGCATTACATTTTAATTTACTAGAAAATATAGGAATTACTGTATTTCCAAGTAATGGCAGTTACTTTGTTCTCCCATTGATTGCCTAACAGCTCTCCTGTCCCCATGTTGGTTGCGAGAAATAAGGAGTAAGTGCAGAGGTGTTGTTTGCGCTGAGTAAACATGATGTTTACTGTAATTCTAGAGTAAATTTGAACATGCATTTACTCATCTTGCACAAAGACAGATTCAGTATTCCTCAAAAATGAATAAAAACTGTGAAAAGCAAACTCAGATGGTGCAAACCTGCAATGATTAAATACGTTAAATAATACACAAATCCTTTATGTATTTAATCCCATTTTATCAACCAATATCTTTGCTGCTAACCTTCGATGATCCAATTCAACCATACTAATAAACAATGACTTTAGGTAAACATAACATTTGTTTCATTTTTTTTTTTAAATGCTGAAGAGTGCTGAACTTCCTTCTCCTGCATCCTATTCTTCATAAAATCCAAAATGGCAGTGCAGCTGAAAAGTTTGAGCTGTGGCCTCTACTGTGCATATGTGAATTTACATTTCCTACAGCCTGAGGTGTATTCATTTCACTTTACATTTACCAAAAATAGATCTTTTTATATTAAAAACAAACAAGAAAGCCCAAAAGAGAAAAAGTATCACAAAAGTAACAATGCATTACTCTCCATAAAAAAGTAACGAAGTAATGTAATTACTTTTTTAGGGAGTAGCACAATATTGTAATGCATTACTTTTTAAAAGTAACTTTCCCCAACATTGACATAGTTAGATAGATAGATAGATAGATTTTATACACTTACGTTTTATAGAGGTATTGTCACAATTACACTGCCGGAAGGAACACAGAGCCGTGGATCAAACTAACAGTCTTCATTATAATCCAGAACAAAGGGTATCCACACTTAGGAACAGGAGAGACACACGACGTTAGAGACCCGACAAACACAGACTGAACAGAATGGGGCTTAAATGAACAGGATAACGAGGGACAGACAGGTGCGGGGAATCAACAAATAATCAAACTAAACGACAAGAACAAGACCAAATAAGGACAAACAGGATCAGAAACAGGGGCAAAACACGACACAAACAGTCCAGAATCCTGACATTACTCCCGCTCCTGGAAGGTGCGTCCTCGCACTGTAGCTACAACAGAGGGAGGGATGAGTGGGAATTTGGGAGGAGGCTCAGGAGGAGGACGGACACCTGGGAGGGGGCCGGCTGACAGAGACCAGGGAGATGACGAAGGAGGGAGGGGCCAGGGAGGAGACAGGAGGTGCCTGGAGGAGCACAGCAGGACCCAGGCCACAGCCATGATGACGGCCCAAGGTGGAGCCGACGGAGGGAGGAGCCATGGAGGAGGAATGGCCACCGACTCCAGGGGGCCGACCAACGGTGGTGGAGCAGGTGGAGGAGAAGAGACGGAGCGGAGATGGAGACCCAGTGGGATGCCGAGGATCCGGGGGGCCAGGGTGGAGCCGAGGGCTCTGGTGACCAAGGTGGAGGCGGAGATCCGGAGATTCGCGGCGGAGCCAGAGTGACTGAGGACTGAGGAGGAGCCGAGGGGATGAAGGAGCCTGACGGAGCCGGAGGAACGAAGGGACGAGGCACAGCCGGAGGAGTGGAGTCCCGAGGCGCAGGATGGTCGATGCCAGACCAAGGCGGAGCCGGAGGGATGAGGGAGCCCGACGGAGCTGGTGGATCGACGGGTGATGGTGGAGGCGAGGGAGCTAGGAGCCGAGGTGGAGCCACTGGGTCAATGGGCCGAGGTGGAGTCCAGGCCTCGGAGGCTGAAGGCGGAGGTGAGGGACACTCCAGCCCCGGCGACGCTGGAGGATGGCAGTCCCGTGGGGCTCGCACCGTACAGATAGGGGGCTGAGGACGAGCGGAGGGGCTGCCAGATGACAGCAGTGGAGGAGGCAGGAGTGGGTGGGAGGGCGGGCATTTGTGAGCCTCCTCTGGGCTGAACAAGGGAACACGATGACGCTCTGGAATATTGGGCTCTGGAGGGTGCTTTCGAGGAGCGGGCACTGGAGGGCGCTTTCGAGGAGCGGGCACTGGAGGTTTCGGGAGCCACCTCTGGGCTGGACATGGGGACCAGAGATGAAGGAGGGCTGGATGGGATCAGTGGGGATGACCGAGAGAGGAGAAGGGGCAGGTCGATCTCCAGATCAGTTTCCCAGTCTATCAGGTCCCCTTCCAAATCCAGCAGCCCCAGATGTACAATCAGCTCACCCTAAGCCGCGGTGCGGGGGGCGGAGCTCCACTCCGTGCTCACACCATCCACGGCTTGCTCCCTCGCGGCGGGCATGGTCGCCGGCTCTCACACCTGGTCTAACGGATTCGGCTCTGCCTCCGGGGCGATCCTCCGCTCAGTCGCTCGACGTTGCGCTGGCTCACAGATCACAGCGGGAATTGGCTCTCCGTCATCGGTGGGCTCGGGCTGATGCTCCGCACCACGGGGAGTTGTTGGGCTGGGCTCTGTGTCTGGAGTGGTTCTGGCGAGATCATCCTCGGGAGAGACGGTGAGGGGCGATCCGTTTCTCGCCAGAATCCACTCCACAAATGCGGCAAAATCCGCTCGAGGACCGTCCTCGGACGACAGCGCTCTGCACGCGGTGTTCAAACTTACATCATAGAATGAGCAGAGCGCGTCGTCCGGATAGCTGGTGGTGTGAACTAACACAAGGAACAGTCTTGTATGGTCCTCGAGCGATCGCTCCCCCTGCTCCAGCAGGAGGAGGAGGAATTCCGGGCGAAGGAGGTGATCCATAAGGGAAACACAAAGGAAAAAAAAAACACTGAATAAAATGAGAAAACAAATAATAAACTTCTGTCACAGTTAAGCTGGATCCGTGGATCAAACGAACAGTCTTTATTATAGTCCAGAACAAAGGGTATCCACACTTGGAAACAGGAGAGACACACGCACATGACGTTAGAGACCCGACAAACACAGACTGAACAGAATGGGGCTTAAATGCACAGGATAACGAGGGACAGACAGTTGCGGGGAATCAACAAATAATCAAACTAAACGAGGATAGGAACAAGACCAAATAAGGACAAACAGGAACAGAAATGGGCAAAACATGACACAGTCTAGAATCCTGACAGGTATTGTACGAATAGATAGACTATTTCAAACAGTCAGACATACAGGTAGACAGAAAGACACTTAGGGGTAGTTTCCCGGACAGGGTTTAAATTAAACCAGGAATAGGCCCAATCTAGAATAGCTAATCTTTGTTTAAAAAATGACTTTCTGAAACAGATTAAGTACAGATTACTAACTCCTGGACTATGGAGTCCTAAACTAAATAAATAAACTCGATTAATTTAAAACCAACTATGCTAATCTGAATTAGCATGACAGAGGTTGCCTATAAAACATGAACTGAGAAGCAAATCCAAGGAAAACAATAACAGCAGAAAAAAAGCCTGCAGTCAACAACAACAAAAGCAAACAAACAAACAAACCACAAATGGTAACGAACAAGAGAAAACTTTTTTAAAGCAAGCAAAGTAAACTGCACACATTGGTGTCGAATTATTAAAAAAGGAATTCCTAGGAATCTCTTTGTAATTAATTATTGCATAAATTATTGCAATCAGCTGTTGTTGTCAATTTTGTAACATTTTTATTATTATTTATTATATTATACATAAATCAGCTGTTTTAAAGATAGACAGATTAGAGAGAGAGAGAGAGAGGTTTTACCTTTTAATCTTTCGAAAAAATTAAAACCAAAATAAATTTAAAAAATAAAAATCTAACTTTTCAACAAAATCACATTATATATTTTTTTTCTCTAATACACATTGGCCACAATTATTTGTAGTTCTAGAAATTCTTATGAATAAAATGTCTGAAGATCTACAGGTGCATCTCAATTAATTAGAATGTCGTGGAAAAGTTCATTTATTTCAGTAATTCAACTAAAATTGTGAAACTCGTGTATTAAATAAATTCTATGCACACAGACTGAAGTAGTTTAAGTCTTTGGTTCTTTTAATTGTGATGATTTTGGCTCACATTTAACAAAAACCCACCAATTCACTATCTCAACAAATTAGAATATGGTGACATGCCAATCAGCTAATCAACTCAAAACACCTGCAAAGGTTTCCTGAGCCTTCAAAATGGTCTCTCAGTTTGGTTCACTAGGCTACACAATCATGGGAAAGACTGCTGACCTGACAGTTGTCCAGAAGACAATCATTGACACCCTTCACAAGGAGGGTAAGCCACAAACATTCATTGCCCAAGAAGCTGGCTGTTCACAGAGTGCTGTATCCAAGCATGTTAACAGAAAGTTGAGTGGAAGGAAAAAGTGTGGAAGAAAAAGATGCACAACCAACCGAGAGAACCGCAGCCTTATGAGGATTGTCAAGCAAAATCGATTCAAGAATTTGGGTGAACTTCACAAGGAATGGACTGAGGCTGGGATCAAGGCATCAAGAGCCACCACACACAGACGTGTCAAGGAATTTGGCTACAGTTGTCGTATTCCTCTTGTGCGTCTTTAGCTGGGCTAAGGAGAAGAAGAACTGGACTGTTGCCCAGTGGTCCAAAGTCCTCTTTTCAGATGAAAGCAAGTTTTGTATTTTATTTGGAAACCAAGGTCCTAGAGTCTGGAGGAAGGGTGGAGAAGCTCATAGCCCAAGTTGCTTGTCCAGTGTTAAGTTTCCACAGTCTGTGATGATTTGGGGTGCAATGTCATCTGCTGGTGTTGGTCCATTGTGTTTTTTGAAAACCAAAGTCACTGCACCCGTTTACCAAGAAATTCTGGAGCACTTCATGCTTCCTTCTGCTGACCAGCTTTTTAAAGATGCTGATTTCATTTTCCAGCAGGATTTGGCACCTGCCCACACTGCCAAAAGCACCAAAAGTTGGTTAAATGACCATGGTGTTGGTGTGCTTGACTGGCAAGCAAACTCACCAGACCTGAACCCCATAGAGAATCTATGGGGTATTGTCAAGAGGAAAATGAGAAACAAGAGACCAAAAAATGCAGATGAGCTGAAGGCCACTGTCAAAGAAACCTGGGCTTCCATACCACCTCAGCAGTGCCACAAACTGATCACCTCCATGCCACGCTGAATTGAGGCAGTAATTAAAGCAAAAGGAGCCCCTACCAAGTATTGAGTACATATACAGTAAATGAACATACTTTCCAGAAGGCCAACAATTCACTAAAAATTTTTTTTTTTTTTTTTATTGGTCTTATGAAGTATTTTAATTTGTTGAGATAGTGAATTGGTGGGTTTTTGTTAAATGTGAGCCAAAATCATCACAATTAAAAGAACCAAAGACTTTAACTACTTCAGTCTGTGTGCATTGAATTTATTTAATACAGGAGTTTAACAATTTGAGTTGAATTACTGAAATAAATGAACTTTTCCTCGACATTCTAATTTATTGAGATGCACCTGTATATTCCAATTCATATTTACTTTTATTTTATTTTTTTTTTACCATATTTACTTCATTATTTTTTTTTTTTTTACTTTTAGCACACCAGGGTGACTAGGAACATGAAATTATCCAGCCATGAATTCCTGTTTCACAGGAATATAAATATGAGGAACACAAAGGCCAAATTCCCTTTATCATCCATCACAATGAGAAAAAACAAAAATGTAGTTCTGATGTGCAGCAACCGATTGTTGATCTTCACAAAATATGAAGTCACGAAAATAGCACAAAATAGAAAGTCAAAAATAAAAAAAATAAAAATAAAATGTAAGAATAGAGCTATAACATTATACATTTCCATTTCCACCATTAGGACAATAATTACAGAGCTTCAATCAACAGGAAATGTTACAAATCTTCCTACAGTATATTGTCTGTGTCTATATTGTCATAATGCAATGTGAGGAAGATCGTTTGAGTGGCCAAAGATTCTCCAAGGATCACAGCTGGATAATTACAGAAAATAGTTGAGTCTTAGGGTCAGAAAGGCTTAAAATGGGCCGTGGCTAGATCTTCCAACAAAACAATGATCCAAAAGGACCATCATAATCAACACAAAAATGAGTCACTGAGCACAAAACGAAGATTCTGCCATGGACGTCCCAGTTCCCTGACCTGAACCCTATAGAAAACTGAAGAGGAAAGAGCATCAACATGGAGCTGGGAATCTGAAGGGTCTGGAGAGAACCTGTATGAAGGAATGGTCTCTGATCTAGTCAGGTGTTCTCCAAAGTCTTCAGGCATTACAGGTGAAGACCCATAGCTGTTAAACTGGCAAAAGGAGGTTACAAAAAGTATTGAATAAAAGGGTGCCATTAATTGTGGCCAATGTGTATTAAAGAAAAACACTTAGTTTAAAATGAGATTTCCCTTCACTTCCAATTTACTTCTAAGAAAGATTAGGGTTTTGTGTGTGTGTGTTTGTGTTTTAATAAAAAATCAAAATGGTTAACATTGCAGATTTATTTTCACAGGCTTCTTTGTTCATATCTACCAAGGTTGCCTATAATTTTGATATATAAAGTCTGGAAACACATGTTAATCTTAAGTTAAACCTACCTCCTGGTAGGTTTAATTTAAGCCTCAATTTAGTCCTGAAGTAGCTCTAGTCTTCCTCCAGGAAATCAGCCTATTAAATTCTGGACTAGACCAAGTCTAAGACTATTTAAAACCACGACAGAGAAAGCAGATTTCTGTTAATCTGGTGTAAATGGCCATTTTAGTCTAAAACTAGGCTTAATCTCGAAAGACACACTTGATATACTTTTACATAATTTAAAAGTACTATACAGGTACAGTCATACAGGTACAGTTTTTAAGAACAGTTTAAAAGAATTTGGTTCTTAAATTTCTGTCTCTTACACACCTCTGCTCAAATACAGACTCCCTGCTGTTTGAGTGACTGACGAGCACATGTAGAGAGTTCATCAAAAAGCACTTAGTGTCCACAACACATCCTCTTATCAGTTCCTTTTATTGCTCTCTCCTTCTCTTCGGCTCTTTCTCCCTCCTTTCTTTTGTCTCAGAGTCTAACAGAGACAAAGTGGGAGTTCCATGGGGGGCTCAGGGATGAAACACATTGTGTGTGTGTGTGTGAAGGACGGATTGACGGATGGACGAATGCTGTTGAAGATAGACCATTTAGCTGATAGTGATCAGCCAGTTTAACTCAGATCCCCCCACCCAACTCATCGACCTCCCTCCTTTCCCTCTAGCTCCGCACTCCATCCATCCTTTTGTTCCGGACCGGCATGTCTCTTCTTCTCCTCATTGTTGCTCTGATTGAGCCTCAGTAGCTCCCCTATCACCACACACACATCCACTCACACACATTCTCTCTCATCTTGGATCAAATCCTCCATCCCTCCCCCTCGAGAGTATTAACCTACCCTGTTCCTCAAAGTAGAATGTCACAGCTGGACTAATACTTCACATGCAGACCTGAGACATCGAAAACCAGAAGTAACAGTCCTGTCAGTTTACATATACACTATTGACCGCATCTTCCAAACTGATCTCAAATTTGTAAGGACTTCACAATTTTTCAACTTTGTATACATTTGTACACATCTTCTATTGACTGCATCTTCCAAACTGATCTCAAATTAGTAAGGACTTTATGATGTTGATTTTGTATAAAGTAGTACACATCTTCTATCGACTGCATCTTCCAACTTGATCTCAAATTAATAAGAACTTTACGATTTGTCAATTTCATATAAACTCGTACACATCCACTATTGACTGCATCTTCCAACCTGATCGCAAATTTGTAAAGACTTCACAATTTGTCAGCTTGGTATTAAGTTTTTACACATCCACTATTGACCGCATCTTCCAACATGATATCAAATTATATAAACTCGTACACATCTTCTACTGACTGCGTCTTCCAAACTGATCTCAAATTAGTAATGATTTACAATTTGTCAATTTCCTACAAACCCGTACACATCCACTATTGACTGCGACTTCCAACCTGATCTCAGATTCATAAGGACTTTATTTGTCGATTTCATATAAATTCATACACATTCACTATTGACTGCGACTTCCAACTTGATCTCAAATACATAAGGACTTCACAATTTGTCAATTTCTTATGAATTCATACATGCCCTCTATTGTACATAAAACGTCACCTAGATTTAACCCTCAGGGGGGCGTGATCAGATTGTACATAAATGTACTAATGAGATTGTATGAATTCATACTAAATTGTCACCAATTTGCCATTTTGTAAAATACTTTGTCACGTATTATCATGTATTTTGAATCTTTCACAAACATCTCATTTTAAATAGCTTTAAAAAAAAAAAAAAAAGAACAGTTTTGGTTCTGAAATTTGATAAGTTGTGCCTCATTCAAAGATGTTGTATAATGAAAATGATACATACCTGTAACCATTTGAACAAACCCATAAATCTTAAAATTATTGAACTTCAGCACATAAAAGAGATGTGCGCTGTTATGTTTCTAAGTGATCTTACAATTATTGCACGGTGGACGATAGAATGGGCGAAAAAAGACTAGCAGTGGAGGATGTACACAAACCAAATTTAAAGAATAGATTATATCAGTGACTGTTGAGCACCTTTGACAACTTAGCAACCGTTTAGAACACCCTAACAAACACCTCACATGATGGCAGAATTTTTTTTAGTGATTTTACCACAGTTAAGGGGTTTTAATTATGTTACAACATTAAACATAATAAAATCATTGTAAAGCATGGCTTTGAGTTGCTTCTTGCTTTAGTATGACTGCAGTAACCCTAGAATACATTGTTGAACCAATTTCAGGTATGTTGTGACAAAAGATGTGAGATTACTTGTAGCCCTTCAGTCAGGAAGCCGCCAGGTGGGATAGCTTAAAGCAGGAAATGGACATACCTGCCTGGAGGCCCAGATTCACAGCATTGTATCTTTCATATCAGATCAACACTTTGTGAAACAAAAGCCATTTTCTTTAAGAACAATCATGTTGTGTTATAGAGACTATATTCAATTCTACCCTGGAGGAGAAACTTTCTCTACGATATCAAAATATGTCAGTTGCTGAGGTAGGGATAAAACAAGTGAAGTGGTTGTTTATTGTATTCACAAGAAGGTTTTCAGAAGAGAGAGGGAAAATGAGAATGAAAGAAAGAAAAAATGGGTTGAAATGTGAGTCTGAGAAACAAATTCCCTGTATCCTTTGTTTGCTTCCGTCTGAGTTCAGAAACCCGAATCCATCACAGTCCGGAAAAGGCCATTCTGTAATTTACACTATTAACTGCAATAAACCTGATTTTCACACATGACAGAGTTTTAACTGCTGAATAAAGCTTCTGTACTTCAAGGCAAATCGTGTGAAACAGATCTCTCTTCTCTATATTCGGAGGCTAAATGAGCTCAGACTACAGCTATTGTTTCAAAACTTTGCGAACTGCCCACTTTTTAAAATATATATATATATATATATATATATATATATATATATATATGCAGAACAACTTCTGCTCCTTCCAAGAAATGCACGGAAGACTCAACTCAAAAATTATTCCAATAGTCTAATGTTAGCATGTTGCTAATGATGCAATAATCAGCATAAAAACACAGCACCACAAATAGTGCTCATGTTGCTGAGATTATAGCATAAGCAACAATGCAATTTTCACAACACATACAAATTGGTTAAAATAGTCCATTTTTAATTTGTCAGTATTTCTCGTTTTTGAAAGCATGTATTTTAATCAACAGTTCAGCATTATAATAAAATACAATTCTGGCCTTTACTGTCTTTTTGGAACAGACTTCACGTTTTGAAACACTGCCCAGCAGGCACAAAACAGGCACACAACGTCATAAGACGTTGATATTTGGTTAAATTTCGGTAGCGACGTCGGGTGACCAAAATTCAACGTAAATTCAACGTCTAATGTCAATGTTAAATTGATGTCCAATACCGACGTCAGCTGACGTTGAGATTTTGTTGTTTTTAGGTTGTGCAACCAAAATCCAACGTTAAGTCAACGTCAAATTGACGTCAACCCGATTTACATTTTCAACCAAAATGCAACGTCTGTCCGACGTCATGTCCAACATCAACCTGACGTTACATAGACGTTTGGTGCCTGCTGGGTGTGGACAAATCACACCCACACATGCTCATCACACAACACTTACTTAGATGTCACTATCACAAAAAAAGTCATACGAATGACTCACATTGTTCCTATTGTGCCTTCAAACACACCCAAACTGGTGGTTTTAACTAAAGAAAGCATGTTTAAGTCCTAAAACCAACGTGTAACAGCATTTGAGGGAAAGAAGTATGTAACAAGACCTCAAACCATCATTAAGTTCTTCTGACCTTGTCTCTCAGCTAACCACGGTCTACAACAGTTTTGTGTGTGAATTCTAGCAACTAGCAACTATAATTAGCTTTCATTTTGAAACAAGCCAATTTAAGGAACCCTATCAAAGTTTCTGGAGCAGTCAGACATGGATTGGGCGACCATTTAGGCCACAGTTTGGTCTAGAGAGATCATTGTGGTTTGGCTATAACGTGTGAGTGATGTTGCTTTAGATAGCCTATGCCAAAACTTGACACAGCAGTCTTCATAATTTCAATTATAATCATATTAGAGAAAGAGTGCAGTACGAATAAGAAACAGATAATTATTTGATGACTTCAAATCTTCCAGAGAAGTTCATACCTACCGTGTACTAAACAGGGGCAACATGACGAGACGACAAAACAGGCGCGAAAATGGAGCGTGACGCGACGCAGTCAAGCTTACAACAGCCAATCAGAACAGTTCTCTCTTTTCGCGAGCTCTCGCGCAGCGCGATGCAGCCGAAGAGCGTTACGCTATGAATACATACCTCGTATTTTCATAACTTCCGTGATGCTTCAACCCAATTTTTATGGCTTTCCTTGTAGAACTTGAGGGAAATGTTATGTATTATCCGATTGTAAACCTTCTACAATGAAGTATCTCGTCCATGTTTGATGTTTAACGTACATGAGCAGCGCTATTTCAGTCCAATAAGTTTTCGAGGGGGCGGGGCTACATGCCGCAATGCAATAAAAATAGAAATCAAGCGTCTATGCAGTTTATCATGAAATTTATGGGAAATGTGTGTGTGTGTGTGTGTGTCTATATATATATATATATATATATATATATATATATATATTACGTCTGTCACTTCAAAAATCGACTAAATGTTTAAAAGTGTCAATATATCCCTAAAGTGTTTCAATATATCACTGTGTGTCATCAATACCACAGAAACTACATTAAACATTCATAATTGCAACCATGTTTGATCAATATAGTTAATCATCAAAATGCAGAGCTTCCAAAATTGTGGTTGCATAATTCAACTCCTTAGTAAGTTCATCTGAAACATATATTTGAAGTAGACTATAAAAATGTCTTGTCTCCCATCGCTTGCTGTGTTCGCAGTTGGTTGGGAGAAAAGTTCAGATAGGAAGAGACATGGAAGAGATAAGATTTATCACAATGCTCCTGGTTAGAACATGGCGTAATGAATGCACATAATCATACTGATGTTTGGGACAGCTGTCTGTCAAACAAACACAATAAAATGTATTCACTTTATTAGTATCAGTTACTGCAGATTGTGTTTTGTTGTAGTCGTTCATTCTACGGCATATACAAGAGAAGATCAGTGCTGATAGAAAACTGGCAGTTACAAAAATAAGATGATACAGATATTTGCTGGAGAAAAGAATTTTGATACACAAATAAAGTTGTTATAGATGCTCCTTTAAAAGGTCATAGAATTTCAACGTCTGCGACTCAAAGTTCGTTTTCTGCGAGCCTCTGTCATTGCAGTCTCTAGTTTGTTGTGCTTAGTTCCCCTGGGTTTTAATCCAAAACCAAAGTCTCTCTCCGGTTGCCTTCTAAAGGTGCATCAAAAGTCCAAAGTGATCCAAAAAGGCTGTCCTGATTCGCTCAGGGTTGAACAGTTCACAGCCGCTTCGTCTTTTCAGATGATATCACTCAATGGCTGTCGTGCAGTCTGAGTTATCTGATTGGATGCGATGGCCCTCCTCTGCTTTCTTTTATCCAGTGCCACGCTCACCTTATATCTGCTGTGAAGAAAAGACCTTGTTAGGCTTTGACAGCACACCTGCTGAACTGACAAAAAAAACAGCATACAATGAAAGTCTGTGGAGCCAATGTGCAAAGGATGGAACTTGCCATAAATTGGATATTATTGTATTACTTGTAATTTGTTTCTTTGTCATTTGTTCTTCAATGTCTATAGGGCAAGTGTCCAACTGATGGAAGTTGCCAAAATATTATTATTTTATAATTTGTAATTTTTTCTGTTTTCTAATTTAAGAAATCTAGTAATTCTTAAAATATTATTACAATGCTTACATTTATATGTATATGAAAACTTTACAATATTATTAAACATTATATATAACATTAATATATTTATATATGTGTATGTACAGTACATATATACACACACACACACACATTATATATATATATATATATATATTAGTGCTGTCAATCTAATTAATAGCACATTTTTTTAAATTAATCGCGATTAATCCCACCTAACATTAAAGCTTTTAGCTATAATTTATATTGCAATAAATCTTAAAAATTAATGTAGAAACAACATAAAGACTATTTTTTATTTTTTTAATGGCATATTTTTTATTTTATATATACAGTGTGTGTGTATATATATATATATATATATATGTATATATAACTGACGAAAAAGCTTGTAATTTGATGCTTTGTTCTTACCTTTTCTTACTGACTGTTTATTTGTCTTTAATGATTATTAAAATATAATATTGTATTTTTACATTTTAATATAAAAACTTTATAAATAGTATTGATATTATATAAAATATTATAAAAAATAACCATTAAAAAAGTCTTGAAGGCTACACAGCATTTTATTTTAATATTAAATTACAATTTTTTTCCTACATTTAATTTTTTTTTGTTTTTAATGCCAATATTTAACTGGTAAAAAGTTACTTACAATGATGCACATTGATGTTTGGTCGCCTATTGCTTTATTGGTTGTTATATATTTATACATACATACATACATACACACATGTATACATACATGCGTACATACATACATACACACACACACACACACACATATATATATATATATATATATATATATATATATAATTTTTTTTTTATTTTTTTTTTTATGTAAGGTGTAGTATCAAGAACAGTCAAATATTATTGTACCATGCTATCCCTTCTCCCGACCTTTGACCCATTAAGTCCACTTGGCTTTCATCTCACTGACCATTAGTCTAAATATAGAGTCTGTAAATCTTGCCTGCTGCTTTTGGACACTTTATCTCATTTTCCATTTCCTTTTCTTATTTTAGCTCTCGAACTGGGCTGACCTTTGAGCGTAGGAGACTGAAGGGAAATAACGGTGCAGGAAAAAAGAGTGGAGAGGGAAAAATAAAAACAAGATGTGGGAAAGCAAATGATTAAAAGTTTACCCGTGTGTATGCAGGACTCTGAGTGATGTTTGGATGTGCAGACGCACTCGAGATGATCCTCCAGCTGCACCTGCACCTCCCGGAGCTTCGGCCTCCTGCGTACGTACTCCACCTTAGCCACCTGAGAGAGAGAGAGAGTGTGGGAACATCCTGAGCTGCACGCACACACTCATAACCCTATCAACAGTGTATTTTTCCTCCGCTGTTCCAGAGGTGAGATAAGGCGAGAGCTAAATGTGACTTCCTGTAATGCAGATGAGCTGCCTCAAACCTCTACCTTTCTAAACACACACACCCCTCACATCATACTGACAGACTCTTTCCCTCCCTGCCAACTCAGCTGCCCTGCAGGCCCATTTATACAATACTTTATTCAGGTCTGAACACTCACACACATAGCTGGCGAGATAAACGGAGTAGAACACACCCCGCAGCCGCGGCGGTACAGACAGATATTTGCAGCGGTTAACTCAAGGTTAGGGCTATTCGTTAACTAGCCGCGGAAGTCTGGCCTGAAATGCTTTCAGTGTGCTCAGCGGCCCTGAAATTCTCATTGACACTGTCCTCCCTTTGGCATGTCCTACGCCTCGCTCGTTACATTTGAATTTGAGAAATGTGAAAAGCTTTACATGCTGAAAATGAGCTTGACGAGTGGCAAACACGGTCACGGACTAGTGCGAATGGGGATTTACGTCAGCAAAAACATTTTCGTTATAAATGTGTTTAGTGAAGGAGAAAGAAGGTAGAAGGTCAGTTATGTTTCATTACAGTATCAACTTTGAGATGTTTCACCTGTAGTTCCTATAAAATGAGACCAAAATGAGACCATTTTTGACATGCGGTAAAGACACTTTAAAATGAATTGGAATGGATTGACACAGATAACTTGGTCTGGGAAGAATTAGATAAGAAACATCTGAGTTCATATTGAGAGCTTTTACGTATGGCTGCAGACTTTAGTATCTTGGAAAACTGAGCATAGAAACTTGAGATCTCTTCTAAAACTCTGGAAGAGACACATTAGGGTTTTTTTCCTAAGAAGAAACATCTGAGAAGCAGGAGACCTAAGCTAAATCCTCCATTTGCTCTCCATTATCTCACTGCTGTCTATGAGAAACAACTGAAATATTTCATCACTCATTTGTGATTTGTAATAAAATCAGGGCCCAAAACCTAGGGACTACCTGCAAACCTAGACTGCACTGTTAGGCATCATTTTCAGCACATGGCATATATATGTGACCCTGGACCGCAAAACCAGTCTTATTTGTAGCAATAGCCAAAAATACATTGTATGGGTCAAAATGATTGATTTTTCTTTTATGCCAAAAATCATTAGGATATTAAGTAAAGATCATGTTCCATGAAGATATTTTGTAAATGTCCTACCATAAATACAGGTGCATCTCAATAAATTAGAATGTCGTGGAAAAGTTCATTTATTTCAGTAATTCAACTCAAATTGTAAAACTCGTGTATTAAATAAATTCATTGCACACAGACTGAAGTAGTTTAAGTCTTTGGTTCTTTTAATTGTGATGATTTTGGCTCACATTTAACAAAAACCCACCAATTCACTATCTCAACAAATTAGAATATGGTGACATGCCAATCAGCTAATCAACTCAAAACACCTGCAAAGGTTTCCTGAGCCTTCAAAATGGTCTCTCAGTTTGGTTCACTAGGCTACACAATCATGGGGAAGACTGCTGATCTGACAGTTGTCCAGAAGACAATCATTGACACCCTTCACAAGGAGGGTAAGCCACAAACATTCATTGCCAAAGAAGCTGGCTGTTCACAGAGTGCTGTATCCAAGCATGTTAACAGAAAGTTGAGTGGAAGGAAAAAGTGTGGAAGAAAAAGATGCACAACCAACCGAGAGAACCGTAGCCTTATGAGGATTGTCAAGCAAAATCGATTCAAGAATTTGGGTGAACTTCACAATGAATGGACTGAGGCTGGGGTCAAGGCATCAAGAGCCACCACACACAGATGTGGCTACAGTTGTTGTATTCCTCTTGTTAAGCCACTCCTGAACCACAGACAACGTCAGAGGCGTCTTACCTGGGCTAAGGAGAAGAAGAACTGGACTGTTGCCCAGTGGTCCAAAGTCCTCTTTTCAGATGAGAGCAAGTTTTGTATTTCATTTGGAAACCAAGATCCTAGAGTCTGGAGGAAGGGTGGAGAAGCTCATAGTCCAAGTTGCTTGAAGTCCAGTGTTAAGTTTCCACAGTCTGTGATGATTTGGGGTGCAATGTCATCTGCTGGTGTTGGTCCATTGTGTTTTTTGAAAACCAAAGTCACTGCACCCGTTTACCAAGAAATGTTGGAGCACTTCATGCTTCCTTCTGCTGACCAGCTTTTTAAAGATGCTGATTTCATTTTCCAGCAGGATTTGGCACCTGCCCACACTGCCAAAAGCACCAAAAGTTGGTTAAATGACCATGGTGTTGGTGTGCTTGACTGGCCAGCAAACTCACCAGACCTGAACCTCATAGAGAATATATGGGGTATTGTCAAGAGGAAAATGAGAAACAAGAGACCAAAAACTGCAGATGAGCTGAAGGCCACTGTCAAAGAAACCTGGGCTTCCATACCACCTCAGCAGTGCCACAAACTGATCACCTCCATGCCACGCCGAATTGAGGCAGTAAATAAAGCAAAAGGAGCCCCTACCAAGTATTGAGTACATATACAGTAAATGAACATACTTTCCAGAAGGCCAACAATTCACTAAAAATGTTTTTTATTGGTCTTATGAAGTATTCTAATTTGTTGAGATAGTGAATTGGTGGGTTTTTGTTAAATGTGAGCCAAAATCATCACAATTAAAAGAACCAAAGACTTTACTTCAGTCTGTGTGCATTGAATTTATTTAATACACGAGTTTCACAATTTGAGTTGAATTACTGAAATAAATGAACTTTTCCACGACATTCTAATTGATTGAGATGCACCTGTATATTAAAACTTAATTTTTGATTAGTAATATGCATTGCTAAGAACTTCATTTGGACAATTTTAAAGGTGAATTTCTCAGTATTTAGATTTTTTTTGCACCCTCAGATTCGAGATTTTCAAATAGTTGTATCTCAGCAAAATATTGTCCTATCATAACAAACCATACATCAATGGAACGTTTATTTCAGCTTTCAGATGATGTATAAATCTCAATTTCGAAGAATTGACCCTTATGACTGGCTTTGTGGTCCATGCTCACATATGTGTGCGTGCTATATTATTTATTCTATATTGTTTTTGAAAGCTTTTAAAATAATTTTAAAAATTTAAAAAAGCATCTAAAATAATTATAATTTAAATAATGTTTATTGAAAATATTATTTTTCATTAAAAATACATATTTTTATTTTATAATAATAATAATAATAATAATATCATCATATTTTATATAATATTTTATATTATATATAATGTGTATCATGCTTAATGTATATATAAAAATAATAAATATAATAATGTTATATATTATTTTATATTTCCAATGTATTATTTATAAAAATGTTTAAAAATTAAAATTTGTAAAATTATCTAACAAAATTACATAAACATTTTATTTAATAATAATAATAATAATAATTTATGTAATATTTAATATTAATTATACACACACACAAACACATATAAATGTATAGCATGCTAAATGTATATATAAAATATTTCAATACAAAAATATTATATTTTTATATTTTATGTATTATTTATAAAAATGTAAAAAAAATTATTTAACAATTAAAATTGAATAATAATTAAAATAGTTGTATATATAAAATAATATTATATATGTAATTTTAGATCTTCTATTTGTTTTTTAAATATTTAAAATAATCATCATTATTTAATAACTTACAGCTTTAAAATACAAATTATGAATATTCGTATTTTTTATTTATTATAATAATTTTATAATTTATTTCAATATTAATGATATATATTATATATTATGTCATGCATTATAAAAATATATTTAAAAATTAAAATGACTAAAATTATTTAAAATAATTATAATTAATTAATAATGTCAGTATTTAAAATATAATTTATAAATACTGTATATATGAAATATAAAACAACACAAAACATACATTTACACAAACAATTGATATTTTACAGGTAAAGATGTGCATGTTCTCACCTTCACTGTCCTATGGTGCTTTTTGGACGGGTGGCAGCGCATGTTGCTGGTGTTGCAGCAGCCTGAGCATCGTCTCACCTCCACACACGGAGGCCAGATCAGGAAGTTGGCGGCTGTGGGATCGACCTGACTGCGTGGGATCTCGTAGATCACTGTGCGAGTCTTACAGACGGCGGGCACTGCCTCCTCTAAACACACAACAAACCCATTAACACACAGAACAATCACGTGTATGTGAATATACTTGTATGTGTTTCTTTTTTTTTTACCAACGCTTCTCTTGCGTCTGGAGTGAGAGTTCTTGAGGTGTCTGCTGTCATACAGATGCTCCTTATGGTAGCCTCGTTTAACATCCTCCAGCACCTCATTCTCTGCACCGAAAGAATGAAGCACAAAAGTCAACAGTGCGACATATTTTGGCTTGTAGAGCAAGCTAACATCCCTCCCTCACTATTGTCAAGAAAGAGCGCCCTTGAGCCTCTTTGTGAATGTAATTGAAAAAAATCAAGAAAACCCGGTCTGATTACTACTGTAAGTAAAGAATAAAGGTGGCTGCCAACCTGCCAGCACACTTCATTCGAAAAACTTCCTCCTTTACACACAGATCACAAAGCAAATATATGCACCGCCAGAGGACACACAGAGAAAACCCAGACTCAACAATAAGATGTTCGGAAAGGATTGCGTCGTTGAAAACGCTTTAAGGACAGCAGGATAGTTAGTCTGACCAAAGTGTGCAGTATTTAATCATGCTGTTCCGCAGAGCCATTCAGCAGGACGATGGGGGACAGAAATGCCCCTGTTGTTGCCCCCGGAAACCAGCCCAATGGAGGAGGAGGGTGGTTTTAATTCAGGGTTGAGCACCGTGGCCGACCGACCCGCTCGGCTTTTCACACAGTCGTTAGTGGAGCAACAGACCTCACAAACGCAAACACTACTTGAGCTTCAGCCTCTTTTCTCTCCCAAACACACACTCGCATGCAGAGACGCACACAAACTGAGGAATTCGACATGAATAATACATTACAGCAGCGCTGGCATTCAGCCGCACTCAACTCATAAAGGCGGCATGACAACAGTATAATGGAGAGAGTCTCTTGACCTCCCTCAGGCACCAGCCACACAGACGCAGCTGTTTGCATTTCAATTACAGCGCTTATGGGCCAAATTGAATTTGAGACTCGTATCGTTATGGCTGCAGCATTTCCTCATTAGATGCGCTGGAAGTTTATATTTGAAGCGCCAAGAAGATTTTAACCCTTTCGGTTGGGTCGGTAAACTTGAAAGTTGAAAGTTTCCAATATGGGTCAAGTGAACTGAAACCGAAACCAGCCAAATCGTACTGGGCTTCCTTTAAAATGATTGGTGGGGTGTGCGAAACAAAAAATTTTATTGTGCGAACAACTAGTCGATTTTGAAAATATGTAGTTTGGCTTATGTAGTTGCGCATCTTTCCAGTATAAAGGCAGCTGGAGATGACGAATGACGATTAAGAATGCCAATAAATGCAACAAATAGCAATGCAGTATGCAAATATTGCAATTACATCATCATTGTCGGTTAGATTTGAATAACAAACATTCTACAAACAGATTTTTTTTTAAACTCTGAATTCTAAAAAGTTTTTTTGTTTTTTACACAAAACAAACACATCAACAAAAACACTGAAATTTCCAAGTCTGAATGAATTATTGCTAAATAAACATTTCAAGATTGGAAATAAACTACTTTTTATTACGCGAGACAACCCCTTTTTAGAAATTCAATGATATAGTTTACTGGATATTTGCATTTTTAGGGTCTTACATTGATGTTGACATTGAGATATCTGATTTGGTGCTGCCAAAACATGACATCATTTACCAAGTTCAAATACTCCAGAGACGCATGCGGCGCCACGAGTGCAGGAACGGCACTGCGGTCTCTAGGCAACACGTGCTGAGGCGTTCGCTTTAAACTTGATTAAATGCCAAGGTCCATGAACTTTGAATGCAGTGAAAGATTGAGTGTGTCTCCTCTGAAAGGATATTTCCCAGAGTCTTGTTCTCCTAACAGTGTGCCTCAATGCTTTGGTGACTTGACACATTACACTTGTGAACAAATCAGTGTCTTGTGGTAGTTGTAGTCTTTATTTAGCAACTTGTTCAACAACTGGTTAGCAAGTGAGTTTTAACAAATCAGTTGAGCGAATGATTCAATGAGTCAACTTTTTGCCACTTATTAAATTAAGATGCAACCTAGCGCCACTAAGCAAAACCATGAACGAATCTGAACAAATCCTTTTCAAAAACTCAAAAATTTAAATCAGTGATATGAATCACCACTTGCTGCCATTGCCTTTTAAGTTTAGGATATTCAACTTTCTCAGCCTACTCACTCCTCTTATCAAATAATAAGAAAAACAGTGAGACTTTACCTAAGAAGTCAATCTCCAGGATCCTCTGGAGGTCGCTGATGCTGCGGATCTCACTGTTAGAGAGTCTCTCAATCAGCTCTTGTGGAATCTGTGCTTCCTGTGAAAAGAAAGAAAGAAAGAAAAAAGAAACATTATTTAAAAAATGTGTCAAATTTAAATTTTGTTTGTTGTAGCTTGTCATAATATTTCATCATTTCTTTTAAAAATCGATAAAGCGGTTTTAAAATTACTTCCTGACTTTACATAACTTTATAAAAATAACCAACATGCAAGAAAAAAGAAAAGTCCCATTTAGACCCTCATGACTGTGTCAAGCATTAGGTTTATAAATATCTCACATTTTCATCTTTTTGTGAAAAAAAAAACACGTTTATTGAGTCAAACCCTGCCAATTCTTAATATGTATAACTTAAAATGCATAAATGCATTCATTAAAAACATTGTGAATGATTAAGTGCACAAGTGTGTTGAAAGTCTAGTGAACTTGATGGTTGCACCACTTGACACATTTATTTCCAGATTTTTTTTAATAGTGCAGATACATTTCTAAGCACTTGCCACATATGTTTAAACTATTTTAGAAAATATATTTTAGAAAAAAATATGGTTTAAAATAGATTTAAAACGTCTATTAGCTTGGACGTTGTCGTTTCTCACATACAATTTCGCAAAATACGATTTTACGTCTTTTATAACCATTTAAGTTATAATGAAGAACTGCGTAGTGACAGGCCTTAGTATAAATGATCGCACTCTCTTTCTATTTATACAGGAATCTCTCTCTTAAACAAAAAACATAGTGTTCCTCTTCTTCTATCCTCAATGCATGTGTTTAGATGTTGATCTTACCTCAGCGGCTGCTGAAAGCAGGGAGAAGCAGCAGAAGAGAAAGTGGATCAGCGCGGCTCTCATCTCCCCTGTGGTCCAAATGTGTCCCAGCGCAGGCGAAACCTTCCCGACCGGAGCCGCAAAGATGCTCCAACCGGCGTGGAGCCAGGGAACATGCCTTTCCACAGACAAATCTCTCAAAGGATAAACTCTTCTCAAGTTCACACACCGAGCCCTAAAATCGACTCTGTGAAAGCAAACGAACTCCTGTTAAGTTCTTGTCGCTTTTAATCCATCAAATTAAGTGAAATCACAAATCAATGCGCGACATCTCACAGAAAAAAGAAAACATGAATGAAGCGATCATTCATTCTTTTACCGCATCAGAAATTTGTAGGGGGAAAAAAATCCATTTGTACTCCTATAGGCTCAAAATAGGAGTCCACATTTATCCAAAATTGCAAATTTTTATTCGCCGTCCACACTCTGCGTCTTCACATAAAAGTGGTTTGGTTCAAACTTAAGCAGGTCCCGCGGAGTGGAGAGGATCTGACAGTGAATGGACTGGAGCTTCTCTCATCTCCTCATCTTAAACTCAACGAGCTGTGCGCCCCCTCAGGACGAGCTAATCTCTGCTAAACTGCAGTACTGCGGGATTTTGATTCATCTCAGTGACTCGAATCTTTTCAATCAGTTAAAACAATGATTCATTAAGTGAGCCTTTCTGCCGGTTACGTCAGTGGGCTAGGTGACGGCATCAGTCACTCAAGCAATTCGATAAAAACACCGTATTTGTTCACAAATTTGTTCAGAAGTGATCTACTACTAGAAATTGGACATATTTCGCCTTGCTAAAGCTCCTAAATTTCCTCAAGATTTGACTAATGAGGACGAGACATACTAACGCAAAATGCGTCGCGTGTTGTACTTGAAAGATAAACCGTCGCGTGAATTAAAATACGAATATATTTTCCTTTATACAACGGTTCTTTCTGGTTCTCGAATCTGATTGGCTGATAGGTATGCGCGATATTGGCGTCCAACAGAGCTCCTCGTCCTCTTCACCGTTTTTATCACTCCGCTTGCCGAAGTTGCCATATTTCTCACAGCCAGTGTCATGGCAGACGGCTAAATCCACTATCATTTTAAAAAATAATACCGTTTTGTGTCACGGAATGCAGTTTTAAGAGTTTTTTAGGTGAGAATGTGCTTGCTTGGAGTTCAAATATGCGGTTTGTTAATAAAGATAATGTCTATTTCAAAATTTGCTTCGACGTTTTCGGAGACGGGAGATCCATCGGTTCAGCAGCTGTTCAGAACTCATTACACCCACAGAGAGTGCCTGACCGCGGCCACATCTTCTGGAATTTACCGCTGGCTCTGATGTCTCTATAGTGGTTAAAAACGATATATAATTTGTGTTGGGTAAATCTAATGGCCAGTCTTTGGTCTCATTAAACTATTATTTGTTCCAGAGCAAATAGTTTTGTTACAATATTTTCATGTTTATTTAAATTCAATGCTGTATATCGCGCTGTCTTTGTACGGTTGGCTGAATTGCCTAGCAACTTTTATGATGGCTGTTGTTGTTTATTACAGTAAATATGATTATTCAATAAATAATATTTTATATAAGTAATAATAGTATTTAATAATAGTGTTTCGTTAGTACCGAGGCATGGTGCGTGTTCGTGATGGTGATTTTAGTTACATTGTTCCGCCATTAGATGGCGACAAGAGAATGTTTTTATGAGTCAGCGCTGCAGTAAAGACTTTTACTTTGAAAAATAAACGGTTTTGTGAACAGAAGTTATTTTTACTTTCAACGACTCGGCTAACAAATGAGCAGTGCTGTCATCACAAAATGACGATACGACAAAGATAACGCTTTCCTCAGTGGACATTCAGACTTATGTTTTATTTTCTGTAGGAGATGCTGTATCAGATACAGGTAATCACAGTCGCTCAGTCCATCTCTCTCTCATAATACTTCACTCTACATAATACAAGCTTTTACTGCAGTAATAGAATAAGTTTTCAATGAAGCAACTCAACGTTCCTTCGTTACTAATTCTAAAGTGACGTTTTGGAATTAGTAATGGAGGCCTGGGCTCAGATGTTAAACTGTCAACTTTAGATTTAAATCCATGGCGGAAGGAAGTAGTTCTGCACAAAAGAGGGCTTTTAAAGACACTTCGTTGTTGTTTCTAATTTATTTACACACTCGTGCCGTTGAACTGTTGTATAAACGCAATATCACACTCGTAGACATGCGATATGGCTGTATATCGCACGGCTGTGATTACCTGCGGCCGAATCACAGCCATGCGATATACAGCCATATCGCACTTCTACTCATGTGATATTGCTCATTTATCGACTCTGGAGGTGAGTTAGCAAGGTGTTTTCCTCAGAGCTATTATAAAGTTAATAGTTAACACATTTAGTTCAGATTCAGATGGTGTTTACATTAGCCATGTTCTGTCAGACTAATGTCTAACAGGAGAAATAGGAGTGAGTGAGTTTCAGGGTCTGCTGAAGCCAGTGTTCTCCTCAGTTTTAGATGGGTGAATCCTTAATTAGCCCCACTGAGACAGGAAGCATCACAGACTGATAACTATTGAGGAGAAATGATTGGAAAGAAAGCAACACTGAATAGGCTACAAGAAAAAAGAAAGGAGAAGGTGAAAACAGAAGTCTGCAGGAGGTGAGCACAATGTCTTAGAGTTGAAACAATAGCTGATAAAATAGACATGGCACACACACTACCTTCTGAATTGGGTTCGGTGCGATTTGGTGAGGTAAAAGGGAATAACAGAATTCTCTGGAAGCTTTCCATCCGTTCTGCTTATACCAAAGACTGGAATTTTGTTTTATAACAATGCATTCTGGTTGTGCATTTTTTTTCATTTCATATGAGCCTGTGTGTGTGAGACAAGCATGTGTTGCATTCCTGACCCTGGCTTTAGCTGTAAGTTGGAGAGGAATGTGTAAGGACACACGCACACACACCAAAGCTTCAGTGGGTGAAGAATCTAGAAATCCAGCGTCTATGTAGTTCATGACTGACATCTCAATGAAGTCAGAAGGGGAGGGGGGGTTCAAGGCCAAATGAGCTGAACCGAAAGGGCTGATACAGAAAGACATTTTGATATGGATGGCTATCAAGTGACAGTTTGATATGGAGGAAAAAGGAAAAGCAAATTAGGGGACATTTGTTATGGCAGTGGTAAAAATAGGCAGAGAAAAAAAGGGACTATGGGAGTTGAAGTCCCCTGAGATGCTGCCTTGCCAAAGAGAATGAGTCACGCCGCAACCACATCTACCAGTAATGTGTGTGGCAATCCTCCATGGAGCACAGAGATGCATACTTGTACCTTTTCTGTAAGACAGACACACTTGGACACATGGACTGCCTGTGCTCGAGGTATGCGTGGGTATCCATGTGTCCAAGTGTGTCTGTCTTACAGAAAAGGTACAAGTATGCATCTCTGTGCCAAGCTGGGATTCCTGCCAAAACCAAAAACCTTTGCTCTCCTTCCCATCCATCCAAGCATGAGAATAATAAGTTGAACTTCTATCGTGTGCAAACACTGCACGCTTGCTAGTTGGTCACGTTCTTGACTTGAGGGACTTTTAAGGAATAGTTCGGAAATGAAAACTCTGTCATCATTTGTTCACTCTGATGTCATTCCAAACCCAAATTTATTTCTTCTGTGGAATGCAAAAGGAGAATTCAATCAGAGCAATGTATTGTTTTAAGTATTATACTTTATGTAAATTTATAATAATAACATATGGAAAACTTTTGTCTGCAAATAAAAGTTATGATACATCCAAAATTTGAATACCTCCCTACTATATAGTATGCAAAAAATAGTAGACTAAAAGAGTAATATGTCCAAATTCATAGTATTCAAACAACAGTAGGCAGAAAGTACCTGGATGACCTACTGCTCTCAGCGATGGACACTTTACTATCCCATGAGGCCAGGGGAAATATTATGAACGGCAGAGAATTGATGTGACCGACGCTGGTAGGTCACATGATAATAACAACATGGTGGATGTAGCACATACGAATTTCATTCGTACCACCCATATTAATACTATAGAGAACATACTTTATTTTACCGGTCACGAAGTAAGTTCAAATTAATATGTAGTACCTACTCAGACAGTATGTGATTTTGGATGCTGAACATGCAGAAGCCAAGTTTCGTCATATGACAAGAAAACCAAACACAGAGGACCACTTTAGGCCCTCATGACTACGTGTTAATCTTTTTTTTTTTTTTTTTTTTTAACTAAATGATGCATTTCCTTCAGGTCATATCGAGTAACCATAAGATATTCATATGTTGATAACATATGTTGATACCATATGTTGATATTCATGACTCAAAAAAATAAATAAATAAAAAATAAAAAATCAAGGAATAATGCATGATATTTGTAATAAAAAAAAGTTCACGCAAAAGTAACGAAGTTCACAGGATTTTGTCCACAGAATGATAAGAGCCCACATTATTTTAACATTTTATTATTTCACACTCAGTCAGGGGCGTCATGCACTCATTATTTTTGAGGGGGCACGTGGGGGTCTTCATGTGACACACAGCAACCACAGTAGCACTTATAACTATATCACAAAATATCTCGATTCTCACCTTTATAGATTATGTTAGTTGATCTATAGTAGGCGATGGTCAAAGTAACCTAATAATGTAGTCTATTAACTATGCATAAAAACATCCTGTTTACTTGTTACATGGGTGTCATGCCATCACATATTTTTAATATGACTGACTTTATATTTAATGTGAATTTAACATTGAAATTTAATGTGAATAAAAACATCGTAAATTAGGCTACTTATAACACTTTCATTGTACAGAAAGAGAGCAAAGAACATTTTCACTGACAGTCTAGTTCAAGCACTCTCAAAAACTCCCATTAAAATCACTGAAGCTGTTTACACTGTGAAATGAATATCTTACTTACAGATTCATACACACATCTGCACTTTGTTGTTTCTAACGAGAGAATTCGCCAGAAAGAGGTATTCAGTCAGCAAGCAAGTGAAGAAAACACCGCATTTTAGCGATGACACATCTGAACACCTCTGATTGGTCATTGCATTCATAAGCTCAACAGAATCTTCTGTTATTGGTTATAATGCGCAGTGCTGTAAAAACGCGCCTGTCTCTGGCTCAGCGCCAGCCAGCGAATGAAGATTTCAATTTAGCAGCTGATGATAGATGCGCTAAACTATTTAATCATGCTGGTGTGATTGTATCAAATATAGAAAATATTATTCGGCTATTTTTTTGTCTTTTGGAAGCTGCATTCAAAATACACTTGGCTCAAAAACCTGAGGGGGCACGTGCCCCCTCACTTTGAATGGGCATGATGCCTCTGCACTCAGTATTTTAACTTAAGCACTGCAAGCCATGCATACAGCGCCAAACATGGACAGATTTTTTGGTATGCAAAAAAAGTATTTTAAAGGAATTCATTTAGCTATTACTTTTTTTTGCCATTACTGTGGCAGCCAACGACAGCACAGCCTAACCCTGTGCACATTTTTATGTTTAGTTATATTGAAAAAGTTTCAATTCAGTCAATCTTTTGTTACCCCATTTTAACATGGATTTCACGAGTTCACACTTATAATTAGCTGGAGTATAGTAATACGTATTTGGCGAGTATAGTAATGCGTAACTGGCGTGCTGTTCGAGGAAGGGCTCCGAGCTCGGGAATGGCCCGAACCCAGAGTACCCTCCCGTATAAGTGTGGTAAGAACTCAAGTGGTAGAGCTCAAGTGTGGAGAAGGGGCGGTGGAGGGATGCTGATTAACTGTCAATGAATAGATGTATGTCAGCTGTATTTATGCCTTTGCGTTGATTAACTTGAGTGTGCTCCGCTTGTGTTAATTAGGCTAAGTATGTGACGTGCTCCTCCCGAACTTTGTTAATAAAACATAATTTCACGAGTTCACACTTACATATAATTAGCTGGAGTATAGTAATGCGTATTTGGAGAGTATAGTAATGCGTAATTGGCGTGCTGTCCGGGGAAGGGCTCCAAGCTTGGGAATGGCCTGAACCCAGAGTAACCCCCAAAAGCAATTAAAGGGCTCTTTTACAAAGTCTTGGTTTTGTTTTGTGGGTGTACAAGAACATGCTCTCATGCTTGGTGGTTCGAAAATCGCATTATTTTTCACATAATTTACATTATTACAATACCTTCCTTCCCAGCCTGGCACAAATGGCTCGATTAGTTCCGGGTTTGATGAAGGCCCGCCTTCCGAAAAACGAAATGTGTTGTGATTGGTTAGCTGTCTCAGTGCGTTGTGATTGGCGAACAGCTTAGACGGTGTTTCAGTACTGCCCCGCCCCTTGCCAAAGCAGCAAGTTCGTCAATATTGCATATCAATTCAGACCCCGAGAATATTGAACAAGAGGATCGCGCAGAACCTTTGCACGCACGGATATTGCTAGACATATTAAAGTGGTAACGACAGTGCCAGCCCGTCCGACAGGCGGTACAGAAGGGGAGGGCCCCTCGGCCGCGAGGTTGTCAATTAAATTTGTAATTAGGCTTGTTCGAGATGCATCTGTGCTGCACAGACTGATCGGCGTATGAAATCAAAGACATCAGATTGGAGAGCAGACGACTCTTATGCTTTTGAATCGCTCTCGTGGTACTTGTCAAAACAGAGATAGGTCTGTGCAGCGCTGCTTTGAGCCGAACACGCCTTCTGACTACGTATCTACGGATTACGCATGTTCTGTACAGTGCGACATGTCAAACGCACGAAAAAATCGGTCTTTTAGATCAATAAATTTACCACAGAAGCACTCGTGCATGTGTTTTACATGGGTTTGAGCCTATTTTCAAACTTGTTGTCCGACAATGACATGTTTTTGCTCCAAATTCATTTCATAACATCAGTCGATTGTTTGAAATAAATTCCTTTTGTGAGCTGACGTGGTTTCATATCACAGAACGGAGCAAAATCTTAATTTTTTTGAGTATTCTATACAGTGATAAATTCTATGTTGATTAGCATTGCATTACTTAATTCGTATAAAAATACCCGAGATGGCTTGAAGAACACAGATAAACCATTTAGTCACAATTGTATATTTATTGTCTAAGCATCTCATCAGTTAAAACGTGGCTACTTGCCTTTAATTCAGCTATGCCATACTATGCCTTTGTCCATATTAGGGATTTCCTGGAATGTCCTATGATTTATGACTTCTATAAGTTTTTCACTTATGGATTTACTGCACGAGCCCTCCGGCTACCAGAATGAAACAGACATTGCATTACATGTGTGCACTTATTAATGCTCACAACTGATTTGGGGTAAAAATAGGGAAAATCTTCTAAGTTTTTCTTTAGTGTAGAGTTTTTTTCTTTCTTTCTTTCTTTCAGTGGATGCATAAGATTTCCTGACAAAAATTAAGAAATTACTGTCAAAGATTTTTATTCACAATTTATTTTATAATAAATCCTTAGACATTTATATTTATAGGCCTGCATTTTAACAGGTAGCCTAATGCTGCAGTTTTCTGTGAAATATACTGATAATAATCATTATCAATAATTATTATTTAGTTTAATGGTTTTATTTAGTAATAACAATAATCAAAAAATTTTTGTAGTCATACTGATATATAAAAACAAAAGTTTTAGCCAAATTGTGCAGCCCTACAATCATGCACAACAAACTCTGTGTTCTTTATAATTTTTAGCAAAGAAAAGGTTTGTCTGAAAACATTTCTAGTTACAGTTCAGATTTGGTGTCCAGATTTTGGAATTCATTGGATATTGCCTCTCAGAATAGCTCACTTGCACTCCTAATATATATATGTGTGTGTGTATATATATATATATATATATATATATATGTACATACATACATACACAGGTGCATCTCAATAAATTAGAATGTCGTAGAAAAGTTCATTTATTTCAGTAATTCAACTCAAATTGTGAAACTCGTGTATTAAATAAATTCAGTGCACACAGACTGAAGTAGTTTAAGTCTTTGGATGGATTGGTTTTGCGGGTGGGAAGCGTGCAATCTGTTGTTACAACCGCTCGCGAAAGCGTGCAATCGCTTTCTTATGCGCGCTGTTTTTACGGTTTCACTTTCGCTTTCGAAATCGATCACGTTCAGCAAGGAGGGGAGAGGATGGAAGGGGGGACACGGCCCGCGAATGCCCCCCGCGAATGCCCCCCCCTTGGCGCCGGCCCTGTAATTATGTCCCCGCTGGATGCAATAAATGCCTCATTTGAAATGGCTTTTAATGTTTTTGTGTTGTCTCGGGGACGCAGCATCATATTATGGTAAGGGGCGTTGCCTAGAATTATGCCGTTTGCCAAAATGTGTTGCATCTAGTTTGTCCCGGAATGTCATGTGCACTGTACAGATGCTATTTGTTCTCAAGTGTCTCATATTCGAGCATGTTGTGCCAACTTTGAAAATGTGGAGGCATGAATAAGAATGAAGAATTTGGTGTCCCAAAGTTTTGGCTCTTATGAAAGTGAGTGAAAGTTGAGCAAGTGAGAAATAACGTGTCTTGAAATGCCATGCAGCAGCGGTGCCAAAACAGTGGGACCAAAATATGTTCATCTGTAATGGAGCTTGGCAGTGGAATGACAGCATCAGTTATTTTGGTTTGCTCTGCAGCACTCATGAGCAGACAAAAAATATATAAATATATAAGTATGTACAAAAGTATTATTGCTGGGGAAGGAAAAACCCTCTGCTGTGTCTCTCCTTCGCTGTCTCTCTCAATTCATGCACTGTTCATCATCCCCAGTGTCTCTGGCTCCTGCAGAGCTTCAGTGTGTCCAGAGGAATCAACAGACCAAGACCTCTGCCACCAGAGACAAGCCCTCAAGCCCTCACAAGAATAACTGTGTTGCAAAGCTTGAGCGAGGAGGAAAAAATTAAGGGAAATTCCCAGGAGCTGTCCAGACTGTTTACACAAAGAGACACAGACTAGACTTCTCTCACCATCCTCCAATTACTGGCTTTGAGTATTTTCTTATCATATGTAGACTGTGTGTGTTTGTGTTTGTGTTTGTGCATGTCTCATCTCATCCCTGAAAGCCATTTAATAAGGAGACCCTAAGATGGAAGAAGGAAAGAAAGGTGTGGTTGAGCATGTTTTTTGTAACTGGAAGGAGTGTTATTTGCTGTGTGTGTAAGTTGTATCAAAAATGTGTTTAAGAAATATTAACTAGCGTCCTTGCTTTTCCTTCAGTGTTGGGGAGAAACTAACTGTATGTAGTGGTGCTGCTAACTTAACTTTTCAGTAGCATGACATTAGCTCAGCTATTCTCAAAATAGTGTTGATTTTCCAGTAACAAGCTACTTTTTTCCAACATTTAGCGGTGTAGCATGACAAAACTCATCATCGCTGTTATGCTTCATGTCACAGTGCATTATTCTAACAGCTTCACAGCTAAGCAAGACTTGACATCCAAATGGACTTAATTTACTTTCTTAATAGATATTCCTGGTTTAATTCCAAAAATAAGTCTGTAATGTTTTAACAAAATGTAGCATCTTGCTAATAATGCTAACAAATAGCAAAATGGTTAAATAGGCTAACACTCCTTTGGACAAACTCCCATTCAGTTACTATTCTTGTATGTAACTCTGACCTTTTACAATTTAATAAGATTTCAATGGATAAAATATAGTCTGACATTTATTTTCCCTGAATATTCTGTTTTAGTTAGATATATACCACATTATGGAAGTGGAAAATTGCTTACGGAAAGACCTGACTTGAATCAAAATCTCTCTTAAAATGTTCTCTCTCTCAAAATGTGTTTCGTTAATTGAATTAAACCTCAACTAAAATAAAACATAAATATTAGACGAAAAACGTAAATGAAAATTTGCCTTTAGTTTAAAAATAGATCTATAAAATAATTATAAAGACAAAAACTCGACAAAAGCACATGAAATTACTGAAAACTGAAAGGCGAATTCAAGCTAATACATAATATATACATTTTTGTATAATATAATAATCCAAAAATGATATTGCACTCAAATAATTTTAAGCAACCTAGCTTACAGTCATGGACAAAAATTTGTAAGGTAAATATAAAATTTCAAAGAAAAATACAATAAAATAAAAATTATCAATTCATTTTGAGTTCTTGTGCAACGTAATCTTGAACTAGCTTGCAGCTAAGCAAGCTCAAGTTTCAAAAGGAGCTTCCTCAGCCCTGGCCTGCATCAGTAGGTAGGTCAGAGAGGACATCAAAGCCTAAACTCAGAGTAAGCCTTGTTTGGCTGCTAACCAAAACCTATTGTGCGTTGTTGCAGGAGCATTTGGGTGGTGGCCAACCAAAGGCTTATCCTAGATAATGCACGAATATGCTTAAATATGCTAGAGTTAACTCATAGATACTACTGTCATACGTCAAGCAACATCTGCACAGTAAGGATGCAGTTTACGTGTGAGCGCAGTCGAAGAGGCCAAGACCAATGATGTTGCATGGCTATCAAGACCTGCCGCAATCAGCATGAAAATAAAGCTTTGTTTTGATATCTGTGATCTGACACACTCAAGCAGGAACATGCTTACATGTGTGTATTGCAGTGTGGAATGCTCTTAGAAACAGCATGGTACAACTTTATCTGCATTGTGCAAGGCCAAGTCTCTATCTTACAGCATATGCACATGCACAGTTATTGACCTAAATATGCTAAATCATTAGTGGTACTTGGTAATGGTGCATACTTAGGATTAGTGATTTGAACAAGCCCCTAAAGCCCAAAGTATGCTTCAGTTTTCACGTATATGTACAGCTGAATGCATAGACTTTCAACATGTACTCCATTTGATAGTATACATGAACACAAGCGTCAAGGTGATGTGCGAGCTGAGCATGCAAAGTAGTTCTTTCATGACAACTCTCGGTGAGTTTAGCATGGTAATATACATGTCAATGTTAATGTGTTTGGTTTGGTGGCAGAACAAGTACCAAGACTTGCTACTGCCAATACATCCACAGACATGTTGCTGTGAGCATATAGGACATACTGGCGCTGCACATATAATATATGAAGTAACCCCTACAGATAACATACATGAAATCACCCCGAAGCAGATCTTTACAGGTGGAGCTGGGGGAGGTGGAGGGTTTCTGATGCGCACAGCAACTGCTACAGCAAGCACTAGCCAAGTATTTGAATGTTGAGCAGCAAGCTCACTGGCTGCTGATGCAAAAGGAACCAATCAGCTGAGTCATGTGAATAATGATTTCATTATGTCAGATTAAGTTAGAACCTATTGGTCTGCGCCATCTAGGTTTTCATGACAGAACTTGATGCTAAAAATTAAATTACATCATGCATACTGTACAGATACATTAACATACACATAAAAACCAAAGTACACTGAAATAAACTTTACTTTAGGTTTCCTGGAAAAAAATAAATAAATCTATTTACCAAATGAATTCAACACATTTGCACTAGAAAGTTTCATCCTTGTGTCTGTGCTGTTTCTCTCCAAACGTTATAAGCGTTAAAAAGATATTTTAATTTTGATTTCTAGAGTATCTCACTCACACAAGCGCTCAACAACATGGGCGTCTGTTGTTGTTTTTGCGTCTCCAGTAATTTGTTAAAGGGTTACTCCACCCCAAAATTAAAATTTTGTCATTAATCACTTACCCCCATGTCGTTCCAAACCCGTAAAAGCTTCGTTCATCTTCGGAACACAATTTAAGATATTTTAGATAAAAACTGGGAGGCTTGTGACTGTCCCATTGACTGCCAAGTAATTATCACTGTCAAGGCACAGAAAGTATGAAAAGCATCGTCAGGATAGTCCATCTGTCATCAGTGGTTCAATCTGAATTTTATGAAGCGATGAGAAAACTTTTTGTACGCAAAGAAAATAAAAAGTAACAACTTTATTTAACAATTCGTCTCCTCTCTGTCTCTCTGTGTCAGCGTAGTGCCATTTTGGAAATTATCCACTGAATGTATGCAGTGTACGCTCTTTTGTATCAGCCGCAACACAAGGATACATATTCTACATGTATTTACGCTTTTATTTGAGTGAAAATACCGCATTCTTGTGTTGCAGTTTTTATCTAAAATATCTTCAATTGTGTTCCGAAGACGAACGAAGCTTTTACGGGTTTGGACATGGGGGTAAGTGATTAATGACAAAAATTTCATTTTGGGGTGGAGTAATACTTTAATGTTCATTTCTTCAGTTTCGTAATCCTCTGTGAAACAGTCCAGAAAAGTCGCCACCTTGTGGACAAACTAATTATTGCTAAAAAACAAAGTATGCACAGTTCTAAAAAATCGGGCTGTGCAGGACAATGCTGATAACAGCATTTAATTACATCACACATACTTTAGCTACATTAGCATAACATAAAAAACGAAGTATACTTTGAGATTAACCCAAAGTATTCAACTTCGCTGCATATCTCATCTCTCATTGTTTGTGTGCAGCCGTGAATGATACCACTAGGTGGAACAGAAACCATCTTGGGTGCGTTCCACTTCAATTTAAGGCACGCTCTCGCAAACTTCCCCAAGCATTTCCCGTCAGGGAATCCCTGCTGCCATTTTTAACCTGGTGTGTTCCACTTCATCAACTGTACAAGGACATTTTATATGGACAGACCCTCAAAATAGTTTTAGACAAAAAAATTGGACAACAAAGGTTGGAGGAGACAGGCAAAGATTATACATCAGGCTAACCTGTGACAAGTTTTATAGATAAAGCTGAAGCACATGGAAATAGATAAGTGCTTTCCTGTTTTCCATTTTGATTCCTTATCTCCTGTGCTTTTCTTCTTCTTTTATATGCTAAAACAAAGGCTCTTTCTTTCATTGCTTCCCCTTGCTCTCTGTCTGCCGTTGTATTTTTTTCCCGTGTCCTTGATCTTGTGTGTAAGATTAGTGGTCGTCGCGGCATTGTTCTGTTTATCATTGAGCAGATGTGTCGAGCACTGCTGAGTGGCCCACATCTTCCTCTCTCCTTCCTCTTCCCTCTTCCTCTGAGTGACAGTAATGAAGATATTTGGGTAAACAGGACTCTGTGTTGATGTCAGTAAGCAGCTGGTGTGTGAGATCAGCAGCAGCCGTATATCAAGCACCTGCAAAAGACTCAGAGGAAACAAGCACCAAACACACACTTGTTCATTCTTCTAATCTATATTTAGAGGTTTGTTTAAAGAGTTCACCCACGATGACTCGTTTTAAACCTATATCACATACTTTCTTCGATGGAATACTAAAATAGAGATTTTGAAGAATGTTCACGCTGCCCTTTTCCATATAATAAATACACATATATATAGCTTGATGTCAAGGGATTTTTGAGTGTTTCTGAAAAATGTCTCATATACTAAACAAATGCTGAATTTATTTGATCAAAAATACAGTAAAAACAGATTTTAAATATTATTATAACTTAAAATAACTGTTTTTTTTTTATTTAAATGTTAAAATGTTCTGCATCATTACTCCAGTCATCAGTGTAACATGATCATTCAGAAATCATTCTAATATGCTGATTTGCTGCTCAAGAAATTCTATTATTATGTTGAAAACAGTTGTGCTGCTTCATATTTTTGTGGAAACTGTGATACAGTTTTTCAGTTTTTAAAAAATGTTTTGCAGTAATATAAATGTCTAAAGACCGAAGTAGTTTAAAAATAAATACACATTTTAACAAATGAATAAATAATATTTATTAATAATCATTTATAGCCTATAATAGAACCTAATTTCGTTCATATTCGCTTATGTTAAAATATGGTGCATGAAGATTGAGCATTCTGCATAAAATCTCCTTTTTTGTTACACATAACATAAAAAAAATCACTTAATAATGACAGAAATTAAATTTGAGTGAATTCTAACGCTATGCTCCTCTGTCTTGCAACAATTTTCTCTATTTATTGACAAATAAAATTGACAAGCCCTCGCATCTGTTTCGAAGCCACACCTGTTTTCTGCTCTCATTAGGATGAATGACATTGTTCTCAGAAAACAAACTCTACAGTGCGTGCACCAGTGCAATGCATTATGCCAATGAAAGGTGTTATTATCCCACGTGACACAATTCATGATTTGTCTGGGTTGTTTTGGGGGTTTTTACATGCAAGATTAGTGCAATTAGCAACGCAGTCACAAGCGCAGGGGCTTTGCGAAGAGTATTGTCTGAGTTGTATTGCTCATCCGCAGTGTCTTACAGAGAGGAAAGAGAAAGGCGTGAAAGCGCAGTGTTACTCACTGGAATAATGAGGTCATTTTTGTCTGATCGCACAATGCTTCCAGTCTTCCCCCAACATTAAGATGAAGCTCTATTGGCGGGAAGCGACAGTTTTGTTCTCACTTTAGTGTTAACGGTGTGTGTGTGTGTGTGTGTGTGTGGGAGCGTTAACTACAGCTAGGTGACATCAGTGCAGAGAAAACCCCTCATTAGGGAGTGATTCATCTTATTAGTAGCATTTCAAAAATGCAGCATGTGGGGCCCAAAGAAAGGGTACTCACGGTCAGCTGATGACGATGAGCTTAAATACACAGACAAACACACGCACATGGCCGCACACCTGTGCAGGTGGGCTTTTTGAGCTGCTTCATTTGAAGCCTGGTCAGATCTGCCCACAATAATAGATCAAAAAGGTCTCAATGCCTAGCCCATGCTTTTATGAGAGCGTTTAAAAATAAAGTGCGTATGTGTGAAAAAGAAAAGAAAAAAGTTGTAACGGCGGTACAAACATTGCTTTCTAAAGACAGGTGCACTGATGAACATATATACGTCAAAATGATCTTTCTCACAGTACAGCGGGCAATGTATTCATCATTTCTGAAAGATTCTATATTTGTGTGATGGTATTTTGAAACACCCTTTTTCCAAAATTTCCAGTTTTTCCATGACTTGTAAGTGCAGTATGCGAGCGTGATGACTATTTAGCGTTAAATATATTAATAGCATCTGTAATAGCAGTTGTTTCAAACTGTCTATTTCAATTAATATTCAAAATTAATTCAACTCAAGATTCAAAGATATACTTGCAGCATTACTCAGAAATGTTCATGGAAGTTCCTTGGCACTTTAAAATCATAGTAGAAAAACTATATTTAAGTGATTATTGTTTATTGCTATTTATTGATGTATTGGAGCATAAAAATAAATTTAAAAGTAAATTTACCCTTTATGCTACTTTGATTAAATACTTATGCCAACACAAATATCATAAAATTAGCAAGAAATAAATAAAAAAAACATATATATATATATATATAAGAATGTAGACTTACTTAAGTGTTGTCAGATGGCTTAAAAATAATTTTTATAATATGTAAAGTATAAAAGATATAATATATTAAATATATAAAAGATATATGTAAATACATTTTTTTATCTTTTACTGTATATTTTAATAAGTGCACTGTATCTGGTGAAAGAAAATAAATATAAAATATATTTTGGTGTATAACAAGCATGAATCTCTAAGATCTGTAAGATCAGAGAATCCACGAAAGCCAAAGTTCAGTAATGACAGTGTGAGTGTATTTATGTTGAGATTGAGCGCTGAGAGTGCAAGTCTGTGCTTGTGAGTGTTAGATGGAATGACTTACAGTAACAGCCTGTTACAATAGTATGAAAATAAAAATGTCTCTCTCTATCACCCTGAAGAAAAATTAAACTATCCTAATTATCAGTTTTGAACATTTTACATACATATGTGGGTGAAAGATAGTAAATCAGACTTGATTTTTAATACCTGACAAAAGCAGTCATATATATGCTGGGAAACACTCTCTCCCCGACATCACTAATATTTTTGTAGGTATAATCAGTACATCAGTACAGTCATGCATAACTAGTCTATCTTAGATAAACCAGGTTTGACTTAACCACACAGGTTATCTTTGAACTGGACACCTGTTGGTACTTTAAAGGCTGGCAGGTGAGTGGAGATGAAGGGGTGCATGAGACGAGGGATGGACGGAGCGAGAGGAGGAAGGAGAATGTGCGTGTAATGTTGGCAGTAATTGTCTCTTTGGCCTCGTGCCTGGTTTGTAATGGCTGCTGCTTTTTAATGGCACTACAGCAGTTTGAGCCTGTGAATGAGGACATACTGTTACTGTAAATATCATAAAACAGAGCAGACAATCTAAACAGGAGGCAATGCCCTTCAGTACGAGCTGGCGCGGAAAGCATTGTTTTTATCCTTCCTCTGTGTTATGACTAGACATTAAGCTGTCAGGGTCTTTCACACCCTTGTTTAACAGACACAATCTCTTATGGGGTACATGTGTAAATATATAAGGAACCTGTGAGTACATCTTTGAAAATATGATTTAAAATTAATTTCACCTTAACCTCTATTTAAGATTGTATATAATTGAAATGTGATGTATTACTCTTTTAACAATATACTGGAAAGGAGGATCTGACTTGAATGTGTCAGCTTATACTTGTTAAATTGCACCCTCTGGTGGGATTTCTTCTCATTTTATTAATTTGTTCCCCCATTTTATTTTATTTTCTTTCTTTTTTTTCAAATTGGGGACACGTACCAATTTGTTCCCATGTTTTAATTTCTTTAAATTGTGGCAACATTGTTTTTGTCGATTTCGTAAAATGAAGGCCAAGTTGTACCAGTTTGTTTCGTTGTTTTAATTTTATTAAATTGTGGTCATGCTGTACTAATTTGTTGTAATTTATTTTAATTAATATATTTTTGTTGTTTTATTTCCATTAAATTGTGGCTGTGTTGTATTCAATTGTTTAGTTGTTTTCTTTCTGTTAATTTGTGGCCATGTTACACTAATTCATTCCCACATTTTTAATTTTGGGAACAAATTCTTAATTCATGGCCATGAGAATTTTTTATTTTTATTTTTTGTCAACATGTCTGCATTTTAAATGACATATTACTTCGCATTATATTAACAAATTAATAATATTTTTTAGCTAATTAAATTTAAAAATATACAATAATTCATTTTAAAAATATAAAAAAAAATTATTTTTGATATACAGTATAATATGACCTCAAGATATTAGTTTGCTTTTACAAACATTATGTTACAAATGAAGCATTAAATTACTGTCAATTAGCATATTTTGGTAGGTTTTTTAATGCATGTAAAAGTGCTGTAGACTCAAAATCCACAGTTTTGCCATTAGTGCTGTATGTTCAAAAACCAACACCTGTCTCAAGTCTGACAGCTGCTTTCTGTCAGCACCTCCGTGAAGCTCTTCAGCTCGCCGCATTTCACCTCCAGTGTGGATCCAGCCCCACATTCAGACTCGGATGGCCAACGTTCGACCCACGTGTCCTTACCCAGCGTATATACATACCTGAGAGAGAAAACATCACTGAATTATGAAAAACGAACCATAATATGTACATTTTGAGTGCTATTTCACTACTCACTTGTTGGATGTGCTCCCTGCATGCCAAACATCAGTGATGGGCCCAATGATCAGATAGTCCTGACCCTCTTTCAAACCAAGTCCTGCCCTACAGCTCGCATGAGAGAGGAACATCCTCTTTTCATTCTCATTCAGGCCTTCCTCTGTCCCTACAGAAACACAAATGGAGATCCATGAGCCAGACAGCTGGTTACGTGAGAAAATCAGACTCTAGTAGACATACCCTCTTTGATAACCTGCACAATCTCCATCTCATACTGGTCATAGTGACTCTGGCTGACGCTGATCAGTTTGACCCTGTAGACTGAAGAAAAGACACATTTATTAATGAAATGATGTGACATCATGATGGCTTTCCCAAAAAAACATTCATTTAACAGAAGAAAAAATCACCATGATGTAATCCATTGCACACTGCAGCCTTCCTCTGTTCCTTACTGAAAGACGAGGAGTCTTCCTTCATTACACAACAGTCACCTACAAAGAAAGCTTTATAACTGCTTCAAAACTAGTTATAGGTAAAATGCTGATTGAAAATACAAAGTCCTGCTAAACTAACCCTGTGAGCAACGGCACACGTTGTCTTTGCAGATCTGATCAAGCTGCTGTTTGTCTTCAGGAGGTGAGTAGAACCTGCTACAGCGTTTATCTGAAACAGAGACCGTAATCACAACAACACAATAATTAGCACTTCAAACTAACTAGTTACTACTATAACTACAGTTCCTTTTACAAGAAAGTAGTATTTTATTCATTCTTATTGTACAAATGGAGTCCGTTGCAAGGAGATCATAATATTTATATAATGGTCTAAATGTATTTATTAGTGTTGTCAATCGATTAAAAAAAAATTAACTAATCGCACATAAACCCATTATAATAAATGTCATATTTACCTGTGCCCTTCAGCAAGTAGGAAATAATACAAAAATTGAATAAAGTTATCAAAGAGATGAATCCTTGAAGCTACAAAAGTTACTGATTTAACAGACATCACAGCAGCTGGGTTATTAGGTTATTTGGCTGCTATTACTTTAAGAGTTGCTGCTGCTGAACGTGACGCGGATCTGACACGCATGCTCGTAGTTTCATTCGCACTTTAATATGAAATCATACAGGCTACAGTGCACGCTGACGTATTTGTGTGTGGAATTGAAGAGCACGCGCTACTAGCACAGTTTAACGGCTGACAGGAGAGGAAAATTCTTTTTTACTGACATATGGCCTGACAACATCTCATCTGACCGCAGTTCACTGTTGTTTTACTGAAGCTCCTTGTCACCTGTATCATTTCCACGCTCATTTGACTAGCGCCTGTTGCTGAAACAAAGGAGTGCGCGTCTGAAACATAGACTCTAAAAAAAGATGGACGACGCGTCTCCACTTCCTTCCACTAGGAAATTGAAGCCAATTCATCTCAGTATGGCCGTTGCCATCTTGAGAAAATGACGTCATTTGGAGCCCAAGTCTGCGCAGTAGAGATTCGTTTGGAGCCCGAGTCTGCGCAGTAGAGATTCGTTTGGAGCCCGAGTCTGCGCAGTAGAGATTCGTTTGGAGCCCGAGTCTGCGCAGTAGAGATTCGTTTGGAGCCCGAGTCTGCGCAGTAGAGATTCGTTTGGAGCCCGAGTCTGCGCAGTAGAGATTCGTTTGGAGCCCGAGTCTGCGCAGTAGAGATTCGTTTGGAGCCCGAGTCTGCACAGTAGTGTCGTGATGTGGAGTTGCGGAATCAAACTCCCGTCCAAACTCCCGCAGACCCAATCAACCATAACAACACGCTCCGTTTTTATAGAATCAAATTACTAGCTAAAATCAAACTTATCACAAAAATGAACAATTGAACATATATCAGCATAATAACAACTACCTTAAATGACCAAAACCATATTTCGGAAAATTGTATTGGAAGTGTAATTAATTTTTTTATTTTGACTCAAGTCCCATTCGTTTACATGGAGAGGGCGGGGTTTATGACCTGTACTGCAGCCAGCCACCAGGGGGTGATCAAAGAGCCCGCAGCTTCACTTTTCAGGACATGTGAGGCACAACCAGTCTGAAAAGTATCCAGCGGTCGTAAAGACGTTCTGCGTCTAAATAAGTGCAATTCTTGTAAAGAAAAAAGAGACAGAAGCAGCAGTTGTGAGTGGGGTGGCCAAACCTAGCTCTGCCCCTGCATTAACTGCGTTAAATATTTTTAGCACGTTCCATTGCGCTATTGTAGACCGAGTGAGAACGGAAGGCGTTATTATTGTGATATTATGCATTTGTACTGTAATGTTTTCTCACCGGTGAATGAGGCTACGTTTACACAATAACGATGTAGTCAAAAACGGAAAAACTTTTTCCCTTGCGTTTTTAAAAAGTTTCACGTATACACGACAACATTTTCAAAACGATTCGCGTTTACACATATCCGCGAAAACTGCCAAAAACACTGTATTACGTATGCCAGGCCAGTAGTTGGCGATGTCACCTTATTAGTAAACATTAACTGTAGGGAAGTGACGATTAGCTCTTTGTGGGCAGGAGTTCCTTCACTAAAATCACCACACCATCTGTTGCTCTACTCCTCATTCATAGCGATAGCAGCTTGCGCACAGACGTAAACAAACAAGCAATATGGAGAAAGCAGTTAGTAATTTTGTCTGGATGGACGATGAAAATCAACACGTACTGCGCATGTCTACATACCTAACACGTACTACACACGCGCATGATGTCACCGTTTTCAAAGATTCCCGTATTGGGTGTTTACACCGAAACGATAATGGTGGCGTTTTCAAAAACTTGCACTTTGAAACCCGTTTTCAAAATTATGCATTTTCAGTCCCCAAAACGCCATTGTCATGTAAATGAACAGGCAAAACGCATAAAAAGTTTCCCGTTTTTGGCTGAAAATGGCCTCTGAGACATGAGGTAATCTGACAGCGTTGCATTCAACCCTCCACCAACACCGTCTCTCATCTTGTCGCTGGTGTGTTTTGGAGGAGGCGTGGCTTTGGAGAGTGTTTTGCAGGGAGGGTGGGATCTTATGTTTTCAAAGTTAGCTTGCTATTGCTGGCCTCTCCAAAATCACCTACTCTACCTTTAATACTTATTTTTCGCGCATAAAATGCAGCACTCCACTTAATACAGATTGTAAAAGAGAACATTTAAAAATGTTTTTTTTTTCCATTCCACTACCCTGTGTTTCACATTTTTAAACTCAGAAAATGTGTTCTGTATCAATGGTAATGTCGCTAAGGTGTTCTGAATGTTTGCTAGTGAATTTCTATGCAATTAATAGCATGTTCAGTTGCTCAGAAAAACACAATTAAATCAGTATTAGTATTAGTAGAAACAGTTTGAGGTGAGTTATTATGCTTAAGGGTTTAGGTTAGCAGTGCACTTTAGCAAGCATAGCTAATTATACGTGTGTACTAACCTTTGTTGTAGTACTGGTACACCGTGACAGTAGAAGGCTGAAGGAGTCCCACTTTAAATTTCTGATGCAGTCTGAATGAGATCACGTCTGTCTGAGTATTGGACACCTGTCCAGGACATTCAGACAAAGACAAAAATTCAATGCTGCCTTAATTTACATCATGTTAAACAAGTATAAACTCTAAGGGTGGTTGTTAGGTTACCCTAAACAGGTGAATTATGAGGGATCCTCTGTCGCTCAGGTTGTCCACCACTTGGAAGTTGTTGATGTAGCGATCCACTGAATTTGTGAGCTGGAAAGTCACACTAGACATTATCACTTCTATAACCTAACAAGTTGCTTTGCTGCATAATATTTATGTAGGTAGCTGCTTACACAGTTAGCATCCAAACTGTCAAGGTGACAGATTTGAAGCACTCTTTATAGTCAGCAATTCTGTGCACCACACAATCAGACTTGATTCGACTCACAGTTGATTCCAATAGAGTTTGACGTTAGCATGTTGCTAAGCTAAAAGTGCAATACTCAACATAAAAATACAAAGCACAAAAAATGTTGAGTAGAAAAGTCCACTGGTAATGAAACATGAAACATTTATTATAACATTTACACCATCTTGGATGTATCTTGTTGCATTGCATTATGGGACTTGACAAATACGTCCAATGCTGCTTAATTTGGCCAAAATTAGACCCCAAATTAGATGTCTGGGGAGCACCTGTATGCATTAAAATGCTGTCTATGTAGGCTACAACACAGCTAGCTACAGAATTAGCTCCTACCGCTAATGTAATACCACATTATGTCATGAGATTGGTTTTACCAACTCTAAATCTGAGTTTTCAGGTTCAAAGCCGGTGGGCAGGCCGATGTCCAGAATCGCCATCCTCACTTGGCGTTCCTCCAGAGCCCTTTGGGGGTGCAAAGCAGTGAATTATGGGTACTGAACTAGTTTATTTAGCTATCTAAAAAAAGATGTCTACCTATATATAATTGCTCACCTCACATTGATATTGAGTCTATATGACTTTTCTACATCCGGTGGGGTTTTTTCTAAAATGGATCAAAGAGTGATCTTTTATTATAAGATGATTTGTTCTTTTTCACTTTTAAGAACTGTACATTGAACAGTATTTTACTGTAAAATTACATGTAAATGTCACAGTAGATCTATTCCAGTTTTTTACTGTATAGAGTAAGGGTTTTACCATAGCATTTTCTTTTACCATTAAAATTAAGATGATTTTTTACACACAGTAAGGAATCATAAAACGCACCATTAGTCTCAGCGATGGAGACGTCCAGCTGAAAGCCTTTACACGTGCTGTTTTCATACACATCAGGAAGCTGGTGGTACACTGTCACTACCTGAAATGCATAAAATGTGACAGAGAAAGTTTTATAACTAAATTACATCTTGATTTTATATTCTAATTCAATACTTTGGTGTAGATGTGGGCATGTAGCACCTCCAAAACTCCCTTGCCCTTCCCAGAAGCCTCCACTGTGAATTTCTGGTCAAGAGGCACCTGGAAGAGATGATAAAACTGAGTTACTGTATTTTACTCCAGACTTCCTTCTTTTTATCTATAGCGTTATTATACTGCCAAATGTCAAAATTGCATTTTTGTAATGCAACAATACATCCATGTAATGCATCAGCATGAATCTCTCAGCTCACATTCATATTTTCCCTTTTTTCTACTTGTATTGTAAAAGGCAGTTGCTAACAAGTGGCTAAGTGAGGTTGTCTGGACATTTGTCAGGTAAACTCATCTACTCATTAATCTGCTTCAAAGCCTTATTGTGTTGATAATTGCACTCTTGCAAACTATGCTAACTCAAACTTTCAGGAAAATATTTTTAAATAAAGACTGATAGAGTTGTTGAAGCTTAATGGTGGTGACATTAAAGTGAAGTGACCATTGAACATGTAAAAACATTTGTTTTTAAATTTCAGTTTTCTGGTGGGCCTGGAAGTACTTCTGTATTTAGGCTTCACAAGTCATAAAAGCTGTGTTCATAAACTTTTGTTGGTCACAGAGCTTATTTTCTGCAATAATCCAAAAAGTCAAAGGGAACCAGAGAGATGTAACTTCTGGTCTACAAAGAATCACTGCAGCACTTTATTCCAGTTCACTCTCAACCCATAAGATTTCATATGATGTTTTCATTAGTTGTGGAAGCCTATTCTGATTGGCTGGAGCACACAATATCTGAAGATGAATTCATAAGAGAGCTCTATATATTTAAAAACGTATGTCCAATTTTGAGCAGGAGACAAGGAAATTAGCACTTATTAATTACTTGATTGTACATTTGGCATTGATCCAACATTTGGCAGTATAATACCCAGTGTAGGGGAAAGTTACTTTTAAGAGTAATGCATTACAATATTGCTTTACTCCCCCAAAAAAGTAACTAATCATGCTACTTTTTATGGAAAGTAATGCATTTCTTATCTCATATTATTGGATGATCGAAGGTCAGCAGTTTAGTCTAGAACTACAGTAAGCATCATGTTCACACACCGCAAACAACGCCTCTACACTTACGATTTCTCAACATGGGGACAGGAGAGCTGTCAATCACTAAATGGGAAAACAATGTAAATGGCACTACTTATTTGAAAAACTCTGATATTTTCTGAAATAATGCATTACTTTACTAGTTACTTTAAAAAGTAATCTGATTACCTAACTCCATATTACCCCCAACACTGAAAATAACTCCAGAATTTGAAAGACAAAAGATCGCACCCGTGAAGATCGGGCCACATATGCCATTTTTGGATTGAAGGTCCAGCGTACGTCACTGCGACCAGGAACACTGAGCTGCACCAACAGATTGAGGTCATCAGGAGGAGGCCTCTTCACCAGGTACTCAGACAGGGCCTGTAGCACCACCATAGTGGACTGATGGGAGAAAAACTGTCATCAGTGTACCTCAAATAAAGATATGTGATAATTAGTGAAAGATTTCTTCTGGATTTTACCTGAGTAGAGCCGTATCCTCCCCCAATGCCACGATTCTCATTCAGCCATCGAAAGGCAATGGCTGCCTCTTCCATGTGGCCACCTTTGATCAGCGCTAACAATGCGTAGCCGGTAGCTTCCAGTGTGAAGAAATAATTACTAGAGTCAGGCCAGTGGGTACGATCTGTTGACAGAAAATAAAGATTAGAAACACAAGAGCACATGAAGCATGATATTTTGTTTGTTTTCAAAGGCTAAGTACCAGGCGAGGCTAAATTTAGTAACATGCTCTTCATGCAGCCGTGGTTGGATACTGCTAAAGCGTAGCATGCTATAGCCGCTGTGTACGGCCTGGTCAGTCGGGGGAAATGCTCTCTTAGATACACCGCTGCTTTTCTGGTCTTGTCCTGCAGTTAAAGAAGAAAATAAAATTAGCACCACCAAACATGTAAAAACGTTTATTAAATTTCAGTTTTCTGGTGGGTCTGGAAGTACGACATGAATGTATGTTGTACCTTTGACTATTGATATTTATATTATTTTTTTTTTTAATGAAAAACCCACTTTACTGAATTTTTTTTTTTTTTTTTTCAATATATATATAAAAAAGAGAAATCTACTTCATGAAGTCAAGATGCTGGGAAAACCTTTCTTTGTATAATCTGTATGAATCTGGCAGCTGGAAATGTCCAAATATTCCCAACTTTATCAAAGCTATTTTCATTTTTTTACCATGTTATTTCACTTAAACTTACATTTCTATTCATATAATAAAATGTGATATTATTTATTGAATATAATGGAAATAAACTTGCAGTTACATAAAGGGATAGTTCACCCAAAAATTAACTTTAGCGATTGTCCTAATTCTTTCAATCAGCTATTGACCTAATTATTTAATTTAGTTATTGTCCCAATTATTTAATTTAGGTATTTTATAAATGAATTTAGCTATTTTCATAATTATTTAACTCAGCTATTGTCCTAATTATTTAATTTAGATATCTAATCTTAGATATCTAATTATTACATTTAGGTATTCTCTTAGCTTTTATTTATTTAATTTAGCTATTGTCCTGATTATGTAATCTAGCTACTGTTTAATTCACAGGTTTTAGCAGTATAGTAGTCAAGTCACCTGTATGTTTAGGCAGGTAACAGCATTTTGTGCCTCTGCCAAAGCAATGAGCACGAATGCGGTCAGAGACACTCTGGATTCAGAGCCGCGCAGGCCTCCCTGTATCACAACACAGTGTACATACCACATATTAGTACTGTACTCTTTCATTGTGAAACTAGTCCAATTTATGCAATCATAGTTATGAATTCTCACCGTCATACTGGTGTCGTAGACAGGATTGTCCTCCTGAAAGGATCCATCAGGACGCTGTTTATTCTTGAGCAGGTACACCAGAGGGCCACACAGATGCTTCTCATTGATGCTAATAAATGATTTTGCCATGGAGAAAACCTTCACCACGTATGCAGTGATCCTGAGATAGACAGAACATAAAAACAGATGAACTCTACAGGGAAATGTTCAAGGTGAAGTTGTAATAAGTAATGTGGAGGCATTAATACCATGTGCTGGAGCCTTCTTTAGAGTAGGGAGGATATGAGTCATCCTTTTTCCGGTAATTAAGTTGATTTTCATACCCTGAGTATTTAAAGAGTTAAAAGATAATTTATTGTGTCAATATCTAAAGGAATGGTGATGTTCATCCCTAATTGAGTCTATTTGTACCTTTTTGGATGTATTTGATGGCCTCTTCTCTGCGATCTATTCCCACAGCGTCCCAGTTTCCACTGCGGTCCAGGTAATGGGCAGCAATGAGGGGCAGCGTGATTCTGGCCAGGTTCTGCTCCACACACCCGCCGGGCATCCGGATCAACGCTGCCAGAGAGTCCTCCTTAATGGAGTTATCAATGCTGTCTGCCAGCAAATTACCTGAAGAAACGATATTTAAAAAAACAACTGGGAAATTCTTGATAGCTGACATATCAACATGACAATCAAATATCCATAATGCAATTGAGGGCTAATACTTAATTACTATAATATTATGAATATGGCTTAAAATGTCAAACCTCTGACATTGACAAATGTCTCCGGCAGAGATTTAGGCACAACGGCGTCCAACTGCATCTTCTCCACTTCTATCAGCTGTCTACCAGCTGAGATGAAAGAAATGTTTATTCACTTAACAACAACAAATATATAAACAAATGTATATAACAAAATAAATTTAGAAATTCCCCAGTATTGGCTTGTTTTAAGAGGTCTCTTAAATCTTTAAATCTGCATATTGTTGCTGATTATCAATATATCTGTATTATTGTATTTTGCATGTATGTGATTCTTTGTACTGTTGCACTTTTGAGTAAAAACACTTTATAAATAAAATGCATTATGATTAATTTTTATATAAATGAAAGCATATCATTAATTATTACACAAACACACAAACATACATACATATAGACAGACAGATAGATAGATAGATAGATAGATAGACAGATATATAGACATATATAGACAACAGTTCTTTCTGGTCCTCAAATCTGATTGGCTGAGAGGAGTGCTATACTCTAGTGATAATAGAACTCCACTGTTTGTATCACTCTGCTTGCAGTATTTCTCACAGCGAGTGTCATGGCAGATGCCCAAATCCACTATAATTTTATAAATAACGGGTGGGAATCTTTCGGTAGCTCACAAATTGATTCATATCGATTTTTGGGGTAATGATTCAATTAAAAATCAATTCACGATTTTCCGATTTTTAATCACGATATTTCATCAAATTTTTTGTGCACACTGGACACCAAACGCACCAGTATTTTGATACAAAAACACACCAGTCTATAGTATGGGTACTTCTGACTCAGTGTTTCCTATTAACTAAATCAGTGTTTTCTATTAACTATTAACTTCCTAATAAATAAAAAATATTTTACACCGAATACCGTGTTAGGAAAGGAAATGACATTTCAATGCTTTCTATCGCAATTATAAACACTTGCCATTGCTGAAAATGGAACAGGATGCATTTGTTTTCCCTCCTCCATTGCTGTTGCTGTTTTGTTCCGACACCATGTTATTATTATTATTATATTAACTAGAAAATCGATTTTTTTTAAATTTGTGAATCAATGCAAATCGCTAGAAGACTAAATCGTGATTCATATGTGAATCGATCACCCCCCCCCTAATAATACAGTTTTTGTGTCACAGAATGTAGTTTTAAAGGGGACCTATTATGCAAAAAACACTTTTATAAGGTGTTTGAAAATAGTTGTGTTGCCGAGTGTGAATTGAGGGCCAGGTTTGAATGTTCATGTAGTTATTTGTGTAAGTTTTATTCATTGTGTGATCGTTTATTATTACTTCGTTACAATACACCACTGGGACCCAGACCGTGTTAAGGACCCGGATGCTGGCGCAGTTTAGAAAAGGTGTAAGCGCTGTAATTATTAGTGATGCAAAGTCCGATTCATTTCCGCGAACCGGTTCTTTTCGGACAGTTCGGCTCATTGAACCGGTTCAAAAAGCCGATTCATCGGATCCTGACATCATCAGGCAATCACGTCTCCACACATTTCTTTTCTAACAACTCAGTGGCATGTTGTATCAATGAAAAATTCAAATAAGTCACATGTTGAAACATTCAAAAAAAAAAAATACATTTGCGTCTGCTAAATGTAAATGTAAATATATATATATATATATATATATATATATATATATATATATATATATATATATATATAATATACACACACACACACACACATTTTTTATAATATGTCATGCTTTCATGGTTAAAGACCCATTTATATTGTGTTATAAAACTGTTAAAAATTTAAAACAAGTATAAAGTGTGATATTACAAAGGCAAGACTTTCAAGCATTATTTTATTTATTTATTTTTTATTTTTTTCATTACATTGATCACAATTAAACTAAAATGTCAAGGCAGTCTTACCACTGTCTCCTTTCTCAGAGGGGTTCAGCACAAAGCTCCTCACTTTAATTGTCTGGATGCCTTCGACCTAAAACTCAAAATGTAGCATCATATACCACTCAGTTATTGCACCAACATTTAAAAAAACACACAACATGTACCAAGCAACATATCTAATGTAAAATATTTTCAATATTATGTGTGAGACCCAAGACAGAGCAGGTTTTAGGAGCTCACTTACTACCACACTCAGATTCTTCTTCACGGCATCCTGCCCCATGAAGGAGGCTGCGATGGCTGTGACCTGTAGAGGAAGCTCTCCTGTTTTAAGAGGGATGATGGTGTATGAAATCAGCTTGGAGGAGCTGGCTGGTACCGAAACCTGCTGTCTGTGCTGTCCACTAAATGCCACGCTGCACATGTCCTCTGTCTTCTCCAGAATCACCATGACCTGCAAACAGACACAGTGTCCAAGTCAGGACACAAATAAACGAAAGAGGGGAAGTGGTTATCATTTTGTAATGGTGTGAAACTGACCTCCAGTGTTGAGTTCCTGTAGTTGTGCACCACAGCTTTGATTTCCACATGTTCATTTCTGGACACTGAGTGAGGCAGCCGCAGATCTATGAAGAACGGCTTCCACGCCCGGACGTTATATGGTTCAGCTACACAGAAACCTTAAAAAAAAAAAAAAAAAAAAAAAAACAGAAATGATCTCATTCTCAGGGACATTCATTTACACAGTTCCTTTTTTGTACCTAATTTTGTGCTATAGTTCATGGGTTTTAGATGGCCAATTAAAGCTACTAAAATTATCCAGCCAAATGCATTACTTTTTATTTCTTTTTCTTGTATATGTTGTTTTTAACATTTTTAAAGATTTTAAAGCACTTTTTAAACACTATTAACTATTAATAAAAATATTATAAATCATATCCAGAAATGCCTGGCATGTAGCATTAAAAGCTAATTTGCATTAAAGCTAAATAAATGTTAATAAAAATTGCAATTCATATGCAGATATCCTTGACATGTCACATTAAAAGCTAAATAAATATTAAAATATTCATAAATCATGTGCAGAAATGCTTGACATGTAAGATTAAAAAGCTAAAAAAATTACTAAGATATAAGTAATTCATTTGATGAAGCATTAAAGGCTAAATAAATTAGTATTATGTAAATACTTCATATTCAAAAATGTTCAACACATACTATTAAAAATTAAATAATAATTATTCAAAATTTGCAATTCATATGCAGAAATGCTTGACATGTACTCATAATTCATATCTTTTGATTGTTATTATTTAGTTATCATTGTGACAAATAAAATAATTTAAAATCAATATCAGTTATCAAATAAAAATGATCAAAATTACAGAACAACCAACAATTTCCTAAATTTAAGGTTATTGCTTAGTGCTATTTTAAGTTATCCTAACAGGAGTAAAAGCACAGTTTTTTAAACATATTTCATGACTTAAATAGATTCTGAAGCACAGTATAAAAAACTTAAATAAGATATTTGAGAAAGAGCACTGATCAAAATTAGAGAACACTTACAGATGCCTTCAAGTTATTGGTGGTAATCTGGCATCTGGTGCTAATTTCCTTAATTATATGACAAACTCTATTTAAGTGGCAGCCTAACTTTCCAGTTTTCACTGACTTTGCAAGATGATGGGCCGCTCTAAAGGGACTGAAACCCTCAGACAGGATGAAGGTAAAACAGTAGCAAAACTCGAGAGCTTGTTGATCTGAATGTGACAACTTGTCATATTAACATTCATATTTGTAAGTTGAAATTTACACTCACAGCTCTGATGTGAAAAGCTGAATCTTTTGATTTGCACACATGGGAAATGATCAAAACGTTGACGTTGCAGATTAATAGTTTAATAGATTAATTCACATAAACAAAATGACAGGCACAAATGTGTACGACATATTTACTTTTGCACTTCACTTCAGTTTCACTGTACAATGTCAAGTCAGCACTTATACCCTCTCAGATCTGGTAGTACAACTTCAAATCATAGCGCTTTGACTTTTGCTACTCCTTTTGTGGTATTCCTGTTGCAAAACTCACTTATGCACTTGTAAATGCAGATCCTGGGGCGGGGCTGGGGTGCAAATGAAGACATTTTATTGGTCGATGCCTGACCAATGAACAATGTCAGCCATTGCAACTTGCCTTGCAAAAAGAAACGTTTTTTATGCATATGTATCAGTTATTTGTAAAACACTGCAAACTATTTTTATTGAATATCCTTAGCTTTTACAGGATTTTAAGACACTGCATTCATCATGTCATACAGGTATTATCTGTTAGACAAATAATGTAACATCGTTCATATGTATATCCTACTGCATATTGCAGAGTAATATCGCTTTACCAGAGCCGCCGAGAAACAGAGTTGCGACATGCTTCGATCTTGCCGTCACGCGGTCACGTGGTTCGTGGAGCTTTCAATAGTTCCAAACAACTCCGCGCTGTCAATATGTTTGAATGGGATTAATTGGGACAGGCAGCAGTTTCACTATATTTGCAGCAATTTCTAGTAATTTTTAACACATAATGTGCATTGATAACTATGCTGACTACGCTTTACAATAGCATTTTATTCTGGGGAATGAGACAGCATTATGTTCTCATACTCCTTGGCAGTCAAATGTGACCAAACACCTTAAGTGTAACTTTTAACCAATAGAATAACTACTAGCCTACATTTTAGCTCAGTTCGGTTTAGTTAATTTGAAGAGATTTTGGTACTAAATAATATGTGCAATAATTATGATCCATGAATGACCATTTAAAATATAACATTTTCTAATATGCTTTACACGTGCCGGTATTCGGTAATGGGAAATATCATGATAATGAATATGCATGGTATTGTTATCGTGGGCACTTCAAAATACAGAAAATAATTATTTATTAAAAATTATTCCGAATTTTGAATGCATTTTACGAATACGTTTACAGTGGTTAAATGCACAACACCGCTGTAAGCTGCGTCAAAGACGCTTGTGCACTCTGATGTAAAAAAGCACGGATGAGAAGTGCATGGCGGAACCACAGACTGTAAAAAAAGATGGACGACGCGTCTCCACTTCCTTCCACTACAGGAAATTGAAGCCAATTCATCTCAGTATGGCCGTTGCCATCTTGAGAAAATGACGTCAATGAGTCTGCGCAGTAGAGATTCGTTTGGAGACAGAGTCTGCACAGTAGTGTCGTGAGATGGAGCCGCGGAATCAAACTCCCGCAGACCCAATCAACCATAACGACACACCCCGTTTTTATAGCTTCAAATTACTAGCTAAAATCAAACTTATCACAAAAATGAGCAATTGAACATATATCAGCATGATAACAACTACCTTAAATGACCAAATCCATATTTCGGAAAATTGTACTGGAAGTGTAATTTTTTATTTTTTGACTCAAGTCCCATTCGTTTACATGGAGAGGGCGGGGTTTATGACCTGTACTGTAGCCAGCCACCAGGGGACGATCAAAGAGCCCGCAACTTCACTTTTCAGGACATGTGATGCACACCCGGGCGGAACGCGTTTGAGACGCTCTGGATGAAAGCGCACATTCATTCTCTGACAGCAGATGGCACTGAACAGCAGAATGCAGTCGTTACGCCGGAAACCCTGGAAACAAAGCAGCTGCACTACTTTCTAAAACGTATTTAAATAGCCATTCAGATTTGTGTATTTCCAGTGGTGTTCATCACAGCACCAAAAACTTAAATATTTAGACTTAATTGGCTATTTATTTTAAAACTTTTTTTACATTTTAATCTGGACTACAACATGCCCTAGATATCGTTTGAAAGTGTTTTGATTCTTTATTGTTAGGTCACACTTCACATTAAGGCTTCATTAGTTAACATTAGTTAATTAATTAGTTAACATAAACTCCCAATGAAAAAATCTTCTAAACATTCATTAATCTTAGGTAATTCCAATATTTAATAGCACAGTTTTTTTAATGAAGCCGAGCTAACATGAACTAAGAGTTGTATTATTTTTAACAAAGATTAATAACTTCTGTAGCAAATGTAGCTTTTGCTCATTGATAATGTTAATGCATTAACTAGGTTAACTAATGAGATCTTACTGTAAAGTGATACCTATTGGTCTTTTAATTCTTTTGCACTTTAATCTGTGTAAAATTTTTAACTTTATACATTTTTGTTTATTGCTTTATTGTATTTAAATGTTCAGATATTTTTGTTATAAGAAAAAAGATAAAAGCATTAGCAATTAATTGCAACATGAAAATTTGATACCGGCATATCTCTAATATGCTTGCTATTTATATTACAATTTAGTGTATTATTTAGAGTTAAAATAGAAAAAAATGTTTTTAAATTCCAGTGCAAAGAGGCAAATTAGAGGCATTTGGTGGCCAGAAAGATAATATTCATATGTAATGCCATGGTTTAACTACTAGACTTATGGCTGTTTAAGAAATATATGTATTTAGCTCTACTCTAGTTGCTCAAAACAATATTGCCAGTCATAACTGCTTATTTTTTTAGGTTTTACTTTTTAATGTACATTTAGACATTATCAAACACTCGATTTTTATATTTGATTCTTTTTAAATGTTGCATTTAAAAAGTTTTATTACTCCCAAGCAAATGAAGAATTTAACCCAATAAAGAAGTTTAAATTATTAAAAAAAAAATAAAAAAAAAATAAATAAATAATATGTCGCAACTCTGGTACAGCGATATTACTCTGCAATATGCAGTATGATATACATATGAAAGATGTTACATTATTTGTCTACCAGATAATACCTGAATAACAAGATGAATGCAGTGTCTTAAAATCCTGTAAAAGCTAAGGATATTCAATGAAAATAGTTTGCAGTGTTTTACAAATAACTGATACATATGCATAAAAAACATGTCTCTTTCTGCATGGCAAGTCGCAATGGCTGAAATGTCTTCTGAAATGAGAAAATGTACTGATTTACCTTCATACAGCAGGTTGTCCAGATGAACGCCAAAGGGATTACACTTTTCAGCCATAGCAAGAGAAGCTGGTTATTCCAAATTTGTGATTTCTAGAATATTGCAGGTTTACAATGTCACTCATTCAAGTCCCTCAAAAAGGCTGTTCATCCACGTAAAACAAATGCATGAGAGGACAAGATAATACAGAGACTCTGAATGAGGAATTGGTTCAACACTGCAGCTGTAATTGCTTGCCAGTACAGCACTGACCAGGGTAAGGATCTGTCTCAGCATACAGTGTCTTGATGTTTAAGAGAATTTGGACTGAAAGTGCACTCTGCAGTGACCAAGCCTCTCACCAGCAGAGAGTCAAAAGGCTAGGCTCACCTTTGATGAGGAGCATGTTGTGTGGAGAGAGGAGAACTGGTCTAAAGTTCACTTCAATGATGAAAGCAAGTTTAATTTATTTGAGTCTCATGGGAAACATTGTGTTCGTCGTCAAACTGGGGAAAGACTGAAGCCCATGTGCATAAAGGAGTCAGTGAAATGTGGAGGAGGAAGTGTCATGGTTTGGGGATGTTTTCTGCAGCAAAAGTTTGGCCTCTTATACAGACACATGGCAGGGTGAACACAAATGTTTATCAGAACCCCCTTCAGCAAAATGCAGTTTCTTCCCTGTAAGCATCTACCAATCAGCCTGCTATTTTCATGCAGGATAATACTCCCGTCACACTGCAAAATGGGTTCTGAAGCTGAAGACATTGAAATAATGAAATGGCCGGGGCAGAGTGCTTATCTAACCTTGACTAAAAATCTCTGGAAAATCCTTGGCGACAAAGTTATGGCTAAGAAACCCACTACAGTTACCAAACTATGGAAGAGAGTGGAAGAAGAATGGACCAAGATCACACCAGCACAGTCTGAGAAACTAGTGATGTCCTGCAGCCGCAGATGTGCTGGTGTCATTCACTGTAACCTTCAGAAATTTTAGTTGTAATCTTTCTTTGTGCTACAATCATTGCTGTTCTCTAATTTTGATCACTGTGTTTTCTACCAAATAAAGAGTTTTTGTTGAAGTGCCTTGGTTATTTTCTAAAACATTGTTCTACTAGCATGGTATAGCCATAACTAAAATTCCTTCAAATTTTGAATGATGAAGATTATATTATTTCTGAAAAAAATCAAATGTTCATAAATGTTATTGTCATAATGTCATAATTTTGATCTCCACTGTATATAGGCTGTATTCTATTCCAGCTTGTAGAACTGCTGTATAAAAGCAATTGTCAGGGCTTGACAATAAAGACTGCCCGATGGCCCGGGGCCAGTGTGAAAGATGCTAGGGACAGTTGATGGAGCTTTGTCGCTAAAATGTATATTTTGCACGTTTTAAGCCTTGCCGATTAAAACATTCAATCAATTTTAAAGCAGTTAATTGCAAAAAGACATGATAGAAGTCAATGCAGTACTCGTGTGCTGTATTCTGTGTGAACAGCGCGTACACAGAGAGCTGCGTCTCTGACAACACCACCTTCTCTGTCTTCTTGCACTTTAATGGACAAATACATCTGGCTAATTTAAACATTCAAGATATTTTAAAGCATTTAAGCACAAGAACATTGAGCTGCATCTCAGGCAATGTGCAAGCCCTGAATTTAGTTTATTTCTGCATCTTCTTGCGCTTAAATGGACAAATACATACAAAAAGTATGTCAAAATACCCATCTTGGTGAGTATCCTCAAAAACATTTGGTTATGTCTTAAGCCTGGTTCACACTACACAATTTTAGCTCAATTTTGGCAGGACCTGCTTGATGTAGTAGGGTGTTGTGGGGATTCATAAACGACAGTGGGTGTCGGGATGCAAAATTCAATAGTTTCATTAGTACGTCATAGTGGACGACAACCGATGTCACGTCTGCAATGCTGCACAACATCACCACAGAAAGTCTAACATATTTAATTTTTTTTCGGTCATCCATGACAAGTTCCATCATATCTGTGACACTGGCCAATAGGAGCACAAAAGCACCTTCGTACACGCTTTCAAACATGCCAAAACGAAAAAGAAACAATGGTATCGATCCTGCTAGGTGGAATTTTACAATGGAGGAAATGTTTGTTTCAAAATGTTGAGCTATGGCAACAATACTCCTCCATTTATGATGTTTCCTTGAGGAACTACCATGACAGAGTGAAAAAAGGTCAAATAAAAACTATTTTACCTCAGTTCTCTTTGACAGCCCATACTGTCCTACATGCAATCCAGATTTGTGTGCACTGTCAGGTTTTCTTTCTTTTTTGGGCTTTTCTGACAAGAAGACAGAGCACAACATGCTGTTTGCTAGCCATTGTTTGTTTACGCTCATGGCACATTCTGTCTAGTCCAGGGGTGTCAAACTCAGTTCCTGGAGGGCCGGAGCCGGAGCCGGAGCCCTGTCTAGTCCCTCCATAACGATGACAGCACGCACGTCGTTAAAGACAGCAAGCAACGAATGGTCGGGTAGCAACATGTAGTCTGACATGCTTCTTGTTCATGACACAACAAGATTTTAGGGGTTAAAATTGCATCATCTGACACAGTGACTGTCGTAACCGACAAAAAAATTGTGTAGTCTAAACTACCCATTAAGTGAACGTAAACAGTTGAGAAAGAAATCGGATGTGTATCACTATATTGAAACCATGCATTGTGTTTAATGTAACCACGCCTAATTTACCAGCTGAAGTCGCTGTCCTTAATGTTTATCCATTCTCCGTTGAGAATTGTAACATTTAAGTGGAATCAATGAAAACGACAACTATTTTATTTTATGTGGCAGGGCCTGTGAAAATGTTGGCAGGGCAAGTAAAAATTTGAACCATTAGAAAAAGTCCTTAGTGTTGAGCCCTGAATTGTGCTTTATTGTTTGGCTGCACTAGAAAAAGAGTGCAATAAATTTTGATTCGGCTATCTGTGGTTTTAAAGAAGCTTTGCCAGATGGTAGACACATGAACAGAACCCTTTACCTGTCTCAGGTGAAGCACTGATGGCTAGAAATCCCCACTGAGTGATGCTGTCAGGAAGAACGGTGTTTACTGGAAATACAGCCAACCTGGAATAAAAGCATGGAGAGACATTTCCATCGTTGAACATGAAATGGGATATCTACGCTGAGTTGAAGGCCAAATTCCTACCCATCTGACTTGGGAACGCTGGATAGCCTGATGTCAGTCCACAGCCATGACTCGAAGAACTTGCTGCGCACATAAATGTCCTCTAAGTCAGCTAAATCATCTTCATTGAACTCTTCCATCTCCTCTTCTTCTACAATCTTTGTAGCACGTCTGTCCTCACGTACTGCTATCTCAAAACGGGTCGAAGATTGTACCACTCTGAAAACACTTTGTCTCATCAAAGGTTCTACAACTCTGGCATAAATTTTAGGATTTCGAAATTTAGGATATCGAGTGTAAAGTATAAGCTTGGTGGTGGTGGGTACAGGGGTGGTAGTTGGTGGAGGGGTGGTTGGTGGTGGGGAGGTTGTCGGAGGACTGGTAACGACACCGAGCTCCTCCCCTCTGTACTCCGCGCAACAGCGAAGGAAAGCCAACACGCAGCTCCAGTCCTCGGTGATGTAGAGGGACCGACGGTAGCAGGAATACGGCATGGGAATCTCTCTCATACCATCCACACAACATCTCTGCAGGAACTCGTCAGTATATACCTTCTCTGAGAGAAAAGAATGTGTTTAGGATAACCTAGCACATTAGTTTACCTTTAGCTAGCACTTCTGCTAATACTTTCATATCTCCACTTCTCTAACAAACTGTAACATACCATATTTTCATGGATTTCTGATGAAATTTCTGAGGACGCCGACTCACCCAGTTGCTCTCTAAGCTGCAGTTTGGCAGCAGAACGTCTTCTTCTAGATCTACTGGAACAATCTATTCCAAACAAACCAAAGAAAATACACTCTTGAAATTAAAGGCTCTCCAATGGTTTTGATGGTTCCACGAAGAAGGGGTCATGACATGGATTTTTTTTTAATTATTTTAATATGTTCCTTGAGGTTTACCTATAATGGTAATAAAGTTTTTTGCACAAAAAATATAAATAAATATGTGGAAAAATTATTTTCAACCCTTATTCTGACCCTCTGTCTAAAACAACCTGTTGTAAGGGGCGGCTCCTTTAAGGCTTGTCAGTAATCGGCCACTGTTATGATTGGCTAACATCACTGCACAGGAAACAGTATCAATGCCCCCTCGATATTGCATGTGAGCGTTTTGACAACATGATCAAAACAAAACTGTCATTTCCAGACAAAGCAATATGAAATAATTTACTTATGGTTTGTGAGGCAGCTGCAGTAAGATCTTTCTTTGTGAACTCTCCATGACACTGTCCCTCGTTTACAAGACAAAATGCTCGATCCAGGATGCCGTTAAAAATAAACTATCCACTTGTTCCTTACGCTGGGATCCTTCTGACATCTGTACGAAGACGTGAATGAGCTGTTTAAACCAAACGCGTCAAAGCGGATGTTCTTTCAGTCTATTTGTCCTATTGACGTCAGACTCAAGCGCATGGACTGTGTCAGAAAGTGAACACGCATCTCTACAGTATCCAGTCTAAACAAGATAGCGGCAGTGATTGTAATTTTTATTTGCTTTTGATGCGACACAACACTTGCATTCAGTGTAATCAAGTGTCAGCCATTAGCGACTGAATGCCAGTGAGTGGGGTGAGAAGAAGACTATTCGTCGATGTCTTGCTCTGGAGGCAGTGTTTATGCAAATGACTGAGCACCTGTGAACACACCCTGCATGGCACATCGGATCCAAATAAGCCATTTTCTGAGGGTTAATACATAAATGCTTTTTTATTGATGATGAGGACATTTTAAGCTATGAAACTTGCAGGATGTATTAAGCATACAAAGACCTCTTCTATGACAAAAGATCAAGGGAAATTTGGTTTCTCATGTCATGACCCCTTTAACATCCATAGAATCTTTCCATTGCACAAAAGATTCTTTATAGTGGGAAAAGGTTCTTTAAATTTTAAAATGTTCTTCACAATAAGAAAAAAAAAATGGATCTTTTCTGTTCATTGAAAGGTTCTTTGGGGAACCAAAAGTTGTTCTTCTATGGCATTACTGTACAAACCCCTTTTGGAACCTTTATGTTTAATAGTGTATAAATCAAAATTTGCATTCGTAAACCATTTGACTTCAATTTTGTGTTGTATTTGTGACATAAATGTAGGGCTGGGATTTGATTAGATTGGTGAAATGAGGCATTAGACGAACTAAAATTTTAAACCTCCATTTCATGCCATTTTGTGTTGCTGCTATCCTCATTAGCTTCGCCCAGTTCTGAAGCTTTGGAATTGTTTTATATAAACTACTGTTCAATAGTTTGGGGTCAGTATGTTTTAAGAAATTAAAACTTATATTCAGCAAGGTTGCATTAAATTGATCAAAGTGGCAGTAAAAAAATGTTTATACTGTTACAAAAGTTTTCTAATTCAAATAACTGCTTTTCTTTTGAACTTTCTATTCATCAAAGAATCCTGAAAAAAAAGTATCATGGCTTCCACAAAAATATTAAGCAGCACAACTGTTTTCAACATTGATATTAATAATAATAATAAATGCTTCTTAATCAGTAAATCAGCATATTAGAATGATTTCGAAGGATCATGTGACACTGAAGAGTAATGATGCTGAAAATTCAGCTTTGAATCACAGGGATAAATTACATTTTAAAATATATTCAAATAGAAAATGGTTATAATTGCAATAATATTTCACAATATTACAGTTTTACTGTAGTTTTGATCCAGTAAATGCAGTCTTGATGAGCAAAAGAGATTTCTTTGAAAAACATTTTAAAAATCTTACCAACCACAATCTTTTGAATGGTAGTGTAATGTATGGAAGCTGGTTTCTGCCACAGGATAAATAAATAAAAAAGGGAATTGCCTTTTTTTCCTCACATTTCTGAATTATATGATACAGATGCAGAACTGTGAGATATAAACACAGCAATGTAAGACATGAATGCAGCATTCTGAGAAGAAATTCTGAATTGTGAGATATAAACTTGTAATTGTAAGAAATAAAGACAGAATTCTGAGGGGAAAAAAAAACAGAATTGCGAGATATAAACAGAAATTTGAGACAGGCTTCCATAGTAATGGCATTTATTTTAGAAGAAATATATTAAGTGTTAATACTGTGTATGCATGTGAAGGACCTTTTCTGTAGTCTGTGTATCCTCCTGTGCTGGAATAAAACATCAGTCCTGCATCACTGAAAACACCCATATTATTACTGCCTCCTCCTGCGGTGCAGCCCATATCACCCTGACCCACCAACTCCCACACCTGAATCAAAGAGATATGAGTATCCATGAGGCTCAGGATAAGGTTCTGGAGTGAAAACTATATTATCACTCACCTTCTTCTGCGTCATATGGTTTTTACTCAACAGAAAGATGGCATTATCCACAGCAACCAGGCTGACCTTCGCCCCCGGGTCTCCTTTCACTTCAAATGTAATGCTGCTGCCTGGTGAGTAGGAACTGAGTTTTTCTCCTTCCACTGGACCTACACTAAGCTAATACAATCACAAACACAGTGAAAATTTGCATACATATGAAAATACAAATGCAAGCCATAATTATGGAATTAAACTGATATGGCCTTGTGATTTTTTTAAAAAGTGGTTTAAAAGCCAGAAGCAGAATTTCTTACACGACTGAACAACAGGTGGCACATGTTTTACTGAGACACATCTATGATATGTTTTGGAACTAATATAATAAATATTTGGTTCATAAATCATAATTTAATATTATCGTTACTATGGCATTTTTCTTTTAAATATTTGTATTTGTTTTGTGTGTGTGTTTACAATTTTGGTATTATTATTTAACAATTTAAATACATCATTTAAAAGTTTGGGGTCACTCTTATATTCACCAAGGCTGCATTTATTTTATGAAAAATACAGTAATATTGTGGAATTGTCACGATCTGTAATGGTAGGAACACGAGGGAGACGTGGAGTATAATCAATAGTCTTTAATCCATAGAACACAGGGTACATCCACAAGGAAACGGCAGGAAATACACAAACATAACTAGTAGACCCGACAAACACAAACTGAACAGAATGGGGCTTAAATGCACAGGATTACGAGGGACAGACAGGTGCGGGGAATCAACTAATAATCAAACTAAACGAGGACAGGAACATGACCAAATAAGGACAAACAGGAACAGAACCAGGGGCAAAACACGACACAAACAGTCCAGAATCCTGACAGGAATATTATTACAATTTCAAAAAGCTGTTTTCTTTTGTAATAAATTTTAAATTGTAATTTATTCCTATGATGGCAAAGATGAACTTTCAGATTTGGCACTCAGTTTTGTATTATTATCAATATAAAGTTTATATAAAGTTGTGCAGCTTAACATTTTTGAGAAAACTGTGATACTTTTTTCAGGATTTTTGATCAATAGAAAGTTCAAAATAAGAGCACTTATTTGAAATAGAAATTGTTTTTATCAATTTAATGCAACCTTACTGAATAAAAGTATTATTATCATTTTAAATCCGAATGGTATTGAAAATATAATTTTTTCTTTAAAAAAATACATTTTACTTTTTAGTCTTTTATTTCTATTTTATTCTCTTTTATAAAAAAAATATTATCTGAATTTTTGTTGTCAAAAACATAGAAGTGAACTGGGGGAAAACTTTGAAAATTTAAAATGGCAATAATATTGTCTTAGGCCAAGATCAGACTATTGTGGTAGGATAATAAAATAATAATAATAATAATAATAATAATAATAATAATAATAATAATAATAATAAATCCACACAGATGAAAATCATGTTTTTCAGTGTTTGGCCCTCAAATGTACCATAAAGTACTAGAATGTGCATCTTTTCTGTTAATAATTGGTCATGGATGCCACATGAACTCACCGAACCAACACACTGGTCGTCCACATCCACAAACACAGAGTCTGCCACCACTTCTGCCCTGCGCCGCCATGGTAAAATGTAGTAGGCCACAAAGCGAAATGCAGGTAGCATTTCTGAGGTAACCAGCAGAGGAATGTTTATGACGTCCAGGTCTTTGACATTCATCCTAACAGCATGGATTATGTTTCCCTTATTTAACACCTACAGAAACCATCATAAGTGTAATTAATACTGAGATTCCAGTTATTCTCATCCCAAAATGTCCCCAGTCACAAACTCACAGCATATGTCAGCTGCTCCACATGTTTTCTTCGTTCTGGTGGGTTAGATTTAATGAGAGCTTGGATGTTGAGTGTGCTGCCCACCACCACTTGACTGCTGCCCACTGAGATATGCAGGTAGTTCCCGAAATGTTTAAAAGAGGCATATGGCTCCACACGCATCCCTTGAACGGCCTGCTGTTCTGGTTTCAGTGAAGGATCTGCTGTCTCCACCTATATAAGCATACATATATTCAACTGACAGTTATTAAACCATTTTACATTGTTTCTATATGTGTTTCTGTGAGTGACTTACTCTCAGTTTCTTTGCACGGTACGTTTCAGGCATGTTGATGTGGACTTTGATGGTGCCGCTGTGTATGGTGATCGGGCTTTCAAGAAAGCTGATTTTAACAGGAATATTATGGACTGGAGATCCATCATGGTCACTCACAGTAACCTAGAAAACAAAACATATTTACTAATAGAATAATGCTAACATCAGGCGCTAATATCAACAATGCGATTGCATTGGATTAGATTATTGGTTGGATAGTTTACCCAAACATATGATGTGATTTCAAGTTTTCCTTTCTCTTTGGAGTGTTACAAGCTGTTTGTGCATAGATAAGATCCCTGAAGTTGCAAAGACTAAAGGCTCAAAACCAAAGAGATATTCTTTATAAAAGTTAAGACTCGACCACGCCCCCCTAAAATGGCTCGTTCAAACATGCCCCCACATGTCTACGTCACGGTGTGGGGAGATTTGCAAAACACCACCCAAACGTACACGCAAAGACAGAAGGCAGGATTTTTATTCTCGCTGTAGTGTTGTTGCTGCCGCCACCATGTCCTGGAGACACTGTGTGTTTCGTTGTGAAAGCGAAAGTACTTTGTTTGGGCTTCCAAAAGAGGACACAACTAGAAATCAGTGTTTAAGTTGAATTTACAACACTGTTCCAGAACTGTTCAACCCAAATATTAGACTGTGTGCTGTACATTTTACGGAGGACTATTTCCTGAACCTGGAAGAGTAGTCTACAATGCTGGCTTGCACAAAGGCTGTTTCTATAAAGTGGGGCAATTCCAACTATGCCAACTTTGCAAGGACAATCTGGCGCTTCTGACTCACAGCCTGTAAGTATGTTTTCATATTTAAAGAATTTGCCACTGACTATTCAAACGTGAGTTTTGAGCAGTGTAGAGTAGTGCTTGTTGTTTGTCTTTTCTCCGATCACAAATGCAGACATGGTAATGTTTTTCCGGCGCGATGCAAAGCGACGCATAAAAAGACAGTATAAGTCATTATAATCAGTAATCATGTCCCCACTGGATGCAACAAATGCTTCATTTATAATGGGTTTTATTGTTTTTGTCGCGGCATCACAATACGGTAAGGGGCGTAACATTTCCGTCTCACGCTTGAGGTATTCGGCCAATCATAACGTACTGGATAGTTGGCCAATCAGAGCACACCTCGCTTCTCAGAACGATGAGCTTTATAAAAATCTACACGTTTCAGAAAGGCGGGGCATAGAGGAGCAACAATAATGTACAGTATGTGGAAAATAATGTGTTTTTTGAACCTTAAACCGCATAAACACATTGCATTACACCAAATACACAAAACAATGTTCTTTTTAACGTCATATGACCCCTTTAACATTGCATCTTCATTTACTCTATGCTAGTGCTGTAGTCAAGACCACCTAATCCGAGACCAAGTCGAGACTAAGACAAGACCAAGATTTTGAGGTGTTGAGACCAAGATAAGACCAAGTCCAAAGCAGGTCGAGACCGAGTCAAGACTAAAACCAGACCAGCACTGCTCAAATTCATCTAAAGGATTCACATTTACTGCCTGAGAAATGCCTTATATTTAATAATTAAATACAATAATAAGACACTTACTGAGCTGTTAACAATCAAATGAAATCTCTAACAACAAAATTCATCTTTGCACTGCAGTGGTGGCACAGAATCTGCATCTGATTTGGTACAATTACAAATGCATAAATAATGTTGAGAAAAATGTTTTGTATAAAAGCAATATCTATTTTTTTTTTCAAAACAGTTTTCGTGATATTGCTTAATTATATCATATTACTATATAAAATTCCACATCTCATACACTCAAGCACTCATACTCTCAATCAGTTTTTTTTTGCAACAGTATCTTGAATTTTGTGGGTGTATCTATTAATTTTGGTGGCATTTTTGACACAATCCCTCAATAATTTCTGACCCGGTATAACAGTATAAATCATTGGTTCTCAGCCAGGGGGCCAGGGCCCACTATGGGGCCTCAACAAACTTCCAAGGGGGCCTCAAGATGACTTAAAATTATTTAAAATAACACAAAACAAGCATTAAAATTAACTAAAACAGGTAAAAATCCAACATATGTCTTGGTATTCGGATATTTTTATAATGAATATACATCTTTCTAGTCATGCTAAGCTCTAAAATATTTTGGAGGGAGGGGGGCCTTCAAATATTGTTGTGGACAATAGGGGGGCACTGAAGTCAAACATTTTGAGATCCACTGGTATAAATCAAGTTATTTATTTTTGTTATTTAGTTATTTAAATAGTTATTGATTGCATTTGAAGCAGGAAGTTTTACATTCAGTCGCATTAATGATGGTTGTAAATAAATCAGACAATTTAGTGATATCCCCGCAGTTGTGGTCTTGACTGTTCTTGAAACAAAATCCTCAGTCCTCTTAGTGTGAGACCAAGACAAGACCGAGTACAAATGCGATCGAGACCGAGACAAGACCAAGACCATCAAAAAATATTAAAAAATAAATAAATAAATAAAATATATATATATATATATATATATATATATATATAAATGAAATTGAATGGTGCCGACAGCTGTCAAGCCACATTTTTTAGTGAATGACTTCAATTTCAGTCACACTAAAACATAGTATGGCTTCAAAAGACACGAAATAAATATAGAGCAAAAGTTGTATGGACCGATTTTATACATTTTTTGCATTTGAAAAAAGGATGAAATATAATAAAATATAGATATTAGATTAAAAAAACTAAATTAGAAAGTTTAAAAGAAGTTTAGGTTTAAGTACAAATGTTACTAAAGCTGAAACTGAAATAACAGAAACATTTATAAAAGAAAATTATTAATGCAGATGATTACTAATACAAAGTTAGTAAAACTCATATATTTATACACACACACACACACACACATATATATATATATATATATATATATATATATATGGGTCATTCCATGAAATCAGTGCCTTTTGTGTCCCTAAGAAGTAATCAAACATAAAATTAATATAACAACAAATAAATTTGTGATTTAAAAACATAACAATACTATGTATTCTTTCATGAATATTGCATCCAAAAAAGTCAATTAAATATTATTTTAAAGAACTTTTAATTTGTAAAATGAAGGCAAATTTATATGAAAATCACATTAGCATAGTGTTCTAAATACAGTCTCTTTGTTAAGCAATGTTTTTGGCATAAGTATACATTTTTTATATAAAATACAAATCATTTTATTGGTGTCCCCTGATGTCATCCCTGTTACCTTCATCAAAAAACCCTTGTATAATAATGTACATTCAAGTGACTTCTTTCAAGTTTGTAATTATTAATGTAATTACATTAAATAATTACATATTTAATGTAATTAAATATTACATTTAATATTATCGATATCTACAAGTAACACCCTTTCAAAGTGTACAACATGTGCTTTTGTGAACTTGACTATTAGCTAACAATTAGCAAATTTGTTTGAAATCGTAAAGCCTGTTACTTTTTAGAGTAACAAGTTTTGACATGTAGGTAACAGGGATGACAGGGATGTTTTAAAGATTGTCTGTGTAAAATTCAAACATTTTAAATGTCACCCTGGGTATATTATTGAGCTATTGCCTATATCATTCCGTGGCATATTAGCATCAGTTACATTTTTAGTTATTATTGTTGGTATTGTTACTATTACTGTTGTTGTTAATGACCAGGATAGGATGATCAGTCTCAATAAACCTTTTTTAATTTTTTTTTTTTTTTTTTTTCCATAACTCATTGTCAATAATGCACCCAGGTGAATTCAATTATAAACAAGAGCAGCAAGGGGATTGCAGACTCTTCCTGCAGTCTTGCCATGTTCAAGAAAGTGAAACCAAATTTCAGCATCAAGATCTTGGTCTGGTTTCAGATGATCACAGAAAGACCAAGATCTGATCATCTTCCTTGTCTAATAATTGAACCAGATCAGTATATTTTAAGTTCTGTGAGGGGAAACAAACAAACAGATGGATGCACTATCGAATTACAATACCCTTGAAACATCAGATCTCTTAGAAATGTAATGTGTTAAATCAACAGTGAGCTGACTTTAACTGAAAAACTGACTCTTTACTATTGTCATTTGCCTAGTAAGTGCAAAACAATATAATGCAATTTAAAATGGTAAAACTTTACAGTAATGTAAACAAATATGTGCAGTGTGCTGAAGAATGTGTGTCTTGTCATCCCTGTTACTCTGTCAATCCTGCTTCTGTCATCAATTTCATAAAAATTGTAAAAATGATATGTGATACAACCTTCCAGGTTTTTCCATTGTAACTATATTTTATTTTAGACAAAGCCCTTTTTTAACACCTCTCTTGTAAAAATATATATTTTTCTTAATTGAAATGTAGTCATCCTCCAAAATTAGGATGTTCTTGGTCATCTGAATGACTGAATATAAAACTATAAAAAAAAAAAAAATCAAAAATTTGAAACAATCCCAATGAAAAGAGAGACTAAAATGCTGCTCATATATGTGAAACAGGACTGTTTCTAGACATTTTTCTAGCCCTAGGCGAAATCCCTATTATGCCCAATGGCATACAGGCATCGTCAGAATGACAGTAATCTAGCCCAATGATGTTGGGGGATCCAGTGGGGGCGGCAGTCATATTTCAGAGTGACCGTACTATCTTGATCACAACGCTGTTAAAATGTAGTGGCAGTACGTGCGCTCATTGGCGCCCCCTCCAGCTGGTGGCGCTCTAGGTGACCGCCTAGCTTGCCTATGCCTAGAAACGGTACTGATGTGAAACCTATCACATAGTTCTAATTAAACTATAGTAGTAACGTTTGTGTCAGTAACAGGGTTGACAAAAATATCAAAACATGAGGTAGAAAATAATAAATTACATAGCCTGAGATGGCACACTACAATTTCTTGTCATTTTAAGGTGTCTTCATTTCATGAATATTTAAAAAAAAAATGTCAATTAAACTTATTTTATTTTTCAATTTTTCCAAGTGGAAGATGCACCGATTTCGTGGAATGACCCATCTATCTATCTATCTGTCTATCTGTCTGTCTATCTATCTATCTGTCTATCTATCTATAAAAACACTGTCCTTTTTAGAGTCTGACAGCCTGTGGTCACCATTCACTTTCATTTTAGGGAAAAGAGCAGCTAGGGAATTTTGCTGCATTTCTGTCAAAAAGGTTTGAAATAACATGAAGGGTAAACTTCATCTCTTTAAGCAGTAATCGTCACAACAGAAACAAAAATTACCGTCATGCCTAATGGCAGGCCAGGTTTGAAATACTTTGGTGTGTCCCTGATAGAGAGCATGTAGGGTGATATTACTATTTTAATACCAGATTTCTCTGCTTCCACAAGGTCGCTACCTGAGAAAAAGCAAGGAGACAGGTTTTTTTCAAAACAAAAACTCACAATAATGATGGACAATAATGAAGTCTTTGGAGTGGTTGCCACAGGGCTACTATACAGTTTCTATTGGATTGTGAGAGGTTTTTAGTTCTTTTAATGATTTTCCCACCTGAGCTGGTCATTACTGATGCTTTGACGTACACAGAAGACCCCAGTAGGTTGTTTGTGTCAGGATAGGCCTTCTTTATCTCCTCCATAGTTAAACTAACGTTTCCTCCATTCAGCTGGACAATAATACATGGAGTAATAAGAGTCTTGTACTATATAGCTGATTTAAGGTACTTCAAGGGATAGTTCATCCAAAAATGAAAAATACCCCATGATTTACTCACTCTCAAGCCATCCTATGTATATATGCATTTCTTCTTTCAGACAAATACAATCCGAATTATATTTAAAAAATGTCCTGGCTCTTCCAGTCTTTATAATGTCAATGAATCATGTTGAGATTTTGAAACCCAAAAAAGGTGTGTCCACCCATCATAAAAAGTGCTCCACACAGCTCCGGGGGGTTAATAAAGGCGTTCTGAAGAGATTCAATACATTTGTATAGGAAAAATATCCATATTTCAAACTTTATAAACCATAATCTCTGTCGTAAAACAGACAGAGTATGTGTATGTGTGTTCAAGAGAGAGTGCTATTCCAGTGAATGGCGTAGGACGTAGGTGTAGCATAAGCTCCAGTGAGAAGTGACAAACGCGGAAGCGCAGAGGAGAAAGCAAAACAAAACACCAGCCACGAATTAGAAGTACAAAACGAGGATTTGTAAAGAAAAATGTTGGAAGATTTCGATATAAGCCAACAGGAGACTGGTTTTACACTGGAACACCACTCTCTCATGAGCGCAAGTATGACAGTTAGTGGATGCTACAGTTTATAAAGTTTTAAATATGGATATTTTTCTTACACAAACACATCGCTTCACTTCAGAAGACCTTTATTAATCCCCCAGAGCTGTGTGGAGTACTTTTTATGATGGATGGATGCACTTTATTGAACTTCAAAATTTCAACAGCTATTCACTGCCATTATAAAGCTTGGAAAAGCCAGGACATTTTTTTTTTTTTTTTAAATTTAACTCTGATTGTATTCGTCTGAAAGAAAGTTATATACACCTAGGATGGCTTGATGATGAGTACATCATGGGGTCATTTTCATTTTGGGGTGAACTATCCCTTTAAACTAAAGTTGTTTTTTCTTGTATAACCACTTACATCATTTAGTTGCTTCATAGATGTGAGTCTCTTCTTTTCACCATTAATTTCAATACCAAACAGCACATATGCAACACCTTTCACTGGTTCACCATAAAGATACCTGGAAGAAATGTATACGGTGACATCAAAATATTTGGTAATTTACATAACACAAGTGTAAGAATTCAATGCACTAGCATTCAAAAAGCTGCCTATAACTGATCAAAAATACAGTAAACATCAATACTGTGAAATATTACTACAATTTAAAATAGCTGTTTAATATTTGAATATTTAAAATGCAATTTATTCCAGTGATGCAAAGTCAACTGTCCAGACTTGAGTGTCATATGATCCTTCAGAAATCATTCTAATATGCTGATCTGATTTACTATTATTATCAGTGTTGAAAGCAGTCATGCTGCTTATTGTTTTTGTAAAAGCCTTACTTTTTTCAGGATTCTTTGATAAATAGAAAGTTCAAAAGAACAGCATTTATTTGAAATAGAAATCTTGTAACATTATAAATGTCATTACTGTCACTTTGATTAATTGAATTCATCCTTGCTGTATTAATAATAAAAAAAAAAAAAAATATATATATATATATATATATATATATATATATATATATATATATATACATACTTACATATATATATAAAATACTACTACTACTACTACTACTAATAATAATAATAATAATAATTTACCAATTAAAAAAAAATGCATACAAATTCTAAGTGTTGCTTAAATGTCCAAATACTTTGAGGCCTTTCAGAACACTTTGATTCACACACCTGGCTATTATTTCTACCTCCAACTTTTCTGCATCTAGTCTGAGGTGGGATGTCTTTGGAGTCAAAGTGACGTTGAACGCTGGGAGGACTTGGGAGAAAGGAGAAATGCTGTTAACCAACCAGCAGAGAAACATCTAGCAGAATCTGAAGGTAATATGACGGACTTACCGTATTTTTTGACTTCAAACTCTCGGCTGAAAATGTTCTCTTTTCCCTGCTCAAACTTTGCAACAACTTTCCACCTGCCCTCTCTAGAAAATTAAAAAGATACATAGTCAGACTCAGCAGCCATATATCTAAAGTATCAGGTAAATAAAAATCTATTTTTGTCAACTCATTATTATTTGATAATATAATATATCTGTTCTGTGTGCATACTTGACTACAGGTGAGAGGGGGTAGGTGTTAGATAGTATCCCATCGATTGCTTTGGCTCTGGAAATACCATGTACTGCAATACCATCTGGATTCTGAAACGTGCCAATTGTAACGTAAAGCATTGTTCCAGAAAAATAAAATATTTCCTTGCAAATACTGTAATGACATTTATGTCACTGCCAGTGACAGTCACCTGAATCTCTAGAGAAATGGTCCTCTCAGCAGCACGGAATTCAGTATCAGACACAAAACCCCTGCAACGCACTGAAAAATGACAGTGATAAGGAATAAAAAGAACAACGTTCATTATAAATGAGCAGTGTGGCAACTGCTTGTGTTATGTGAGAGCAGACCTGTGTCTCCAGGGTTGTAAACTGGTTTATCAGTCTGAAAGAAGATGTATCCAGAGCGGAATGACACTGGGAATACTCTTTCTGCACGATGGAATCTGCCAAACTGAGCAACCAGCTTCACATATTTCTTCTTTCCATCAGGTTGTAGCACATTTGGATCAATCTAAACAAAAAGACAGCATTTCATTATGTTCAGCACGCAATATTTAAACAAATTAAGCCAACAAAGTTTACTCTGAACTAGAACAAATACATTCATAGCTAACTTCACCTCAATGGTTTTGAGGGCGCTGTAGTTGTTTCTTAAATTGAGGATAACAGAGCCCGTCATTAAGGCAGTTTGGGAGGCTGGGTAATCATAGACCGTGATGGAGACTTCTAATGCCTTGGACAGATTGTGACCCTCCATCAGGATGTTCTGTTTTGTTCCAGGTCTTATCTTTGCTGGAGCTAAAACAGAAAACCTAAACAAACAACATTTGTTAGTTTCCATATTAAAAATTATTTTAAATTATTCTGTTTTTGTGGTGCAAGAAGTCAAAAATTTTAAAGTGGTCTAAACCAAAAAATAAAAAACAATTATGGACAGCCAGAAATTCAATAATAATATTATTATTTATATTAGTAATAACTTATTCCATGTTTTTTTTTCTTTTAGAATATTTATCTGTCTATATCTATATCTGTTTTTGTGTCACAGAGAGTAGTTTTACAAGTTCTTTTTAGGCAAGAATGTACTTATTTAGACTTAAAATATGAGGTTTGTGAATAAAGATCTATTTTAAAATTTGCTTTGACATTTTTGGAGATGTGAGCTCCAGGGCATCAGCAGCTGTTCAGCGCTCATGAACCCACCGGGAGCAGCCTTACCTCGGCCAGATCTTCTAGAATTTGCCGCTGGCTCTGATGTCTCTATAGTGGTTAAGCATGAGATATAATTAGTTTTGGGTAAATCTAACGGGCAGTCTTGGGTCTCATTATTGTCAAGTTATTTCATGAAACTCTAGATGGCACAGGCTGATGGGTCGTTAATGCAAACTGATGATATTCACAGCCTTAAACTACTTGGCAAAAGTTGATTGGTTCATGTTGCATACGCAGCCAATGAGCTTGCTGCTTTACATTTAAATGGCTGGTTAGAATTCACTAAAGCATTTTGCAGAATGCTTTCAGAGTTCCTCTGAAACATCACTAAATAAAAGTGATGGTGATTTAAGTTACATTATTCTGCCATTAGATGGCAACAAGAGACTGTTTTTATGAGTGAATCAGCAGTAAAGACTTTTATATTTAAAGAAACTGAAACAGGGTTGTAAACAAGGAAGTTATTTTTACTTTCAGCAACACCTTGTAAGACACAACCAACAAAAGCACTGAGCAGCGCTGCCATCGGAAATCACCCTTAACAGATGAAAGTACAACAAAGATATCACTTTCCTCAGCGGACATTCAAACTAATGTTTTATTGTGAATATGAGATTGAGCTGAAGAATGAATGCTGTATCAGATGCAGGTCATCACACTCGCTTTCTCATAATACTTTACTCTACATAATACAGTGTGCTTTTAATACAGCAACACAATAAGCTTTCAATGAAGGAAACTCAACGTTCCTTCGTTTCTAGTCCTAAAGTGACGTTTTCAAATGAGTAATGAAGGCTTGGGTTCAGCTGTTAAACTGCCAACTTGAGATTTGAATCCGTGGCGGAGTAGTTCTGCACAAAAGAGGGTTTTTAATGACACTCTATTGTTGTTTCTTATGTATTTACACACTTGTTCCGTCGAACTGTTGTATAAATGCAGTATCACACTTGTAGACATGAGATATGGCTGTATATCGGCACACTGTGATTACCTACGGCTCTTGGCCTGCAGTCAAATCACAGTCGTGCTGATATACAGCCATGTCGCACTGTATAACTTAGAAAGGAAAAAAAAAAGCCTTTGGCAGCCTGAAATATAATTTTAATAATATCAATCAAATAATTTGGCCTTTTAGTTCAAGTTGTCAAGTGGTATATAACCTCAAAGTAAATAGTGATACTCATCATGTTATGTGTTTTAAAAAAAGCCTACCTTGAAAACTATGTTTGAAAATGTTATATGAAATTATTAAGATGTAGATAGACTCTCATACCTGACTGTTATACCATTTAACATATTTTGAGCCATTAAATAAATGAACATGGACTCTTGTGGATATTCCTTTTCCCTGTACATTGATTAGGTCTCTTTGTGTTAACTTTAAGGTCATAGGACAGAGGACAGTTGTGTACTTACGTCGAAGAATGGTCGATGACCGGATCACTGTAAACACAGATAACACACTCAGTTAGAGATGAACCCTATTTAAACCATGATTTAAATTATTTAAATAAACCAAATTTTGATTTAAACACAACAGAAATGTATAGTGACAATTTTATATCCAACCATTTCCATAAACTTTTATAACAACAGATATACATACTCAATTCGTATATTAGGTCCCCAAACTGTCCGCTTGCTGCTCAATTGACAAGATAAACACATTATAATAATGTCGAGAAGAAAAGTACAAAAGTACAATGTTATTAATAAAATATTAAACACACTGTCTTTGAAAGGCAGTCCGGCCATCTGAGATGTGACAGAACAATGCTGTCCATAATAGCAGTGGAAAGAGCATCGTCCTGCTGGACTGACCTCTCATGATATGTCAGAGACAACAACAGAAGGGCTGAAATACCCCAAATATCCCTCCCACAAACCCACAACACTGTCATCTCCAAACTTTGAGAAACTCTTGTGTAATGTTTGCTTTATTTTAAACACAGACAAATGGCCACATATCTGACAATATTCAAACAAATTCAGGCTTTCAGCATTAGAAAGATCTCTTACTTAAACTATTGCCGTCAAAATGCTAAGGTCATCTAAAGTTAGTTTTAAGAGAATCCTCTTGAGTGTGTTATTTAGAGTGTGAAGAGGCACTGTTTTCAACTAATATCTGAAAACTTTTTGTGTTTTGGCCATGAATTTACACAACATTGAGGGTGCAATTTTTTTTAAAGATTTCTTTTAAAGATTTCTTTTTTTGTTCACCATTTTTTTATTATTATTATTAGTAGTAGTAGTAGTAGTAGTAGTATAGGACAGTGTAGAAGTGACAGGAAGCAAAAGTGGGGGGGGGGGTGACATCACCAACCACTGGCCTGGCATGCATAATACAGTGTATTTAGTCATTTTTGCAGATCAATTTGAACAGGGATTGTTTTGACAGTGTTGTCTTCTATACATGAAACTTTTCAAAATGCAGAGGAAAAATACTTTTTCAATCATAGACAAATTTTACTAATTAATTCCCTTGTTATAATTGCATTAAATTGTGGTAATTTGTACTATTTTGTTCCCTCTTTTTAATTTCGTTAAATCATGGCCACATTTTACTAATTTATTTTGTCATTTTAATTCTGTTATATTGTGGTCATGCTTTACTAATTTGTTCCCTCGTTTTAATTTATTTAAATTGTGGCCATGTTGTATTAATTTGTTTCATTGTTTCATTTTTATTAAATCATAGTCATGTTGTACTAATTCATTCCCTTGTTTTCATTTCATTAAATTGTGGCCATGTTGTACCAAAATGTTTCTTTGTTGCTAAATTATGGCCATGTTGTACCAATTTGTTTAATTTTTTTTTTCTCGTTAAAATCATGCCCACATTGTACTAATTTGATCCCTTATTTAAATTTCTTTAAATTGTGGCCACATTGTACTAATTTGTTTTTGTCGATTTCACTAAATCAAGGCCAAGTTGTACCAGTTTTTTGCTCGTTAGTCATTATTTGATAACTCCCTTCACCTGTTTTCCCCTTCATTAGCTGCCTTATTTAAAGTCTTCTCTCAGTTCAGTTGATTGTCGGTTATTGTTTGATGTTACGTGTGTTGCTACTGCCCTGAGTTATTGCCTTCTATTCGTGTGGATTATAATATTAAAAGACTTTATTTTGGATTCCCTGCTCTCCGTGAGTTTAACTGAGACCGTGACAGAATAACCGACCTTAAAAATGAAGCTTGAACTGGCCTCAATTAATGTAGCCCAAGATGGACGTGACCTGGAGGAGTACGTGCTGGAGTTTCTGGACTATTGCCATCTTGCCACATGTGATGACCTCACCCTAATGGAGGGATTCTGGTGCGGGCTGGATGATGAGATCCGCTTCGTCATGCCCAGAGCTGATCCGTGCTGGTCGCTGAGGATTTACATCAACTTCGTACTGTGGATCGTCAGATCAGCATTCACCCTGAATGAAGCGGAACCCAGCCCGAGGTCATCACATGTGAGTGCCGACAACCCTGAGCCCAGTCAACCACCACCCCACGACGCGGAGCTGCCCGAGCCCACCGCAGACAGAGAGCCAGAGCCTGCCGCGGTCGTTGAGCCATTGTCATCAGGAGCGACAGAGCTGACGATCGCCCCGGAGCATGTGCCTCAAGAGTCTGACCAGGTGCGAGAGCCGTCAGCACAAGCGACGTTGAAAAGGAAGGGTGAGGGTGAGCAAGAACTGGACTTGGGGGATTTATTAGACTGGAACGCGGAGTTACAAATATGCCCATCATCTGTGATATCATTCTGGCAAGAAATCCCACCCAACCTCCCTCTCCCGCCTCCTCTCATCGATCAGTTCCTGTTACCAACGCTCATTCTGCTGGATCCTGTCAGCCCCTCTGCTCACCCTCAGCCCACCATCTGTGGCGTGGGCTCGCCGCTGGTCTGCCCATCTCCAGCTCCACTGGCATCGAGTCTGGAGTATCCCTTGCCTCAGCCTTCAGCCTCCGAGGCCCAGACTCCGCCTCGGTCCTGCGACCCAGTGGCTCCACCATGGCTTCCAGTCTCCACCGGAGCACATCAGTCCACCAGCTCCACCGGGCTCCCTCGACAGAGAACTGAGGTGGAGCTGGAGGTCAGTCATCTCCCTACCTCCACCTCGGGACTGCACTCCTCCGGCTGCGCCTCGTCCCTTCGTCCCTCCGGCTCCATTGGGCTCCTCCTTCCCTCCAGCTCCACCTCAGTCCTCTGTCGCTCTGGCTCCGCCATGGCCTTCCAGATCTCCGCCTACGCCTCGGTCGCTGAAGCCCCCTGCTCCGCCTTGGCCCTTCGGATCCTCTGCTTCACCCTGGCTCTTCGGCTCTCTGTCACCGCCTCTGGCTCCTCCTCCACCTGCTCTGCCGCCGTCGGTCAGCTCCCTGAATCTGTCAACCTTTCCTCCACCATGGCTCCTCCCTCTATCGGCTCCACCGGGGGCCGCCATTCTGGCTGTGGTCTGGGGCCTGTCTGGCTCCTCCCACTCCAGCTCCCTCCTGTCGTCTTCCTGGCTCCTCCAACCGTCTACTCCGCCCTGGTACCTTCCATCTCCAAAGTCGTTCCTCCCGTCATCACCACCTTGGTCTTCAGCTTGCCTTCCTGCCTGTCCTCCCACTCCCCCTCCCACCCTCCTTGGATCGTTCTGCTACGGCGTGAGGTCACGCCTTCTGGGGAGGGGGAGTACTGTTAGGATTATGAACTTTAGTTTTGTCCTTTTCTGTTACGTCTTCCTGTTCCTGTTTTTCCTTATGTTTTTTTTTTTTCCTGTTTGGTTTAGCTCGTTAGTTTATTTGCTCGTTAGTCATTATTTGATAACTCACTTCACCTGTTTTCCCCCTCATTAGCTGCCTTATTTAAAGTCTTCTCTCAGTTCAGTTGATTGTCAGTTATTGTTTGTTACGTGTGTTGCTACTGCCCTGAGTTATTTCCTTCTATTCGTGTTAATTATAATTTTAAAAAAAAAATTATTTTGGATTCCCTGCTCTCCGTGAGTTTGATCTACCTGAGACCGTGACAGTAGTAATTTGTTCTCTCATTTTAATTTATTTAATTTTGTTTTATTTCCATTAAATTGTGCCTATGTTGTATTCATTTGTTTTATTTCCATTACTTCGTGGTCATGTTGTACTAATTCATTCCCTTGTTTTACTTTTGGGAACAAATTCTTAATTCATGGCCATGAGAAAATGTATATTTTTTTTTTTTTTTAAGGAGATCTTGGTACATATCTGACAAGAGAACAGAAACATTTAAATAAGACTTAACAATAAATAATAATAACGTGTATGAATCTGTAACAGAAGATTTATGTACAGATTTGTGCATTATTTACTATATATATACAGCTGTATTTAAAAAAAAATGCATATGTATTTACATAGTACTTAAGAGAGAGGCAATAATTAGAGATGGAGAATTAATCACAGACATAAATTTCAGAACACCGGTAATAATTCCTGTGTTAGCTGTTTAGGGTGGAGATGGATTTGGGAGTAAAAACTGTTTTAATGCCTAGATCTTCTAGTGCACAGAGATCTGTAATGTCTGCCTGAGGGGAGAAGTGCATACAGGTTGTGGCCGGGGTGAGCGGGGTCTGTGATGCGGTTTCCTGCCCCTTTCTGCACTCTGGAGTTGTACAAGTCCTGAAGGTTGGGCAGGTGCACACCAATGATCCTCTCTGCTGTCCTAACAGTCCGTTGCAGTCTTCTTATATCAGATTTTCTGGCTGACCCAAACCAGACAGTTATAGAAGAGCACAGAACTGACTCAATAACAGCTGAGTAAAACTGTGTCATCTGCACCAGTGGCAGGTTGAACTTTTTCAGTTGACAAAGGAAATACAAACTCTGCTGAGCCTTCTTCACTATGGAGTCAATGTGAATGTCCCATTTCAGGTCCTGGGAGATGTTGGTGCCCAGGAACCTGAATGAATCCACTGCAGCCACAGTGCTGTCCATGATGGTGAGAAGGGGGTGTGCTGGGGGGTTTCTCCTAAAGTCCACTATCATCTCTACAGTTTTGAACATGTTCAGCTCCAGGGTGTTAAGACTGCACCAGACAGCCAGCTGCTCAACCTCTTGTCTGTATACAGACTCGTCGGTGTCCTAGATGAGACCGATGACTGTGGTGTCATCTGCAAACTTCAGGAGTTTGACAGAGGGGTCTTTAGAGGTATTTGTGCATTTGTGTAGAGGGAGAAGAGCAGTGGAGAGAGAACGCAGCCCTGAGGAGTACCAGTGCTGATGGTGCGGGTGTTGGATGTGAGTTTTCCCAATCTCACTAGCGCTGCCTGTCTGTCAGGAAGCTGGTGATCCACTGATGGATGGAGGTAGGTACAGAGAACTGTGTTAGTTTATTCAGAAGGGTATCTGGGATGATGGTGTTGAAAGCGGAGCTGAAGTCCACAAACAGGATCCTTGCATAAGTCCCTGGTCTGTCCAGATGTTGGAGGATGTAGTGTAGTCCCATGTTGACTGCATCATCCACAGACCTGTTTGCTCGATAAGAAAACTGCAGGAGGTCCAGTAAGGGTCCAGTGATGTCCTTCAAGTATGTCAACACGAGCCTCTAAAATGACTTCATGACCACAGACATTAAAGCAACAGGTCTGTAGTCATTAAGTCCTGTGATTTTTAGTTTCTTGGGTACAGGGATGATGGTGGAGCGTTTGAAGCAGGAGGGGACTTCACACAGCTCCAGTGATCTGTTGAAGATCAATTTGAAGATGGATGATAGCTGGAAAGCACAGGCTTTGAGTCAGGCTGGAGAAACACCATCTGGGCCTTTGGCTTTCCTTATCTTCTGTTTCCTAAAGACTTTGAGTACATCATCTTCACAGATCTTAAGTGCAGGTTGAGTAAGAGTAGGGGAAAGGGAGGGGAAGGGTGTTGATGGCTGTTTTGTGAGACGGTCAGAGTGGGTGTGGGGTGTCAAACCAGGTTTTTGCTTTTCAAACCTGCAGTAAAACTCGTTCAGGTCTTTAGCCAGTTGTTGATTGGCCTCAGTGCTGGGGGATAGGGTCTTGTAGCTGGTGATTGCTTTCAGGCCATTCCACACTGATGTAGGTTTGTTGCTTTAAAGCTGTTTTTTTTTTTTTTTTTTTTTTTTTAGTTTTTCAGTGTAGTTTTTCTTTTCCATTCTTATCTCCCTATTTAGTGTGTATTTGGCCTGTTTGTACAAGGCTTTGTCCCCACTCCTGTAGGTGTCCTCTTTGGCCTGGAGAAGCTGTTTGAGTTTTGCACTGAACCAAGGTTTGTCGTTGTTAAATGTTAAATAAGTCCTGGTGGGAACACAAATGTCCTCACAGAAACTGATGTAGGATGTTATGGTGTCAGTGAGCTAGGGCTGGGCGATATATCGAACGTGATATTCATGCACGTCTAGTCAGTAAAGCCAGTTCCGTGATTAGCGCTAAATCTCCATCACCTGTTATCAAATAGAGAGCCATTTAATACACAGAGCCGTAGATCACTGACAAGCTACGCAATATCGCGTTCAAATTGCAGATGAATCACCTTCGATAATGAATGCGATATTGCGTAGCTTGTCAGTGATCTACGGCTCTGTAGATCACTGACAAGGCTCTGTAGACCCTATTCCATCTAAACTACTAAAAGAGGTGCTTCCAGAAGTCATAGATCCTCTTTTGGCTATTATTAATTTGTCACTGTCATTAGGATATGTCCCCAAAATCTTCAAATTGGCTGTTATAAAGCCTCTCATTAAAAAAACACAACTTGACCCCAAAGATCTAGTTAATTACAGACCAATCTCGAATCTCCCTTTTCTGTCAAAGATACCAAAAAAGGTAGTATCCTCACAATTATATTCATTCTTAGAGAAAAATGGTCTCTGTGAGGATTTCCAGTCAGGATTTAGAATATATCATAGTACTGAGACTGCTCTTATTAGAGTTAGAAATGACCTGCTCTTATCATCTGATCGTGGTTGTATCTCTCTATTAGTGCTACTGGATCTTAGCGCTGCGTTCGACACTATCGACCACAACATTCTTTTGAATAGACTAGAAAACTTTGTTGGCATTAGTGGAAGTGCATTAGCATGGTTCAAATCATACTTATCTGACCGCCATCAGTTCGGAGCAGTGAACGAAGAGGTATCATATCGATCACAAGTGCAGTATGGAGTACCTCAAGGATCAGTACTAGGGCCGTTACTTTTCATGCTTTACATGTTACCCTTGGGAGATATCATCAGGAAACACGGCGTTAGCTTTCACTGTTATGCTGATGATACTCAGCTCTATATTTCTTTCGCGGCCTGGTGACACACACCAAAATGAGAAACTAATGGAATGCATAGTCAATATAAAAAAAACTGGATGACGAGTAATTTCTTACTGCTAAATTCTGAAAAAAACAGAGGTGTTAATTATCGGACCTAAAACCCCCACATGTAATAACCTAGAACACTTATCTAACACTTGATGGCTGCTCTGTCAATTCTTCATCATCAGTTAGGAACCTAGGCGTCCTATTTGATAGCAATCTTTCCTGACTTGACTTGTATTGGTTTTAATGGAAACTGCAGGTCCCTGTGGATCTCTACTAGTAAACAGTCGCCTTCAAATAGTGGCTTGTAAAAACCACTAAATCCTAATTGAATATGTCCTAAAACACACTACAAGAAATGTTTTTTTAATGGTTAAAGCTGATGGTTTGTAATGTTTGTAATGGTATTTGTAGTGGAAACCATTAGAATTTCTGATGGTTTCTAATGTTTTTGTCAGCAGGGTGGGCAGCCATTTTGCTGCAGTTGGGGTTCTCAAAAGCAGTCATGGTATGGACCCTTTTCACAAGACTGTGATGACGCATTTCAACGGTTATCAGCATCATAAATCCTTGAAAGTTACATTTTGATTTTTCATACTTTGATTTTTTTTTTTAAAATGTATACATTTATAACACTTTATATCACATTTGCATCAAAAAAAAAAAAAATAGTTAACAATAATGTGAGGGTGTGCAGCATCTATTCGAGGGACTGTAAATTTGACATTGTTTTCTCTTCTGACTGCTGTTATCAATGTTTCTCAATTTTTTCCTCACTGCTCTCAAAGTTTACCAAACTATGACGACTTCCACTGCTGAGAAACCCGGATGTGAAAAAAAAGTCTATTAAGGGTGGAAGAGAGCGCTGTATATTCACTCCCCCCACCTACAATCCCTCCTCCTTTTCCTTTTCCTCCTCCTCATTTTTACTTCCGTCAAAAATTTAAATAGGGCACTACCATGACTAAGGTCTATTGCGGATATTAGCATGAAAGCAATTTTTTACAGTCAGTTTTTTTTTTTAGGTCAACTACTGTCACTTTGAAGGTAATATTCCTGAGTGTGTTATTTAGAGTCAAAGGAGGCGTTTACAACACTGTTCAACTAAAAATTTATGCATTTTGGCGGTTAATTTTCACAACCTTTTTCGAACTTTTGAAAATGAATTTCAAAGTGTAAGTTCTTGAAAATAATACCGTTATTGCCTTTGTGTGAACTACAAAAACAAACGTAAGAAATAGATGACGTCATGTGCGCAGGTGTGTAGTGTTTCTTTACAAAGTGACATCAACTACTGGCGTGGCATGAATAATACAGCGTTTTTAGTCATTATTGCAGATCCTTGTGAACAGGGATTTTTTTGACAATGTTGTCATCTATATGTGAAACTATACACGAAACGCAAAAAAATCTTTTTGTTTTTAGTACATTATCGATGTGAATAGCTTTTTCTGACTCCAGAGAGTGTGCTATCCCATGAGGCCACTCGAGAGGAAATGTGAACGGCAGTAAAGTGACACAACTGATGGCAAAATCACATGACAATACATGACATCACGTTCAACTTTATCGCTGCCTTTTGTCCCAGGGTTTATTAAAAAGGTCTATTGAGAGCAGAGCCGATCCTCCCTATACGTAAAATACGTAAGCTGCATAGGGCCCCCAAAACACCATGGGGCCCCCTTGCTCTCAAAGATAATTTAATTTTAGTTTTGTTTTTTTAATTTGGTCAGTGTAATGAAAACATGAATGAACATTTCTTTTAATGCGGTGCGCTGTCGCCCTTTCTATGTAAAAATCAGTCAAATCATTTAACGTGAATGTCGTACAGTCTCTTGCTCGAGACTAAAAAAATGTGTTGAAAGGGTACCGAGCCGCAGAACTGACAATGTTTCTCAAGCGCTTTCCGTGAACGCGATTCGAGACGGGGTGAAACTTGGACAAATGCGTTTCATTCATTCGTTCATAACCACTCACCCCCCCAACCCCCAACCCTAACCCACCTACAATCCCCTCCTTTTCCGTAAAAAAATTTAATATGGCACTATCCTGACTAAGGTCTATTGCAGATATTAGCATGAATGTCATTTCGCATTACGGATACGTTTGCAGGGAGTAAATCAACAAGTTCAATGCTCAACACTTTAAAGTTGAAAAAGAAAACCCTGACACACTCCTCAATATGAAGGAATTTATTTTGGGGGTAAATAATTACTTATTGTTTACCATAAGATGATACGTCTAGGAATCACAGCGATGTTATAATTTCAACTTGCGGTATAAATTAGACCTCACTGCCCGAGTCCGAGTCACTGTAATCTGCAACCAGAGACTTTCCAGCACACAAGTCAAAGCCTTTGTCCCCCTCTGATGGACTTCCTTTATGCGTTTCTGTAGTGCAGCTGTAAGTGTTTCTGTCTGTGCTTGAATTCACATTATTTGTGAGAGAAGAATGTGAGTCCATGGGGTTTGTGTCTATAGCTGCAGCATTAGCGTCAGGGGACGAGCTGGAGGTCATAATGCCGGCACCTTCAGTCTTGCTGCTTTCTGACTTCCTGCGTACCAGGATGTGTGAACTGGGTGTTGTAGAGCTGAGTGCTTTAGCCATGGCTGCTCCTCGACCCTGTTGGCCTAACTTTTGCAAGAGGCTCCCAGCGGCTCCTCCTGCTGCTGAAGACGAGCTACTGAACCAGGAACGAAACGATATCTGTTGCCTTTTCGTCTGCTGTCTGTCATCATATGCTGGAAGAGAAAAAGATTGAACCAGCTTGTCAATTACAATCAATAAGAGATGTATAAAAAATAAAATAAATAAAGTATAAAAAAGTTAAATAAAATTAAAAGATACAATTTAATGAAATAAAAAAAAAATAGATACATTGATTTTTACTTGAAATGGGTGCAGATTAATTCATCAATGAATGAAAAAGTAAAAAGATGGGTTAAACTCACAGTCTGCACTCTGGAAGGTAAGCAGTGAAGCTAGTTTCTTATCTTCTTCTCTTTCCGGTAACAAAGGGATCGACAGACCAGTCCTCATTCGCACTGCATTGTCTTTCTCCTCCTCCTCAGCAATCACTTTCTTCTCAGTCTGTATTTGCAAACCACAAATTGATTAAAACACAAACTTTTCATTACGGATGCAAATCCGCTACAATGGGCAACATATGGCTCACCCTGAACTTCCTGCGAAGGGCGCTGTTAAGCTGAAAGTCGTCCTTCCACCCGGACTGGTGCTCTTGAAGCTCAGTGAGAGATGGGATGGCGGCACGTAGCTTTTCTTTATCCTTTCCTCCGTGATCTAATTTATACATGGCGTCCGTTTCCAGCTTCTCTTTCTCACTGTGCTCTGTAGAAGAAAACACATAATGAGCCTTAATTTCTTCATGATTGTCATACATTACCAAAAATTAATGACTTAATGAATTAATTTTTTTTCTTCACATTATAAATATTAAAATATTTTAAAGAATATTGAATATATCAAAATGAATATTGACAAATTTATGACAAACAGACGGACGGCTAGATAGACAGACAGGCACTGACAGATAGACGGATAAATGGATGGACGGACAGACAGACAGACGACAGCTTGATAGATAAGCAGACAGATTGATAGACAGATAGATAGATAGACAGCTATACAGATAGACAGACAGATGGACAGAGAGATAGATAGATATGAATTTTTGACAGTTGGAGTTGGTGAAAAGGCCAATTATTATACTATAATAATATTATACACATGAGTTTCACACCAGTAGTGAGTATCTGCTCGTTCTCAGCCATGTCCCATCTTTCCTCCTTCCTTTGAGCTCCACTCACGATGACATAATCACAGGTGGCCGGGTCTGTCTGCATCTCTATGTAGTTCACACACAGATGGCACTTCATCCTGAACCTGTGGAACACAAACCTACAGGTTCAAATATGCTGCCTTGCGATATATGAACTGATCATGAAACTGAAATGTAGGAGATTGGGATGCTACATCACCTGTATATTGGAGTTGTGTAGTAATTGCCCACTTTCTTCTTCTCTGCATTGTATCGAACCCCTTTTAAAACGGAATAATTAAATATATACACATGCATACAACTGACAAATGTACAGTTTACATGCTATATACAGCAGAAATAGCATGAGTAGAACAGTATTATGCACAACATCAAAGTCGTACCCATGCCGATATGATTCTTACAGCCGTCACACCAAATATTATACGGCATCTCAAATCTGAAAACACAAAAACACAGACTGTCAGCGCATGTGAATCAAAAAACAGTGACAGTGATTTCACAATACTGTAAACGACCGTGTATTACCGGATGATGAGGATGCCCTGAGACAGTTTCCTGGCCCGCTCCCGCAGCGGGTGCGTTTTCCAATAGCCGTTGATGGAGCCATGCTGTTATAAGAGCATAAGATACATATTTCAGGAAGAATATTTTTAATATACATGCTGTAACATGGTCTTCCAAGACTGAACCAAGAAAATTATATTTGTCGTTCTCACCTTGGCTGGATCGAAATCAGGAGGGTAGTACTTGTTCACTCCTTTACGTTCACCCTAAAACAGAGAACAAACATTAACATGATCACTTTTTAAATAAAAGAACAAGTGTTATTGTTAACTAAAAAATATTTTTAGTAATTAAAACAAAGCTGATATAAAGTAAACTATAAATATTACAAGACAAACTTTAAAATAACAAATTTAAATTAAAGCTATACAGAAAAAACACAACCATACCATCTTGCTGGTTTAAAATCAGCTCCAGATGATTTTAATATCAATAACTGTACAACTGCAGGAAAAACATGATAAAGAAAAAATATTACACTTAATAAGTATGATGCATCAGATTCGTATGAATTACAAATCTCGCCTTAACTCTAACAAAAAAAGTTATTGTAATGCTATGGCATAAGAATATGGCAATCATTCCTGTATAATATCAAAATACCACGTTAAAAAAATTTTTTAACGTGTTAAATATAGGCAAATTAACTGTAACGTTTGTTGTCATTAGGATTACACAATTATGATCAACTGATATACGATATCTGTATAAAAATAACCAAAACCAGTCGAATAGGACCAAAATAACAACCACTGCGCATACTTTGTATTATTTACCTTAATAATTATACAAAACATGTGGACGTTACGAAGTAAATGAAAGTAATTTCGTGCGTTAAGATACTGACCAAACAAGCATCTGCGTAAACAGCGTCAGCGTCGTTTCCTCGTCACCTCACGTTACGCAAGAGATGTTTGCGTGCGTCAACTGCGCCGCCTGTTGAGCGGAGGACACACGACGAGATTTCAGAAACAGTCTGACAGGTAACTTCTGTTTAGTAGTTTATAACAGCTTATAAACTTTAATATAATAAAGCTTACTAAATACCATTCTGACAAACTAAAAACCATTTGGAGTTTGCATTGAACCAATCTGTAATGGCGAAATAGTTAATATAACCAACATAAACACATAAAGGTAAGTGTTGGTCCAGTGTGAAGGAGGGATGTTGAGAAAGGTGTGAGTGGATGAGGAGTGATGGAGGAGGCAGGAGCTTCTAGTGCGCTGGTCAGATTTACAGCATGAACAGCCCTTGCCTGGCGAGTTTGAGATTCCCCACTAATTCCCAAAAAATGCTTCCTAACACTGGAACGCTGCTCTTGCATTCCTGCCCGGAGCAGACGAGCCCTATATGGGCCGGACGGGAGACCCGCTGGAGACGGAATGCAACTCCGCTCCGGTAAAGCCATCCATACCTTAAACACCCCTGAGGAATGACCCCAAACAAACATTTCTCACCTCTTCTGAGCAGATACACACATTTTATTCTGTTTGTAAAAATTTAGCTGAGGAACAAGGTGTTTGTCTGTAAACCTCCAGGCGCATATGAGAAAATTTGTGGTTTTAAGTGCAGATTTTGCTAATATAATTTATAAAATTAATAAAACACTATGACGTTTTTATGGTTTTTGATAATAAAAAAATTTATTTTATTTTTTATTATATATATGTATATATATATATATATATATATATATATATATATATATATATATATATATATATATATATTTTATTTTATTTTTTATTTTTTTTTACATATACCCTTCATTCAAACAAATATTTCAGACTGTTTTTAGGATTTACACTTTTTAGTTGTGTTTTCCATCAAACTGACTTGAATAATGTTTAAATTATTTATATTTAATTATGTATATTCAGAATAAAAGTGAGGTATTTCATTACATTATTTAGACATGAACGTTCAAACCATCAGTCGGGTAAATGGCAAAAGAAATATATTTGCTTTGGTATTACTTGAGCTTTAATTAATTGATTTTTTATACAATTAAAAAAAAAAAAGTCTAAATGAAACATTACTTTTGCCAGGATTTTTTAAGTGTCACATAATCATAAACCATTTCGATATTATGTCATGTTGATTTTTTCCACACATATATACAGTAAGCTTCTAAACTTAATGTTGCAAATGATAGTTTTACTGTAATAATTTAGACTAATTTAAAACCCACATTGGTTTGTGTAGAACTATTGTAATTCATTATCAGTGTTAGTTTAGTATTATTGAGATCTTTTAATATAACTTATTAATATTTTGAATCAGCGTTTATATATGTCCATATCCATTTTAAGTTTAGTTAAAGGTTTAGTCATTTTGTTGTTGTTTTTGTGATTTTTAGTAGTTTTTGTTTTTCTCTATATATATTCTATATGGTTTTTATGAATTTTTATTTCAGTTTTAGTTTATTTATTATTTATTTAAAAAGAGAAATATTGCCCTGACAACTAGCTGGAATTTATATATATATATATATATATATATATATATATATATTTTTTTTTTTTTTTTTTTTTTTTTTTTTTTTTCAGTTAACATTTATTTAATTTCAAGGAATGAAAATGTGTTTTTAATGGTTTTAATTTAATTTAATTTAATTTTTTTTTTTTTAAATTGTTTTAGTTAACTATAATAACCCTATTCATTAATGCGTGTTGTTTTGCAATCATCTTGCCCTAAGAATTCTCTTATCAGAAAACAAAGTATGAGGAATGGCGAGACTATGAACTTTTTTAAGACTAAATCCATGAGTGCATGCATAGGTGAGCTCTTGTGATTTGTACCAGACAGACAAAGCTCTTTTCCCCTCTTTCCGTCTGATGGGCTGTAAGTCCATACCTCCCTTCCATGTCACCGTGTGTTTTACAGTGTGTGAGTAAGACTGTTTTTCCACTCTGTGACTTTGATATGAGATTCCTGCCAGACTCAGACGGCCTCGGATTCCTAAGAGGCTCTGTCAAGACATGCCAGAAGGGTTGCCGTATCCCCCACTGTACTTTCACAAATATGGTACACTTGGGTGCCCAAACACCATGTTTTTCGTGAAACCTATTAGATATGGTTCGGAAAATTAGCCTAACAAGACAAGCTAATGTCTGTAAAGCACCAAGTGTCTGTATTCCCTGCTGCCTCCACACCCCTCCCAAAATTGATGAGGTCCAATCAAATCTAGAAAACTATTTTAAACTATTTTATGAGGTGCTGATATGTACAAATTTAGAAAAAGTGTAAGCATGAAGGTCCGCCCTCTAAACATAAGTTAGTGGGGGCGTAAACAGATTGTACAAAAACATACAAATGAGATTGTATGAATTCATAAATTAGCCACTGTGACGACGTCATAAGTTAACTTTAATCTTTGGGATATGCCCTGTGTTTTGTTAGGTTTATGTTTGTTTTGGTTTATATTTATTTGTATGAATGTTTGTCTTCTATTGTTTGTTTACATACAATTCTGGACTTGTTTTTCTTGTCTAAGGTGCACATTGGGGGGGTGGGGCCTTCCTGTTTCCTGTATTATAGCATCATGTGGAATGCTGGGTAATGCAGGCATAGTTGACTTGCAAAGCTAGGCTTGTTTGTTGTGTTTATTTGGAATATACTGTATGTATAAATGTATATTATATTGTTTATTTCTTGTATTTATTTTGGTTAAATTGATGTCAATTTATTTTGAATCTTATGTTTAATTGAGTTTATTTAGGTGTTTGTGTATGTATATAATTTTGTTTTCCCTGAGTTCCCATGAGATGGTTTGAGCCTTGGGTGTAAAATGGGCTTACTCTGTCTCTCAGTAGTTAGTTCTGGTTGGGGCCTCCGTGAGGAGGGTCAACTTTAATGTCTTTTGTGAGTCAATAAACTCCTTTTGTGACTGCAAGCAAGTGTCTCCCCGCCTTTGTTCTGGCTATGTCCCCACAGCCACTAAGGGCCAGATTTACTAACAGTTTGCATCAGCGCGAACCATCTTTTTGCGTTAAAATAATACAGTCAGGATTTACTAAAGACGCACAGTGAAGAATTAGCGCTGAAAAGGCGTGGATACAGTAGTTTTTGCGCCTGACCTTAGAGCATAAAAATGAATCACGCAGTGCGATTTACTAACGTTTGCGCTTGTCAAATTACTGGTATTTGCACCATTATTTATCTCCCCAAAAAAGCATGTCGGTAAAAAAGGCGGTAATTTGCGCTGCTCTTGGTGGATTGCGCTGGTCATTATGGAAATGATCTGGCTGCGTGTGTATTCTTTAATGTGCACATTGTCAGTAAATCACACGCAGAATTTTCCCCTCCCATCGGCGCTTTTATGGAATTGCGCTCTAACGCTAATTTGCCCTGTTTAGTAAATTTGGCCCTAATTCACCAAAATGTAAAATAGTTACAAATTGCCATGGAATTGAAACTAAAATAATGTTATCATTTTGATGTAATGCTGAATTACATTGAACGGTTTAATTATTAAATCATTTTATTTATTAAAACAAAACAAAACATTTCATCTTTTGCATTCCGCTCTGTTACTGCATTTTATTTTTTTACTTTTAATTTTAATTTTTATACAAATTGCAGTGTTGACTGCATTTGTAAAGTTCAACCCTGTTTCCTTAGTTATTAAAAAAATAATTTTCTTTCTTTAATTTCTGCTAAAATTAAAATGAAAAAAGATGCTTCTTTCAGGCTCAATTTTGTACCCCAATTATTAAAAAATACCATGCAGACCCTTCTTACTTTCACTTCTTCATTATCATCTTTTCCAGCTTCAAGTAAGGACTGAATCATACATGTCTATGGGAGGACAAACAGGAGTACGGAATGAATAATAAACGGTATCAAAAAGAAATTAATCATACTTTCATTTCACTGGCGAGACAAATAGCTATTCTACTCCAAATCCATTCCCTCTTACGGATTTAATTCACTCTTTCTCCCATGCATACCTGGGGACAGACACCCTAACTTTACTCTGGTCTGGATGAAGATGTCTAGTTTTAACAAGCTTGTAAGGAGCTTTGAGCCAACAGCATGGCAGTAGCACCAGTGGAAACTGATCTAACTGTAATCTTTGTCATGATGGATGAGTTAAAAAGAGTTATAAATAAAGACAGACTCTAGCTGAGAAGAGATTGCTATGTAAGTTTCCCTTAAAGTAGACTGTTTTATGGTCCTGTGTCAGGTTTTAACCGCCTGACGATTGGCTGAAATCCTTTTCCAATGATCATATTTTAATATTGATGGATGTCTGACTGGAAAACATTTCAACTGCATACAATCCCAGCTCTCAGGTATTCTACTTGAAAATAATTGCATTGAATATTTTGGGAATATTTTATAAAACCACCTTAGATTATAAACTATATTTGCATTACATTATACCTGCAATTACAACTATCTTTTTACAACTACTAACTCTCCATAAAATATGTCTACTGGGTAGTTAAAGTTGCATTAGTGTTTTGAGCATTGGACAGACAGAAGATCATAGAACAGTAAAACAATTGCAGTAACTAAAGAAAATATACAAATGGTGGAATTGATTGACAAAATTTGTCAACCCTGTTACCATCCTAACTCCCTTTTATTACAATAATTCTGTCAAAATTACATTATGTTTTCAGAAAGTAAACTCAAATTGATGGCATGTAAATGTCTCCTGTTTTTAATAGGGGAGAAGCTTAGAATGTCAACCCTGTTACCACATATATAATAAATGATTACAAAAAATAAGATATTCCGGTCAGTATTAAATTCTCCTACTAGGAACACTAGAGTGCCATTGTGGTTAGCAAGAAGCAGGTAATCACTAATTGAATTATAAAACTGTCAACCCTATTACCATCATAACCTTTTATTACAATAATTCTTTCAAAATGACATCACCATACTTTGAGGAAGTAAACTCTGCAAAGTCAAGCAAATGCCTCCTGTTTTACCAATAGAAGACAAGTGTAGAATATCAACACTGTTACCGTGATTTCAAATATTAAATGATTACTAAAAATGAAAAAAAAAAAAAAAAATTCTCCTATTAAGAACACTGGAGTATTACAATCTTTCGCAAGTAATGTCTAACATGCAAGTAATGTTTAGCAAGTAATGTCTAACTGAACTGTAAAACTGTCAAACCTGTTAGCATCATAACTCTTTTATTAAAATAATTCTGCCAAAATTAAAACATCCTTTTAGGAAGTGGACTCCGTAAAGGCAAGTAAATGGCTCCCGTGGCTTACAAAGCTTACAATGTCAACCTTGTTACCATGATTTTTAAATTAAGACATTTCTATTAAAATAATTTTTCTACAAAGAACCTGGGAGTATCATCAAAGCAGGTAATGTCTAACTGGAAACTGTAAAATGTCAACCCTGTTATCTTTTTGAGAGTCTAATATTAATTTAGCTTCAGATGCCATAGTGCAGTTTATCAACACCAAGAGACATTCTTTGTTTAAATAAATGCACACTTTATATTTTGATATTGTACGTTTAAGATCTTCTTGCATACAGTGGCCCCAAAAAGTATTTTTGGACACTTGAGAGAATGAAACTATAAGAAACTTGACACTATGAAAACCAAAATATCCAACTCAAACCCACTTTTAAAAAGGATAATACAGACAGACTTTTAAAGTAATATATTTCACAAAAAGAAGATTGATTGGTTCTGGCAAACAGAGAATACACCCATATTCATACGTCCACCATGGGATCACCATGGGTCCAAGTTGTTTGAAAGTAGTTGTAAGATTTGTTTGCAAACGCAGATTGGTTTGATATTTTGTTACCTAATGCAATGAATGTTTAAGTGTTACTTAAGTGTCCAAATACATTTGAGGTCTGCTGTACAAAACCCTTCACTCAAATAGCACAAGACGGCTAAGCCGAGATATCACTGCAACCCATGCGCATTCACTTATTCCTCCAGCGCTGCAGGATTCATGTCTTCGTAGTTAAATAAGGAATGTAGATAGCGAGAAAAAAAAAAAAAACACATTTTAATAAAATCCCCAAATTTATGTATCTGAAGACAGCCATTATTCTTGGAATTTCCATTCAAATAACTTCTGTCATCTATTTAGTTCTTTTTAATTATGGACCTTCCTTCCATCCTTCATGCAGTTAACTCTTACTTTTCGGTGTTCATCATATTGTATAAAATGTGTGTAAAAAATGTCAATTCCATGTGCTTAATCAGCTCAACCTCCAAGATGAGTACCCTTGTCAGACGTCCCACAGCTTTAAGCAATTTACCCCCATTTTCCATAATCTCAGAGAAATACCAGTGGACTTCCCAAAAATTACATAAAGTTGCCTCCAATCATAGCCTTGAGACCAGGTGAGAGGCTGGGAGCGGAAGGGTTATTCTGCCTCCCTCCCGTTCTGGCCGCACCCCATTATCCCCTCCACCCCAATAGCTCTGACCCGCTTAGATGGCTATAAAAGAGACGGTGACTCTGGCGCATCTCACCATCACCTGCGCTCCCATCCTGAAGTAGAAAAACCAGGCAAAGAAAAGAAGAACGATGCATTCACTACTGAAGATCACCGTTCTGCTCTTCTGTGTTCAAGCCGGAGAAGGACACTGGCTTAAAATGCTACTGGGTAAGACTGGGGGTCATGACCTTTGGGGAGAGGGTGACTTAATCTCTGTAGATTTGTTATAGGGTTACTATTGACAATTCAAACCTGTATGATTTCATTTTTCTTATGTAGAACACAAAAGATATTTTAAAAAATGACTATACAGTGGAAGTCACTGGGGTCCAAACAATATTGGATTCAGCTGTCTTCCATTGTATGGACAAAAGCAGTTGAATATTCTTCAAAGTATCTTCTTGAGTGCTACTAATGTAAATGTTACCTCAAATCACGCCACTTTGCTGGAAAAAGTTGTGCTTCTACTTTTCTAAGTTATCAGATGATTTTTGTCTGGCAGACGATAAACCTGGCGAGCAATTTCTACTAAAAAATTCACTAAAAACACTTAAATGAGGACTCTTATGATTTGAGCCAGTAAGCAACCACATATCGATGTGATTAAAAAGACATTGGTAACCATGTATCAATGTTCTGGCAACCTCTCACAACATTGTATTGCACAAGCAGAGAATGCAAAATTGTATTTATTTTTTGCTTATTCTTTTTCAGACAAAGACCTCCATGGTGAAGAACGAAGAGGAGGTGATGGTGAGGAAAAAGAGGGTTCGGGGAGGCAGTTGGAAAAGGCGATTCGGTTGCCCCGCAGCGCTGAGTCCCCATGCGCTCTGCACTCCATCCTGCTGCAGGTGCGAGACCTCGGTCTTGGCTACGACTCGGATGAGACAGTGCTTTTTAAGTACTGCAGCGGGACCTGCCCTCGCCTCGCCTCCAACCATGACCTCACGCTCACAAACCTCCTGCAAAGCGGCGTCCTTCAATACACCGGCCATTGGCACCATCAGCCTTGCTGTCGCCCCACACACCACGAAGACATGGCCTTTCTCGACAACCACCATCGCTGGCACAAAGTGGAGAAACTCTCTGCCGCTGCATGTGTCTGTATGGGGTAGAGACGAGGGTGGCCAGTCGAAATCTGGCTACATAAAGACTATCTGTTGGTTTAGAGACTGACTTGAAGTAAAATAAGGGCTGTTTAAGGTACGTTAATTCAGGAAGTAATAATATGTACTGAAATGTATCAAGATGTATATATTGCTTTATTTTGATGACATTGGCTAATATTGTGTTTGAGAATGTCAAAACGTTCAGTTTTGGTTAATGACAACACAATGAAGTGTTTGGGTTGCCGATTCTGAGTCAAGACTGATCTCAAGAATTGTCCATCCGAACCAAAAATGGAAGATATTTATGTTTATAAATTATTTATTTATTTGAAAAACATTTTTACTACCCAATAAATTATTGTTAATCTTTATTTTTCTTCTTGTAAATATGTATAGATCTTATTAAATATACAAAAAAAAGTTGTTTGTTTTGTTAACTACACTCTGATTACAATAATGAACTACGCAAAAAAGCCAACATAAAAAAATTGTAAGCAATAGCTATTAAGATATTAAAAAATAAATAAAATATATAAGAAATATTTGCAATTTAAAAAAAAAAAAGATTTTTATATATATTTTATTACATACAAAATATGAATAACAATCAAACTGATACAAAACAGTGCATCTTCAATGAGTCCTGCTCATGTGTTTGGTGTTCAACACAAATTACTCAGCTGTCTTCCACAGCTGCATCCTCCGGCTCCGCCCCCCACACCTGAACACGCCCCTCCATAGCAGTCAAAAGGCGGGGCTCCGTTGGGTGGAAGGACAGTGATTGGACGACAGCTTTCCCAACAGGCAGCTTTAAAGTCAGAGAGCCCTACAAGCAGAGATTACAGGTTGACAGCTTTATTGCTCATATTTGACTTGACATTTTGTCATAGTATTTGTTCTGTAGGTCATGTGACTTATTCTGCCCACCTCCACCAGATCCCAGAAGTAAACATGGCCATCTTCTGAACAGCTCAGAACATGTGTGTCTTTATCAGACAGACAGCAGTCAAGCTTATAGCTTTTATTGACATGACCGGAGTACCTGTGAAGGTACACCATTGTCACACACATTATAAAATGAATGTTAAAATGACATTTGTATAGAGAACTGGAAATAATACATTAATGTAGAGTATTATTTTATTGTTCCATTTAACTAACATTTTTAACATGAACTGTTTTATAAATTTGTTCATTTAAAAAGTGATTTAATTAATTTTTCTGTCAGGTTTAACTACGACTTAAATAGTTTTGAATAGGAATATTCATTAATTTACTGTCATGTTTAACTCTGCTAATTTGAAAAGTGATTTATTATGCTTTTTAAAACAAGAATTAAATAAACAGTTTTAAATATGCATATTTATTTGTTGTTTTTAAAAGTGATTTCTGAAAAGTCATTAGTTTATTTTTACATTTAACCATGCATTTTAATTTTAAAATTAAATAATTTGTCAAATTTAAATCGTGATTTTTTAATTTATTCTACTGTTACATTCAACTGCACTTTTAAAATTTTAAATGTGCATATTTAATTATATTATTTATTTGTCAAAATTATGTATTTTCATTTTTAAATGGCACTCAAAAGTTCTTGACTTGTGGCAACTAGTATTGCTAGTTTTAAATCTAGTTTAGTTGTATTTATGTAGTAGTTTGATCTGTGTTGTACATACTCTCCCAGCATCTCCCCTGAGCTTTTGTCTAGCAGGCGCACTGTGGAGTCCAAACTAGAACTAAGTGTGCACTGACCGTCCCGACTGAAACACACACAAGTGATGGGACCTGTGGAGCACGCAACAGGAGCGTTAGACGTCAAACAGTACAAAAAGCATGTTCTCATTCCCTCGTGTGATATAACTCACTCCCAATGAAATCGACATGAAGCTGTCCCATTCGTAGGTCATATTGCCTCACTCTTCCATCCACAGACCTGATATACAACACACTACAGTCACTTGTGCAAATCCAAACCTCAGATTACTCATATTTCGACATCATATCTTAGTTTGGTTCTGACCCAGTCAAAAGCTCATGCTGCGAAACTTTCAGGCTGCTGATCCCATCCCGAGCCTCGTCCAGGATCTGGATTGGCTCCATCCGCCTGGATCTAGTGTCCCAACACCGTACGGTCCCATCAATGGAGCCTGAAACATAAAGAAATAGTGAGATCAAGATTCGGCTGTTGTTATTTCCATAAGCATATATGATTAAAGGGATAGTTCACCCAAAAATGAAAATTGTCATTAATCACTCACCCTCATGTCGTTCCAAACTCATAAGACCTTCGTTAATCTTCACATTTTTGATGAAATCCGAGAGCTTTCTGAGCCTCCAGCAAGTGTCCTACCACGATCAAAGCACAGAAATGTAGTAAGGACATTGTTAAAATAGTCCATGTGACATCAGTGGTTCAACCGTAATTTTCTGAAGCTACGAGAATACTTTTTGTGTGCAAAAAAAACAAAAATAACGACTTTATTCAATAATTCTTCTCCTGCAAGCCACTCTCTATCTCCATTTTGGAGAGTATCACGATGCATACGCGTGCTTTCCTGCACGTAATAAAAGCATGCGTGTGCTGCACCTTGTTTACGTGCAGAGGAAAGTGTGCGCATGCGTCGTGATACTCTCCATAATGGAGGTAGAGAGTGACTTGCAGGAGAAGAATTGTTGAATAAACTCTTTATTTTTGTTTTTTTGCACACAAAAAGTGTTTTTGTAGCTTCATAAAATTACGATTGAACCCCTGATGTCACATGGACTATTTTACACATGTCCTTGCTACGTTTCTGGCTCTCGGATCTCATCAAAAATATCTTAATTTGTGTTCCGAAGATGAACAAAGGTCTTACAGGTTTGGAACAACATAATTACTTACATAATTTTCATTTTTGGGTGAACTATCCCTGTAAACCCAAGTCTGACAAACCTGACAACATCACAGTAGCCTCCTCATTAAACTGCACACAGTTTACTTTCTAGGGAAAAACGAGACATTTTTAGTGGACAAATCATCTATATAAAATGTATTATATTTATTTACAACTGCAATAGTGAGACTTGTCTTAGCAAAAGCAAATAATAAATGCAGTATAATCTCGTGGCGGGAAATTGCAGCAGTAACGTCTCACCCCTGCGTGCCCGCGAAGTTTGCGGGTCACCTGACCAGACGCCACATCCCAGAGGATAACGGTTTTATCGGAGCTGCAGGAGCACAGCTGACTGTTGTCATAAGAACTGCGAAAAGTAAGTGAAATTAACGCAAACCAAACACGACAGCGATGGTATTTAATATAATGTAAGGCAGAAACATACCTGTCCACGTCCAGCACTTCATATCCGTGACCGGTGTAAGTCTTCAGCAGAGTCCCGCGACTCACACCCCACAGCTTCACTGATTTATCACCGCCGCAGGTCAGCACATAATTCCCATCAGCTGGAAGAACATGCAATATATAGAAACAAGAACATTTTTATTATATACTCCGTAGTTAAAGGTCTTTTTAAAGTTGCTCTCAGTGTCATAACGCACAGCACCTGTTACTTTTCTCCTTGCTAGTCACGAACCGTTAGTGATTACCAGAGAGGGATTTTCAAAAGTATTTTAGATTTTGTTTGTTTGTTTTTTTTTTATGCCAGGTTGAAAATGTTTAAATTATTATACTGTTGGTGTACAAAGGTCTTCATTAGCTTCTTGAGAATAACAACTGCTGGTATTTTTATTTATTTTTTTTTCATTTAATAATAATATGAACAATAAAATATTATAATGTGGACTTACCGTTGAAGCGTACGGCTCTCACAGCGCCCTGTTGACACTCTACGGTCCGCAAAAGATTCTGCGGCAACTGAAGCGCTTGAGGACGCTGCTGCGGAAACGCCATAACTATTACCAAAGTTTCAGATATATACTAAAAATATACATAATGTGGAGATTTAAAGCGGTAACACTACGACAATCCCAGAAGTACTCCACAAATTGCATAAAAACAAGGTTTTCTTCTGCAGAATGTGTTAAAGCAAAATGGGTCTCAATATCGCCATCTGATGGTTCGGAGTACATACGAAAATTCCCTAAATCTTGAATGTCATTTCTGTTTGCATAATTTGTGATTTTAATTCAGGATGCCATTGTGATCATGAAGGTTTAAATATTATTAATTTTTAGTTTAGTGCTTTTCATCATAACCAGATATCAGTGTAATATTTATTAAACCTTATTCTGCATCGGAAACTATATATGTTGTGCCTGCCTAGTTATGTTTCTAATAGAAAATAACCTTTTATTTATGGTAATCATAAATATGATTACCAAAAATAAAAGGTTATTTTCACATTCTATACACTAATGGTAATAATAACAAACAGGAAACAAAATTCTGCAACGATATTTTACTCAACCATAATGTCAAGAGGAAAATCACAGAGGCCAGATCACATATACAGTCAAATACTGTGCAATGTGGACAATCTATTGGCTAGCTGTTAGAAAATAGACAAACTGTTGAATAACTTCCCATCCACCTCATAAACATGACTGATTCTCATAATGTCTCTGTATAAATCAAAATAACTATTTATAACGACTTCATCATCATAAAGAATTTATTGTACAGATTACAAAAAAAAGTTAACCTGAGTTTCACTTTTTGTAACTTGGCATGCATTACTAACAGACAAGAAAAAACAAAAACAAATAAAATGCCATGTATTGTGGATTAAAGTTCAACTTTAAAGTTCAATCCAAATTGTCATCTGTATCTGAGCAGTAATGTCATTCTAATTAAAAAAAAAAACAAACAAAAAAAAACAATCATTATTGTCTCAAACTGGGGATCTTTCAAAATTAGTTGTTGGATTTTTACAAATGACACTTAAAAAATAACTACAGACATGCCAAACACAAGCAAAGCAAAATGGGTTAAAAACACTGTGGTTTAAGAAACGCAAGTTATTTCTTCTTGGCCTTGGTGGGTGCAGGGTCAATCTGATCTGGACTCAGTCCTTTGCAGGAACAGGCTGCGCGTCTGTTCTCCATCAGTGTTCCTCCACACTTTATCCCTCGTTCCATCAGCTCTTTCTTCAGCCGCTCCAGACCCAAAGCCTCCAGCTGCTCCGGCCCACTTACTGAGAGTAGATCCAGCACACCCTCCACCTGAAGAGAGCTAAAGACAGGTCAGTATTATTGAAAAACATTTCCAGCATGAAAATCCACAACAAAAGCAGGACATCTCACCTCTTCCTGTGCCTGACTGCTCTCGGCTGGGCAGCTCGGTGCTTCTGTGGGTTCAACTTGCGATTTATCCTCTTCGGTGCTGCTGTTTTGGCTGGTTTCAGCTGTACACTCCTTTTCGGGCTCCTTCTGCACGTCCTCCTGGTTGTGTGTTGGGGGGCTTGGTGCGGGACTTGGAGGAGGAGCTGCTGGGCTGGTCCTGAGGGTCTGTCCTGTCACTCCCCCTGGTGGCGGAAGGTGGCACAGCTGGTTTGGGAACATCTGAACTACATGAAGCCCCAGAGGTGGATGGAGAGGCCTCACTGTCGCTATCATCACTTTCTTCACCAGAGCTGCCCATCTCCTTCAGTCCTCCAAGGCCAGTCCTATTGGATTAAACAGATGCATATTACAGTTAGCATTTGAATTTAGTAATTCTAGTCTGCAAGATTAGCATTTTCATTAACACATGTGAAATCAGCTCACCAGAAACATTTCTTCTTTGCTTTCTTTTCGCTGTCAGCTGGTGTCGGGCGCTTGCGACTCGGCCCCTCGTCCACCTTGACAAGACCACTAGAGGAAGCCTGCATGCCTGAAGAATAAACAATTTTGTTTTTTTTTCAACTTTTACCTTTACTGTCGAAAATAATTAGGGTTGGGCAACATACTTGAATATTTACAATATTAATAATAATAATAAATTTAATTAATTAAATTTAATTATAGTTCAAATTAATACAAATATATAATTATAATGCATACTTTTAAGTATGCATTATAATTATATATTTGTATTAATTTGAACTATAATTAAATAAAACATATTGATATTAAGTCACTGAAGTGAACAAATCAGTCCATGAATCTGCACAAATCATTGTAGTGAATAAAATTTAAAAAATTCACTCACTAGGATGAAACTAAATGTGTAACTAATGCTGTTTATCATTCTCCTGTGTGTAAATGTACTCTAGCACTACTATAAAGGCCGTTTCACACTGGGCGTGATGTGAAAAAGTGTGGCGAATCGCCATCGAATGGTGCCTTCTTCTAATTGACGCTAGGTGACACCAACCAACAATGCATTTTTCCTCAGATATATGGATTTAACATTGTTCGCTGCTCAAAATACAGCATTAAATTAAGATAAATAAAGGTTGGTTCTACACCAGAAACACAAACTATCTATAAAGCTTACAAGAATACATCTTAAAATATAAATAGAGATACAATTAGCATCAAGCTACAATTTAAAATTTATGTGATTATTAATGTTTTTACTTACAACCCATTTTAAACAATCTTCAAATGTGTACACAATAATTTCCGATTGTGATCTAAAGTGGATTTTGATTCTATAATGCACAGACACTCTTTATGTGTTTTACAATGGATTGAATGCGACACCTGCTAAATATCTGTCATAACCATCTTTTATTGTTATAAAAATACCATAAAAACACATACAGAAAATATACAGTCATATTCAAATGTCTATTTGCATTCATATTTCATGTGTAGCAAAATGTTTCTCAATTTTTTTTTTTCATATGATCACATGACTGATAGATCTACAGTGAATGTGCTCTGACTCATAACACCTGACGTGGAAGAAAACAGACAGTGCTCTTCAGATCACATAATTCAATGGAGAATTAATAGAAATTATATTCTGTTTAATGAATATATAAGAATAAATTTGTTCTCAGATACTAAAGATAACAAGAGCCCAGCACTCTCTTCTCTCTTCTGGGATACTCTTCTTCGGTGTATGTTTACACTGGTTTTTGAAACCACCACGGTTTTTCAGCACCACCACTCTCACCCTTTTGTGCAATAGCAGCAATATATATATATATATATATAATGTGTTCAATATATAATGAATTCAAGTTACCTTTTAATACAGAGTCCTCCAGTCTCTCTGAGAGGTCATGGCACTGCTGTTCATAATCAGTGTCTGTGAAATAATGTTTCGGCTCGGCCAGTTTCCTCTGAATCCGCTCCAGACGAAGCTGCTCCTTCTCTGCCTCTCGATCCGCCTGCTTTTTTCAGCCACTCTGCCATTCTACAAACACATAAATACAAATTAAATTATTCACACAATAACATGACCTAATGGTGTATTTAGGGGGAGTAGAAAACACCAAATCCATAAATCAATTCAGTCAATTAAGTAAATAATCAAACAAGATGCTAAAATGGTTACGGTAATCATCAACGTTACTGTTTCTCATGATTGACATCTCTCAGTCGCCTTCCACTCAGATCTCTGCAGGCCTCACGGTTAATGGTCTTTTCGATTTGTGCACTGAGGGCCCTCAACATAGAGCCAAATCCTACAAACAAATGATTTTAAAACATCTTAAAAGAACAAAACCTTTATTAATAACATTTAAATGGAACTAATGGAGCTTTTATCATAATTTTATATATACATTTAAGAAGTTCCAAATTGTAAATGTGTCCAAAATGGGAACATATTTATACCAAAGAATACTCCACATATAACGCAACATAACAATTAGCCAAATAATCAACAACCCATCACATTATAATATTTACAAACTTCAAAAAAAGATCAACATTGATGTTCTAGACTAGTCTGTTTACCTCCTTTGCCTCCACATAACCGAGGCTCCACACGGTACACAACTCCAGACTGAAGCAAATCATTACTGTGAGATATGCGGCCATTGCTCTTCACATAGAAATCCGTGAAGGATGCACCCTGAGAGAAAATAATAGGTCATCTTAACCATAATAATCATCACCAAAATCAAACTGAACCACCAACACTGGGAGTATAGCACAATCCTGGGTTCAGATTACACATCTCGCCTATCACTGATCGACTCACCTCTTTAACGGCAAAATGATCGATAAGATCGCTGATAGTCGAGCCAAGGGTGACAGTCAGGTTAGTAAAGCTCAGATTTGGTGAAATTACAAAGAGCTCCATGTTTTCTTCTTCTCTGTTCTCGAACCCTGCATCCCATTCGGAAAGGCTTATCCCTATGCTCTAATCCCTTCAAAGGGTTTACCCTCCGGAGTGAGAGCTTCGAAGGGTTGAAGGGTGTAGGGGACCAAACAACTGTTTCTTGAAGTGCCCTTCTGCGTCATTATGTCGTGCCCACATGGAGGCGCCGTCATCATGGAAAGAATCAGCACAAAGGATCATGGGAGCCCAAAGTTTCCATCAGTTGGACCCTTCGAAATCCTTCATTCCGAAGGGCCCTTTGAAGTGGCCAGTTTTGAGCACTTCGGTTTGGAACGACCCTTCAATATGCCGGCCATGATTGTTTTCACTCTGAAGTGCCCTTCGGAGGGCGATATATCCCGTTTGGAACGCACCGGAAGACGTGTTTATAAACTTCCGGAAAAATCTGTGACGTATTAATTGCGTTTACTCCACTACGGAAGCCGAAAGAACTTATGGTCAAATCCCGCATTCATCCTAGTAAATTAAACCATCAAATAGAGAAAGTGAGCAGTAGATCCAAGCTATTTTATCTTAAAAGGTTTAAAAAAACTCTAACTTAAGACGATAAACCCACGCTGCCTTTTTAATTTATTTTGTTAAAGGATGCAATATATTTTGTCGATATGTAATATTTTATTATTAGTACTAACATAGTATTATATTTTGCATAGTAATGAGCACCATGAATCCAAAACCACCTTGCTAAAATCCCACTTATTCTCTCGTTTCCCATGACAATCCCTCAATTTTATATAAGTTCTTATTTTGATTTTTTTTTTTTTTTTATTGCAAGTATAAACAACAATAAACTTCAACGGTTAAATGCAACATTGGATGACTGTATGAATAAAGAAATAATATAGGACAATAAAAGAAATAAAAAAAAAAAAATAAAACAAGCAGTACAGAGGTAGTAAATCAAATTACAGTACCGATCACTATACAGTTTCAAAAATTTGACACTTTTTTTGGTGTCGGTATTCTTTAGTGTTATAATTAGGTAGTTAATGTCACAAAGAAAGTTATGTAATTTGGGTAATGTTGAAGAAAATTTACATTTATGAATATAATATTTTGCCAATAAAATAATTCCTATATATTCTGTTATGTTTACAATGAGAAAACTAACAGAATATATCACAGTTAAATCAATGTCTAAATTGGATTTTGAAGTCAGACTAAAATTCTTTAACAAGGGGGCATTTGAAAAAAAGATGATCAATAGACTCAATACTGAAATGACAGAAATCCAAATGAGCATTATCAAATTTATGATGCAATCTCGTATTTTGAAATATTCCCAGCGTGCTCTGCTGCGAATGACGTTTCAACATGGCGTCGCTCTGCAAGGTGATGTACAACGTGAGCTCCAGATCATCTTTACTACCAAAACACTGCGTTTTTACCACGCTCAGATCATTATACAGCTCAGATGCGAGCGGAGGAGATGATAAATCATCTGAGAAGGTGAAGAGCGGGTTTGCAGCCGCATATGAGGTTCATTCGGGCCTGCGGCAGAGCGGCGATCAGAGCTCCAGAGACGAGACCTCCTTCGCATCGCTCCTGCGGCGCTCCGCGCTCATGCAGATGGGGCCGGCCAAAGACAAGATCGCCATCGGGAAGATCTTTCATATCGTCAATGACGATCTGTATATCGATTTCGGGGGGAAGTTCCACTGCGTGTGCAAGAGGCCCTCCGCGGACGGGCAGAAGTACCAGCGGGGCAGCAGGGTGAGGCTGAGGCTGGAGGATGTGGAGATGACCTCGCGGTTCCTGGGAGCCACCGTCGAGACGACGCTGCTGGAGGCGGACGCCACTCTACTGGGACTCATAGAGAGCAAAGAGACCAAGACGAAGGAGTAGCTGCCATTGAGAACACTCAGACTGAACTATATGTGTGAACGATTGGACTGGTATTGTGTATGAGATATAAAATTTAAAATTGCACTTCCACGGATTTTGATTCTTTGTTATTTTTCTATCTCTATCTATCTATCATTCTCTCTCTTCCTCTCTCCATAAAAAAATAAATAAATAAATATAGACACACACACGTATGTATATGTGTGTGTATATGTGGTTTTAATTTAGGGAATATATAATATATTATATATAATAATAATAGGAAACATTTCACATAAATGGGAACTATATGTATTTATGCACACACACACACACACACTATGGAAGCTTGTTCCTGCCACAGGTTAAAAAAAACCTGTATGAAAACAGCAAATAAATTAGAACTGGGAGACAAATTCAGAATTATGACTTTCTCACAATTTTGACTTTTTTTCTGAATTCTGAGTTTACATCTCACAATTCTGTTTAGTTCCATGTGGTTCCACAACGGAATTAAAAATAATAGTTGAGATTATTTCTTAGAATTGTGAGATATAAACTCAGAATTGCACATTTGTATCTCGCAGTTCATACTTTTTTTCCCTGGAATTGAGAGGTAAGTCTGAATTGGGAGATTTTTAAACTCAGAATTGCAAGAGAGAAAAAAAAAAAAAAAAATGCAATTCAACAGCCATTGAAAGCCATAACATTCCAAGAAGTTTCATTTATCTTTTATTTTCACTTCCCTAAATTAAGAAGCAGCATAAAATTAAAGATCTAGTGTAGCACAATTCCCTGAATATCCTATAAGAACTTAAATTATTTTTTTATATAAATAATTGCACAGCAAATCACAGTGATCATAAATGCTATCAAAATCATACACTCACAAGATCAAATAAAAATGACATCTTTAAATATTAAGGGCGTAATGGTGCAAACTTCAAACGCTAAGTTCAGCTACATATGCGAGGTACAATAAAATAACCTACTGCATAAGGTTAGTGGCATGCACTTAATCATAAAGCTATGTTAAGTTGCTCTGAAATGCTGCAATATATTTTTTTCTGTTAACATTTAGTGGTTCATATTTGTTAAACCCATCTTGCATAATGAGGATATCCCTTTTTTAAATCAAAAAGCATATAGTGCCATATGCTCATGTAATGGTTAATGTGTTTTAAGGCAGTATGTACTGTATTGCTCAGGCATCTTTGGGTGTAATGGCCTAAAGCTGCAGCTGAGGGAGTGATTTTGGCCCTTCTAATCCAGCACGATATGATCTTCACACATCAACCACACATGGTCAGGTACAGCCACTGTAAGAGAGAGCAAAAGAGCTAATGATTTCATTTTCTTTTCTTGAGAAAATATACAATATTAAGTTGTAATGCACTACTAACTTAACATTCCATCATTTTGAAAAGTATAGTTGAACAGAAGGTAAGAAATGACCCACCTCACTAACATTGAGCTCTGCGATGCCTGAACCCTCTTTGTCCAGCTCTCTAAAAGTCCCTGTTGAAGACGACATGTTTAATGAGTCATTTTAGAGAAACATTAGCAAATAAACTTGAGAATTAGATGAGTAAATGACGTACTGAACATGGCCTCCAGTTTGACCAGGCAACAGACAAAGTTGTCGAAGTCAATCGTATCTCCATCAGAATATCGTGCCACAATTATCTGATGTAGCTTGTTATTGAGTTTAAAACCTGAAGACAAGGAAAAGGCATCATATTAGGGCTATTGATCTTGGATCAGTTTTATATATTTGTAGACATTTTAATGCAATAAATTTATCATTTAAAGGAAGAGTAGTAGTTTATAGTCTCTTATTAGCCTGTAGAGCCAAGCTCTCCATAGAACAAGCAAAACAAGCCCTGAAAATGAATAAAATAACACATTATACAGAGACTCCATATTTAATGGCATTAGGTGATTCATAATTGCGTTTAATAGATTATACTTTAAATAAAACAAATGCAGTGTGTTTGTAAAAGCTGTTTTTATGCATGTTTTGGTCTGAGTTTTTACTGCATTTAAACAGATTTGACCAGCAGGTGTCACAAGCTTGTGATATTTCGAGCACTTCAAAATAATGAATCATTTTGCAAAGCAGTTGGTTCAATTGATTCAAAGCTTCGTTTAGTTCTCCCATCACTAGATTAAACGCAAACTTAATTTGAAAAACTAAAATCGATCATTGATCATTGCCTATTGTCAGTGGCGGTGTGAAAACATTAGTAAACGTATGAGCCGGTTCACTGATTCAAAAACACACAGCACCATAAATGTAGTCTGATTCACAAACTAATCACTCTCATTAACTGGTACTTTTTAGTGAATCAAAAACATACATCATGACCAGTGTAGCCTGATTCACAAACAAATGATTCCTAAAAGAATTACTCCTATGAACTGTTTCTTCTTAATGAATCAAAACATACAGCATTGATTTCCAAAACCATATGCAAGTAAATGCACATTATAACCAAAATATACCAAATTAATCAAAATGGTTTAGAATCAGTATCGAATCAAATCTGGATCGATACTCCTCCTCCTCCTTTTCACAAGATGAACATTTAAAACTCTTTATTACCAGCTGACTCCACGGCGAGGCGCATTTCATACGAGTTCATTGTGCCAGATTTATCCAGATCAAACTGTCTAAAAATGCCCTGCAAATGAGAAAAATCAGTTTGAGTTGCCACCATACTATCCATAGAATGTAGTGAAGGTTATGTGACGAGCGATGCGCAAGTTTCTCACCAGCCACTTTCTGATTTTATTCCATAGAATCTGGAACTCCACAATTCCCAGGCGTGCACTGCCATCTTTCTGAGTTTGATCAGTCAAGGCCAGCAAAATCAACCAAAGGCTCAATAATCAGATGAAATAAGCAAAATTTGCTTTTCAAAGTTAGCATTTTACAATCTAAGGATACATCCATCAGGCCGACCATGCACCTACACGACTCCAAACTGAACCCATCTGTCTTCAAGTCCCTGTCTGAAGAACACAGAAGAGCAGAGGTATTTCTCAAGTACACATAGACACACGCCAGATGCGAACACTTAAAAAGTCAGCCGAGCTTACGTTTGCCAACCACTCGGTTCAGAATGGTCCTGAGCTCATGAACTGAAATTTCCATGTCCTACAAGAGAGTTTAGATGAAGTTTAATCCAATGGAATAGGCAATGATATTAATGAAAACACAGACAGAAACACACCTCTCCAGACAGCTGCGCAAACAGTTTTTTAAAAGAGTCTTCCATGTCGTCCTCTGAAACCTCCTCCTGTGGATAAGAAATTTTGAAGTTTTTATTTTTTTTTTATTTTATGATTTTTTTGAAGAAAATGTGAGCAAACTGTGTTTTGTTGGTGGTTTTCAGGTCAGAGCTATGTGGTAGCTAAGGTTAAATGTTATATTTAGATAACAGAAAAGTCCTTACTTCATCTTCCAGGATAAATGAAATCTCATCATCCATTTCTCTAAAAAAAAAAAAAGACAAAGAAATAAATATTTTTTTCTGTTAAAAGTGATGCTGCACAACACATAAGCTAGTCAAAAAAACTAAATATTTAAATATAAATATTTTTGTACCACTGTTGTTTTAATTGAAGAGTTAGTTGAAGTGACTTACTGTGTTTCTGACTGTTTCTCAGTGAAGACTCGCAGAACGAAATCGGCCTCTTTACCGGGCTCAAAAGTGGAAGGGACTATGAGATACTCGCCAGGTGGCAGCTTCAGTCGTGTGCTGACTTCCCGCAGGTTAATGAAGGTTTCTGAGCGCGCGCAGGATGAATGACGCAAGAAAAAGTCCTTCTTGAGGTGAACACTCTGGGAACCATGGAACTAAGAAACGGGGGAAAAAAATATATCACAAGTTGTTTGCTTTCAAAACAATTAGAAATTATGTAATTTCTGCATAACCAAACAGGGCTGCATTTCTCAAAAGCATCGTAAGCCTAAGTTGATCGTAGAACCATTATCACCAATCAGGTTTACGATGCTTTTAGGAAACGCAGACCTGATTTGAAAAAATAATTGTTTCTGAACAGGTTTCCTGAACATTTGCCTGTCTGTCATTGGTAAGTATAATTAATAGCTCTGCCCCAACCTCATGCCATTGGTTGAGCCACTGTTGCTATTCTTGGTTGGCAAAAAACTCAGAGGAATGTTTTAAAAACACCACAGAGACACATTCTTTATACATTTAGGGAAAATCAACCAACAAATGGCTTAATTAAAGTCTCTGCATATTAAAAGCAAGTATTTTCATTTAATACTGAAAAAAAAAAATCCATACCTCTTCTGGGACCTAAAGAAAAACAGGAATAAGAGACAAGAAATTAGTCAAAATAATGATATTTAGCAAAGTTTGTGACTGTTGTATCAGGTTTTGTCCTCCAACCTCATATAAGGCAAAGCCAATTGTGTGCATGTCCTGCCCTTGCTTGCGGTAACATCGCCTGTCCTTCTGCATCAAGGCCACCAGGAAGCTGCAGGCCACCTCATCATCCTCAGGATCATCATCTTCCTCCAGCAGCGTGATCTTATATTGTGGGTTTATCCAGAATGTATCTGAATAAGAGACATCAAACTAAGTGTAATACACCATGTCTAAGCTAATGAATAAGTTTCATTGGGATTGTGTGAATTGATCTCACTGGGGTGGTTCCTGCAGCCCCCTGCTGTACTTCCTTTCCTCCATGTTCCGTTAAACTTAATCGTGTTCCAGAAATTCAGAGAATCTTCACTCAGAGCATCTGGCGTGAGGTTACAGATCTCCAGACGAGAAAATTGACGTTTGAACTCCTGAAATGACATCCTGAAGCGGCCAGAGAACAGAGCATCAGTAAAATTATGGGAAGGGAAACAGAACATTTACACAGGAAATAGAAATGATAATTTAATGTATAGAGTTGGGCTGTTTAACTTCTGATTTTTTTAATCTGAAGGAGTTGATTCCAAGAACTGATTCCAGCAAATCGTATACAATTTTTACACTATAATATATAGCCTACATATATATATAAAAAAAAAAAAAAAAAATCAATGACTAAAAGACTCACAAAACTAAAAAAAAAAACAACAACATGATGATATAACCTACAGAAAGAGTCATAGATTGAATCAGTGAATGAATCTGAACAAGCCAATTTTGTGAACAGAACCAAAAGATTCAAGTGACTGGGATAAATAAAAATCCTCATTATTAGCAGTCATGGCTCATCCGGGATGTGTAATAGTTTGGTAATTAAGGTAATATACACAGTCTTGCTCAGACATGGTAAGCCATTCGGTTCGTGCAGGGGAATCCAAAGCTTTGGAGTCGACTCTCGATTGCCAACATCTCAGAATTAAAGAATTGATTCTTTTTGAGACTGACTCTTAACTCTAATATAGAGTGCATCGTTAAAAGGTGCAAGAACCTTAAATATCTGATTTCTGTGGAGATTTACCAGAACTCGCCATCCTCCATGTGGTTGTTCATTTCCTCTCTCTCTGCTGGATCAATCCCATTCCACTCAGAAGAACTGGAAATTAAGTATAAGTGTTACACTATGAGCATGTCCTGTAGAAAAAAATCTGTCCAAATTCCTTCAGATTGGTCGACTCACTTGTCACTCCAAGCCCCGGTCCATTCAACTTGTCCCCAAGGGTTTCGGATGCGGATCAGCCTCTCACTGCTGCCACGGAAATTCACCTAAAATTAAAACAACAAGAGTCTGATGCAAATAGTTAAAATGCTAAACTAATGAGCTCAAGATACATATTATAGGTGATCCTGACCTCTCTGAGACCCGTGACGGAGTACGCATGCCCCTTCACCAGCTTCTTAAAGGTTACGGCCTCCATATCAAAGGCACTGGTGATCTACCAGACAAATACACTCAAATTACACAAAAAACTGGGTAACTGAATCCATAAATGTTGCATTGTGTCTCCAGGCCTCTAGTAGGTGATGTGGGGGCTCACATCAATTGAGCAGCCCAACAGTGAGCCTCTCTCCAAGGCTTTGGCAATGATGCGGTGCAAGTCTTTGGGAGCTTTACGCAGCTCATACATCTCAGCCACTCCACCCGTGAAGTCCTCAAAGCCTTCGGTGGTGGACCCTCCCGACAGAGCTTCATATGAGCCATTTAGCCTACAGACACATACGCACTTGTTATGGTCCCTATGACTGTTATATACAAAGAAGGAGAGAAAGGAAGAGACTCACTTGGCATAGGCTTTTTCCAGCAAGGCGCTCCAAAACTCATTTCCCTCTGCTGAGTGAACAAACATCAGCTCTTTATCCTTCACAGGCAAACGGTCATCAATCACAATGTCCACCCACTCGCCAAATTGCCAGAACTGCAGAACATGGGAAAAAACATATTAGTAAAGCAAACATTGGGATAAAAAAATATGTATATTAAAGAACCAGTCCACCCAAAAACAAAAATTTGCTGAAAAACAGCAAATTTTGTCTCCAAATCGGTTCTTCATTGGAACAGATTTGGAGAAATTTAGTATTGCATCACTTGCTCAGCAATGGATCCTCTGCAGTGAATGGGTGCCATCAGAATGAGAGTCCAAACAGCTGATAAAAACATCACAGTAATCCACATGACTCGAGTCCATATTTTGATATGAGTCCAGAACTCATATTTTAGCCGAAAGCAATGGTTTGAAGTTAAAATGTCCTAATGATAGATTTCTTTACACACACGCAACTTACTTCACAAGGTGTTAATTGATGGACTGAAGTTGTGTGGATTATTGTGATGTTTTTATCAACTGTTTGGACTCTCATTCTGACGGCACCCATTCCCTTCAGAGGATCCATTGGTGAGCAAGTGATATAATGCTAAATTTCTCCAAATCTGTTCCCATGAAGAAATAACCTCATCTACATTTTGGATGGCCTGAGGGTGACTAAATTTTCAGCAAATTTTTATTTTGGGGTGAACAACTCCTTTAATAAAATGTTAAAATAATAAAAATATTTAATGAATTCAGAAGTTAAGAGTGTAAGAACACTGTATTGTGTCTGCTAATGTGTGTTCTACATTTCTGTCATTCATTAACAGCCGGCTATGCACCTGGAAGTGGAAGATGCCGGCATACTCGTCCGTAAAGCTTTGTCCATGAGGTACAACTCTGTGAAGCAGCCTGTCGTTTAAAGTCAGGGACGCGATGGCAGCTAACAGCCAACAATCACCTGAGTGGAGAAAAATGATCATAGAAAATACTGTTATTTAAAAACACATATCACTTTCCAACTGGCTCAACCAATGGCATGAGTTTGGGGCGGGGCTATCTATTTAGCCAACCAATGGCAAGGTGAGAAGAGTGTTGAGAGCTCAAACACAGGTATTATTTTTGCAATTACTTTTGGTGACGAAAAATTACACACTTCACCTGTTACCATAATTGTAGTCCATACTATTTTTACTACTTTATTTTCATTCAGTTCAAATGGAAAAACCTGTATAATGCTTATACTGTTGAAACTATAACTGTAGCAACTGTAATACTTTTAAAAACTAAGATTACTATGGTAAATGTTTGTATGTACTACAATGCCCCATTAGGGGGAGCTCTCCACCCACAGCCAAAGGGGGTGGAGAATGTGTTTGTACAACAAGATAACAGCACAATTTCAATACTGTATATTTACTCTGGATGAAAGCTGTTTTATCTCAAACAAGCTTGTCAAAGCCAAACCCCTTTGGCTACAGAGGCTTGAACCACGTCACGACGCTTTTTGTGTGCTAAATGAGAGGTAAAATGCATATCTGTGATAAGCTTCGCCATCCTCCTCCACCCAGTGTTTGCTGTACAAACACACACTTTGTTTGGCACTCATGAGTGCACACACACACACACACACACACACACACACACACACACGCCGTGAGCTGTGGCTTGAAGCCAGCGATCCCAGAGTTCTCTAATATGCTACACCCGTGTCTGTGTGACTCACCACTCAGGCATCATGTTTAACCACTCCCCACCAGCCAGGAAACACACACATACACTTTTCTGCCCCTTAACACACATTTCCTCTCAAAAGCAACAGAAAACACTACAAATTGTGATCATAGAGGTGTTATGAATCATATTTTGACTTAATGGGATTTGCCATTAGTTCATTCATAAAACCAACTGACATAAAGCCAAAATATATAATATATACAGTAAAATGAAACGGGTAGTTACAGTTCTGGCTATCTATCTATCAGTTCATCCATCCATCTGTCCGACTATCTATTTCTATCGGTAAATCTATCCATCTTTCTATATATATTGATTACATTGTTGACATCCATGCTAATGTGCTAATCATGCTAATACCTCAGTGTGTATGTCTATATTGCTGCATTTCTGCAAATATCTGATACTAAACTAGATATTTTTAACTATAGAAGGGGAGACACATCTTAACTGGCACATTCAGAAGAAAGTCTGAGGTTTCTACATTTGTGTGGCAACGTTTGACAGCAGTATGTCTGAAGGTCACAGACACA